>CM062824.1:17954612-18554612 GCA_031772345.1 Himalopsyche anomala
TAAACACTCAACATTTTATTATACACGCTTTTGAAAATAACAGGGACTCATCAAAAAACAGAATAAATAGTCACAATACCCATAAACAAAAAACACAGAAGTCGAAAAATCGGATGTCCTAATAACAAGAAATTCAACAACACAAGATAATAATAACAAACAAAAGGCTGCATTATATCCCAACACATTAGA
This sequence comes from Himalopsyche anomala, assembly GCA_031772345.1. NCBI lineage: Eukaryota > Metazoa > Arthropoda > Insecta > Trichoptera > Rhyacophilidae > Himalopsyche > Himalopsyche anomala. The sequence continues at coordinate 17,954,805 of CM062824.1, forward strand.
CGTGGCAGAAATTTTTAGCGATGACAGCGATGTATGTCCAGTCCTTGAATATAATCAAGTAACAGTGAATAGTGTTATTTTTTCCTTTTTTTATGCGAACAATACTCTTGTAGCATTACTTATTGAGTCCTTCATAATTACCTTTTAACCCAATTTTCGATACCACAGTGTTGTTTTTCTATCAATTGACACGGGTTTATTTTTAATAAGGGTACCAATCTTCACTTCTTTAGGAACGCACCTACAATGTAAAAAAAATAATTGGTGTATATATCAATCTATGAAATACACCTATTTTAAAACGTGAAAAATGTAAAAAGTTGTGAAGAAAAAAAAAAATTAACATTAGATAATGAATCATAAAAACATGAAAAGATCTCACGGTATGCGTTATATGTGTTTAATTTAGAGACAACATCTTGAATAACCCTAAATGTCTAATATAATACAAATTTTGAATAAAAGACATCAATATTTCATACATTACTCAATCAACAATCGATTCCTAAATTTCGGTCTCCAAAAAAAAATGTAGGAAATTTTAAAATAAGATGTTTTTCATACAAAAAAATATATTTATCATAACTTTAGATGGTATGTTCACAAAACTTAAATAAACATAAAAAAGCTCTAATAATTATAAAATTCTACTATCTTTGTACCGACACTGCTAAACATATGTAATATGATACCTTATTCCGTTTCGTAAAATGCTTTAAATAGCCTACTTACTTATTTAAAATACATAAAACATAAGATGAGGCTAAAATTGTGAAATAATAAATTCTTTTGCCGTAAACAGTGCTTCAAAACCAAAAATATCCAATATACATTGGGCCCTGGCTAAAGAAATAAAATTCAATTATGATAGTACAAGTACTACATAGGTACTCCTCTCACACGTAATTTAACTGGGGCAACATGGTTAACAATATGAAAACTTTATGTAATAACTGGTTTCTGTATTTTTGTGTTTTAATATAATTTAAAAATAAAATAAATTTAAATTTTTGTTCATCACTTATCTATTTTCATTAATATTTATTTTATCTTTGTATAATAAGTTAAGATTTTTTATGTCGATACGACATGACAATGTTTTATTTTGAATCGTACTTGGGAATCAATTTAGTTTATTTCATTTTTATTGACTTTTCGTAATGTTATTTAAATTTTATTAGAATAGCAGACAGAGAAAATTTACATTCGTTCAATTTGAAATGTTTTCATTCTTTATCACACTATTATAAACGAAATCCACGCTCAAAAGACGTCAGCATCATAAAATTTCAAACAAATATAAAATCACTGGGGTATCGACGCCAAGTATTAACATAAATACATTTACATATGTCCGAGTATTTCCTTCTCCAAACATTGAATTTGCACTTTATAGTGTTAAATGTCAATTCTCGGTGCAAATACAATATATAAATACAAATAAAGCAAACTTTGCAGGAGTCATACCATATTTTGAATTTCAAAACTTAACTTCAGTCAAAATCTTTTATAAAGTGTTTAATTATTATAGTATTTATAACCTTTTATTATTATTTTTGAGGAGTAATATGTGATTAAATAGAGATTAAGAAACTGATCAATATACCATTGTTTTCCCAGCGCTAATTTTCTCAAAAACAACTGCTTAAGAACTGATATATGCATAAGATCAAGTAAACGTAAATTTGTTATGAGTTGAGAAATGTTGATAAAACATTAGAATCTACTATCATAATGGTCATATTTTGACTAAATTTCACAGTAGAATTTATGCCATATTAATTTAATTATTATACGTAATCCAAAACATGATATGGTTTATGAAACGACCAGATGAAAAATATTAAAACGCTCAATATATTCCATTATTAAACCATTATTCAGACGTTAATATTGTAAAATAGTTGTAGTCTTCAAGAAACAATAGTACTACTTTATGGTAATTAACTAAAAAAAATTGTTCAATAAAATCATAAATTACTTTTATTTACCAACAATTGTCGTAAAAAACCTATCAAAATAATTATTCTAAGCGATAGAACTTGAACACATGAACCTTATAATATTGATCTCAAAAAAATGTTTTGTACTTCGTATTATGATGCCTCTTTTTATCCAATGCACTAATTCAGATGTTGTTTCTACCCACTCACATTGAGGTTATAATATTGGGTAAAAATGTTTCAAACAATTTAAAACGTCTGAAATATTAGTTTTACGAAGTGTACCAAATAAGGTTTTCTTGTGAAATGTAGATGGATTGAAATGTTATGCATGTTGTTTTAGGAACAAGTTACTTATTTAAATTAGGGTGGTTCCTTTGTTTCCGGAAAACTTTTAATTGGACATTGTAAAGTGTGAAATCAGAGAAGGTTCTTGTAACTGTGTTTTTATCAAAACAACTTCGTTACAATTTTGCCTCAATTATTTACAGCCGGTTATATTATCCTAGTTTTTTAAAAATGTTTCTTCTAATAATAGGGTAAAAATATCAACGTATTTCAGTTCTACAGTTATTTATATTTCATGCGTTGATAGCTATTTCGGCTTTCGCCATCGTCAGAACTATGCTTAAACGTAAATTTGCTCAGCTTTATATACTGGCTAAAAAGAGATACACAATGCATCATATTATTCACTCTAACATTTAAATTTAAATTTAAATTCAAATTTACACTAATGACATTTGAAACTAAGAAACTATACTGAAATATTTTTTTGTTAAGGCTAACAATATATGCATATAGTTCATGATAAAATAAGCCCTTTATTTATCAAATATTTGAATAAACTCTCTATCCAACATCCTGTCGGCGAATTATAATACAACATTGTTTATATTTGCAATACATTTATTAAAAATCTTTAACTCTGGTACACGTGATAGTGACCATGTATATTGTACGATTATTATTCGTTCCACAAGAGAATATCATAAACATGAAGAAATGAATAAAAAATGGGAACAGTTATAAACTCACAAGCTGGGCATGTTATGTGCGAGGAAAGGTCGCAAACTCGCGATGACCTCCTTGATCCTCTTCATTCCTTTTGCGATAACGGTCATTAAGTCGTGATTTATTTTTTGGGAATTTCAATATTATCTCCCGGTATCTTCCAAATATGATTTCGGTTCAAGAAATCATTAAAAATTATACATTTTTGGACTTATTTGTAAACACTGCTCATTATGTTTATTAAATGGATTTTTAATTAACGCAGATGGTTACAACGACTTTTAATTATTGTGTTTAAATTTAATAAATATATCATTTATATACCTTATACATTATATTATATACATTTTTTTTCTTCTATTCTGGAGCTATTCCTTGAATGTGTTTCTATCTAGTGAATCTTTGCCGCGTCAATTAGTCATTTCCACTCAGTCCTACGCCAGTCCCTTACATTATTAAACCTTGTGACACCCTGTCCGCCCGTTTATCGACGCTTTATATTAATTTAATAGATCAGAAAAAATATTTAGCATTATTCTTAATAATAGCCGAGGTATCAATTATAATGTTTTAAAATGATATGAAATCATCTTGAAGAGGAAAAAATTACAAACACCCAAACGCTAGGTCTCAAACATGAAGTTTAAAAAAATCTTCATTTGATTTTGACTGGTTGTCAAACTTTTCTCATAGCTCGCATAAAGCTCTTTCCGCAAAACAAGCAGCTTTGCGCATGTTTCTTTATATTTCTTACATAGTCAATAAACATTTCTATATATTTTTGGAAAGGGATTTTCTTAGACTGATAATTTGAAAAAACATTTTATTATTATTTTACATAGTCCAAAACGTTACATTGTTTTTCTAGACTAAAGAGAGAATGATTTAACATTGTTAATTCACAAAAAAAAACCCGTAACCAACATCAACTCGTCACTACTAAGACATTTTAGTAAAACAATGTAAAATGAATACTTTTGAGAAGAGATAAAATTTGTATAATATACAATCATGTTATTGACAGATCTCGCAATGGAAATTTAATACTTATATTTGAAAAAGAAGTCGATCGAAAAACCAGTGTATACAACTATCCATTTAAGTATTCTGAGTTGTGATAAAATTATGGAAACCTAAAAGATTACCATTCAACCACCGTATAAGCATTCAAGTATCATAAATGACACATGTTAGGGACCCGTTTTTTTCGTCTATTTTTATCAATTTCTATTTGAAGCGTTTTATAATTTTAAAAGTGTTTTATCTTAGTGTATATGTATCGTCAAATTTAATTAATTTTAAAATAATTTATTTTCTTACAGTTATAAAATAACAAAATAATATTGAAAATACAATGACAAAGAAAGCACTGATATAAATAAATAAACAATATAACTAAAAAATATTGACCTTAACCTGGGCCACGAAACATCCCGCATTGTATGGAAGTTTGAAGCGCCTGTGCTTAGAGCGCAACGTTTCGTGGCTCTCGAGTAAGAATATAGCATGTTTCTTCTTGTGATTATTTTTTTAAGATTAGTGTGACGATCTGTTACAACTAAATTACATTTGTTTAAAGTAATTATATGTCTTTCAGCATATTTTGAATAGAAAGAATAGAGGGTATAGATAACAACAAGATGTAAAAAAAATGGAATTTCAAATGCCAGCGCGTGCACAGCGGTGGAAGCGGCTGGTAACACTATGATTGAACAAGCTATTATTTTTAACCTTCGAGTTCTTATGGGTTGCATTCACATTGCAAAACTCTTCTTATTTCAACTATTCGCTAAATGCCAAAAATATTTCGCTGATATTTTTGGTAATTTTCAATGATACCTGAATGAATGTAATGCAAATATTATCCAAATTTATCTGGTGTCACTTTGCACCCCGTCGCTTCTCGATGCTATTTTTGACGTTTAGGTACCAATATTTGCACACATTTAAGCTAAGTTGTAATAATAATAGTAATCATTATTTGCCTCGTCGTTTTAGTGAATCATTTGGTCATTTATCTCAATTCAACAAAAAAAAAAAAAGATGTTGGTACAATCATAAAATGATATTTCGAGTTGTAGTTTTATGAAACTGAGAGAAGATGGTTTAGAAATATTTTATTAATTGATATTTCAATATGCAACATCTGCCTACCTAGAGAAAGCTAGTAATTAGTACCTTATTGTAGAGCTATAGAAGAGAGCTATTCGAATATAAATCAACACATCTATTTTTTTTAATTATCGTTCTATGGAACTAAGCCATCGATCTGTTATCTCTCGTATATACTGTAAGTGGCTGGAATGTAATAAATGGACACTTAAACTGTGAAATATTATATTATACATTAAACTTGGTTATTATTTCTTGTCACATAATTTTCGCTCTTTTTGAAAGCGTCTTAAGATCAAATAAAACATAAAAAGATCTACAATTTTGACAAATTTAAAATACTTAAGTAATAAGTTCCAAGAGCCTTTTAAGTAAATTTATCATTGTAAAAGATTTGCTACTCTTGTGAATACCCGCAACAATTCATGCAGCGTACAGTGTCAAACAACTCGTCGACCCAAAGTCCGGGTAAACAATATATTATTAACAAGATAAAGTTTTAATAATTCGAGCTGTTTGAATAGCAATCAGTTTTATATTTACGTCTGTTTTCTATTGCAACAGTTGTATTGTTTGTGCTTATAATTGTTATTGGAGGCATATAAGTTTTGACAAGTCAAAATAATAATTAATCACAGGTCTAGAGTACATAGCAAAGTTGTAAAATACCGAAAATTCGACGAGAATGCCACTATTAAGATTATTATTGATTATTACGTTTGCTTTTTGGCACTCACACGTAAAACTTTATTGAAATACTTATAAGCAAACAATATTTAAGTGTACGATGTACATTAACATTTTCCAATGATTATGTATTCAATATAATATTATATTATATCTATTGACTCATTACATCTAACGCCCACCTATAAAAATAAACATTTTAGAGCTTTCAAATTTAGCATTAAATTAATTTTCCAGCGCTATATTGATTGGATCATTCACTTTACATGCTTGTTGATCATAATCAAAGCTTTTTATCATGTTTTTGCTGGTATGAAAACTCTTCGGTTCACTATTGACCACAGACAAAATGAATGGCGGTGAATACATAAAATATTCTTTTTTTATGGTAACATTTACCTATAATAAGCGCTGGTGTTACTTCATCCTTTTTTTCGAATTATTGAATTTTAATGTGAGAAACAATCGTCATCTAGATTCTGAGTGAATTCGTGTAGTAATTCGCTTGTTAACATGTTATTTTGAAATGCCGAAAAAAAAATATTTATTACTTTAATATAGGCAAATTCATATTTCCGAAATTAATTTACTGTTTTATTTCAGGTATAATAATTCCTAAAATTATTAAATAACAATGCCCGTTGGAACGTATGGCATCGATATTATAATAAATATCAGCATTATTTTTACTTTAGTATGGCTAAAGTTGTTTTATCCGAAAACGTTTCAAAAGTTTGTAACAGGAAATTATATTATAAACAATACAAATCAGATAACTCACGAAAACTTCTCAGCATCTTGTTTGAATACCTATATCAAAATTAAGTTACAACATTTTCACTTTTTGTCTACAACATTCTAATCATGTTGGAAATTTGAGTTTTTTTTTTGAAAATGTGTATATATAATAAATATTTAACATTAACTTAAATATTTAAAATTTCATTAATTTTTAATTAAATTTGATAATTTTGTTATTCCGCTTGTTGTGTTACAAAATGTGAAGGTATAATCAGACAAATTATTGCAAGGTTTACGAATAATCCAGGGCTGTGAAGTCGCAGTATTTTGGCCGGAGTCGGAGTCCTGAAAAATGAGCGTCTTGAAAATTTTTTGAAAAATATATTTAATGATGTGTATTCAAACAAAACACTCCAACGTGTTGACATTGCATGCTTGGCTGACTTAAGATGATCTGATGAAATACATATATATAATTTAAAATGAAATTATTGAAAAATTTCTTCGGAGTCGGAGTTTTCTTTTTTTACACGACTCCACAGCCCTGGAATAAACTATAAAATAATTATAATTCTTATGTTATAAATTACAAAACAAAAGTCGGAATTTTTTCCTTTTCTATTGGAAACAGGAAGGGTATAAAATTCGAACATTGATTAGTACTAATTACAGGTACGGTAAATCAAAATAAAAATAAATTCAACGATGGTGATCCATCCGCTTACCTTATTTAACATGCTATTTACTAATGTTTCCTTTTTATTAATAACTTTATTAATTTCCAAAAACTCAATGCTATTCATTTTTAACCTTTTGTTATTTACAAGATGGCGAATTTCAACATTTTATTTTTTATTATAATTGTGATCATTTTTTATCAAATGTTTTGCAAACTCAGAAAAATTATTACTTTTTAGATATCTTATGTGTTGTTTAATTCTTAGATGAATATGTTTATCTGTCTGCTCTACATAAGCAACTTGATAATCTTGAGAGACGAGGCAATAGTTACCGCTCAAAGAAAATGATTCTTACTAATCATTCCTATTTAATAAAAGTTTCCCTGAGTTGCTAATTGTATAAAAAGTGGGTTGTAAGTGATCTGGTAAAAACTTTACTAGATTTACAGATGTTTTTCTATTATATCTTCTTATAATATAATTAAATAAACACAAAAAAAATGCTTACATTATATATATATTCCAATACGTTTATATTCCTAAATATGAAAGAGAATATTTTCAATAAATAAATCGCACCTGTAAAAAAGTGTAGACGTTTGAAATTTTTATTTTTGAATTCACTTAGATATTGATACGGTTGGATTCGTAATTTTCGTTCCATTTAAAAAAAAAATATGTCCATATCTTGAACTCGTAGAAAACTCGTAGTGAACTCGTAGTGGAATCGTAGAAAAGGCGCATTTTTCATTTGATCACATTTGAAAAACAGCGATATCAATATTGAAAATATCTTTGCTTTCATTTATTTAAAATAAATACGCAAAATACAGGCTTAAAAAGATCATATTTTTTTATGAAAACAAACAATAGTTTCTACATCCAGACTTTTGAAAACTTTTAATGGCTCTTTTTAATTGACAAATTCAGACTGAAATGTTGGGAAGAAACGAAAATTCTAATTGAAAAACTTGAGACAAAAGTAAAATATACTACTACCGATATCACATAGTATAAATATAATTAAGGAGATTCCTCAATGTTAAATATATGCAAATTTCTTCACAATTTTTGTGAAATGTATTGATGCCGTTTCCACGTGTTAATTGATACGTCGTTTGCCATCTTCATGTCAACCACTTTATTTTTTGTTATTTCAATGGAGGAAATTCTAAAATCCGTCACAAATTCTCTGAAAAATTGTGACGTATTAAACTTTTGAACCCGCTGGAATGTTTGCATAAAACACTGATAATATTATACAATAACATCATTACACGGTGGTCTTTTAAAGCATTGTCCGCAACCTTTCTCTCTCAAGGAACACTAAAAAAAATTAGAGATTTTTGCTGCACACTTCAAATTTGCATATATTTATAAACATAATGGTAGATACACAAAAATATCACAAGGTATCGTTAGTATTGTGTTATATAGGTATATCGCCACCTCAACACTACAAATAAGTAACTGTCCTAATCATTATCGAGAAAATGAAATACTATTTTTATTTAAACATACTTAACCTAACTATAGTCTTTGCTGGAAATAAAAATAAAAAGCATGCTTTTTTATAATTGGAAACAATTAAAAGGTGTTTAATTGAATTTTATAGAAGGAAATGTGAGCTCGTATTCAATAGCTAATTCAAAAGCATCGAAAATTAAGTAGCCTAGTGTAGTATTAAATTGACGATTTGAAATGAAATAATTGTTTATGTGGAAAACGATTTAGATATAAGAAACAAATATTTTGATTTTTTCTTAAATTAATCATTGCAAGTGGCACACCTAGCATCGTCCCATGGCGGACTAGTGTGACGCGACACAGCGGTTGCGTAGAACTGTTTTTAAGTGATTAGCACTATACACCAAACATAAGTGCGATATTATGACATTTTTTTTTTTTAATATTCATCATAAATAATTTAATAACGGTCAAAAATATTAAAGGTGACAAGTACTCCATTCATATTATAGAGCTGCGTAATCAAATCGCCAAAGCGATTATATCATTGTTCAATCGAGGATCATCTAGTAAAATTATGATTAAAAAGTTCAAAGCTCCTCATTATAATTGAATTATGTTTAATATACATTTTCAAAATATTCTTTATTAAATATGTATATCAAATTTATTCATACTTTACCACAACTAGATTTTCCAATTTTACTTTTGAAACATCTTTTTTCACCGCAACCAAATTTAATGATATAGAAAATATATTTATGAACAGAAAACTGATTCTGAAAAATTAGTTTACTCTATATAGAAACTAACTAAAGTTTCTTCCATTTTAAGTAAAGTTTTAGTTAATGCAATAATTGCCAACATTCTAAGAATAGTAAACTCACATTTAGTCAAACTATATATATTTTTTATTCGTACCCTAGTAAGTGCCTACCTATAAATACTACAGTATATCGGGTTTTTAATAAAAAAATCATTGTTATAATTTAAGATTTCTAATGAAGGTGTTTGGTGTAAAATAATATTTAATTTGAATCGCTAAAATGTTGTACATTGGCATATAATATAATAAACACTATTTTAATAAAATTGATTACACAAATTAATTACATTTATGAAAAACTTGTGCAACTTGTACCTAACCCCTGTATCCAGTAGAAAGGAAAACCCCAACCTCCTTATAAGTATTAAGATCAATTTTTAGTCAGTTCGTAAATAACTTTTGTTTGTCTAAAGATTTTTTCTAAATCAGTGCAACACTAGTCACAATTTCTAACACAACCTGCGGAATAACTAATTAATTCGGTTTTTATTTAAAAAGAAAAAAAAACACTCTTTTATTTAGTGTGCTTAGACCCTTAGTGAAGCATTACAACTCAAAATACATTAGCTTAAACTTATTTCTTAGATCAAATAAATGTTGAAAATAGGCTCAGGTTTTCTTTGCCATTAAAAATAAGTAATCTGTATATATAGAGACCCGGACGCTTGAAACATAAAATATTTATAAAATTCACCGCAACACAGTCCATTTATAGTCCACCTATAACAGGGATGGCGAACCTTTTTGGGTCGGCGTGCCAAAAATCTTTAAATATTGTTTCTCGATTGTGTGGCGTGCCCAAGCAGTATTTTTTTACCAAAATAAATTAAATAAAAAAATGATTATTTTAAACGATTGTCGTTTATCTTGGGAAACATTTAAAAATTAATAATACTGAAAAATAATAATTCACGGATTATTTAATCATAATTTTATTTTTTTGAACTTAAAAATTAAATTTTTTGAACCTGGAAATTGTTCGCGTGCCCTCCAAATTTTACATCGAACTCAATCGAATAAAACTTTACGAGAAATTATTAACGCAAAAGTAATAAATTGCACATTTTATATTTTAAAAAATGGTCTTCATCATTGTTTGATACTATGGGGCTATGGGTTTTGCGCTCGTGGTTGACGGTATAGATATTTCTATTACAGGATCGTTAACCATAATCAATGTTGGTCGGTTTCAATCGAAGTATATTTTACAAAAAAAAAAAATACAAAAGATTTTGAGACTGGGTAAGCTGTAATAAATATTTACTCAACAATCGCTAGAGGCAAATGCAGCGCTTTTGATATCTTTCAAGGCAAACAAAAGTTCGACAAAGCTATTAAATTTGTTTGGATGACTTAGGTAGCAAATTAAGTTAGTTACGGCATACTCTTACCCCAGTTAATTCTTCGTTTATCCTGATAGGGTAATTTAAATAATATTCGAATAACAACAATTTACATAACGATATTTACAAATATGACACTCTTTGCACTTATTCCAAGTGGAATATATAATGTGAAAATATGACAAAAAATATAATGCCTTTTCATCAAAAAATATTATTCCAACAATATGAAGCAGTCCTCACTGTTGTCATGATATAAAATCATATATTGAAAAAACACAATATTCCTTTGTACTTATTTCCACTTTAATGTATCAAGATAAGGACAGGTTTCGCTCATGGCGAGCATCGTCAACTGATAAGAAATATAATTCAACAGTGATATGTATACAAAAACAATTTTAGTACAATTACTAAGTATAAAGGAATATTGTATTTTTTTTAATATAATGCCTTTTTGCCAGGTATTGACAGCGAACACCCTAAAAGTGATTAAAGCATATCGTGATGAGAAGCTGTGTAACTATCACAGGACTTTTTATTTCAATACATAAAAGACAATGCTTCTAGTCGTTGATCAAGAATGGGTAGAAATAAATACCTTACAAAACATTTGACGTCTTAAGTCACCGAGTTTCGGCAAGATCCTTTTTTTTATATATATATTTTAAAATAATTGGCTGTACCATCATCATCAGTTATATGGCCGCTGATTCTACGCTCTTCTTCCATGACGATCGAAAATATTACAATAGAATAACTTAATCACTAACTTATGGGTTTGATAAAAGCTCCTTAAGAACAGGAAAATAACATTTTACTGCGAATATTATTTTAAGAGTGATTGATATAAATAATTTTTCAAATATAGATTAATCTCTTTCGGGTCGATTTCAAAGAGGAATAAAGAAAACACGTTCCCACATATTATGATGTTTCAAATGGAATTCTTCAGAATTCTTTTATAACATATGTATATTATCCTTCCTGTTAGGTAAGCCGTGTTTTCTGAAGTATACACATATGTGTTTATTGTGCCACATACAAACCTTTTAACAGAATAGGCTACTGATTTTCTTACAGATCAACGTACGAACATCTCTGTTTTCTGTAAAGGTAAAGAGCTTTGCGTATCACATATAATATATTGTATCGAACATACTACCTCTTCACGATTATTGTTTTTATTATTTTATTATTAAGAAAGCAGTATTGATAGAATGTGAGGGTTAAGACAGGAATAGCTGTTAACTTAACGCTTTCGCTATGTCCCCGTTTTGTACAATTGGAAAAGTGGGAGGGAATTTTCAGACATCAGAAACACCCATGCTTTCGAACAGGTATCGATAAATCAATTGAAAAAATGCTTTTCGTACTGGGGTGTTAACAGTTTAATGGTTTATACAAATTATAGCACTGTGACGCCTTCAATTCCAACTTTAAGATGTTTCATAAGTTTAATCAACACGTGTATCTTTTCATAAATATGTACACCTATATTCCAATTACTCTTCAGTTTGCACGCTTTACAAATTGAGTGGCAAAATTAGTTTTTCTTAGAAGGATCAATCCATCAATTTACGTTGTACATATTATATAATAAAACGGTGAAGTAATTAACGTAAAAACACTGTTATATGACTATTTACTTACTATTTTACTTTATTACTATTAGATAAAACTATAATTACAATCATCTTAATTTGATTGAGTATCTAAAAATATGAATAGAAAGTTTTCAAATATTTACGTATTTGTAAATTTATGCAGCTTACTTACTCTTTAAACTGAAGATAAAATATTTTCTTGGTTTTAAAATTATTTTATTATGTAATACAACTTGATGTTCCGTTTTACGAATAAAAAGACAAAAAATAGTCATGTTTTTGTTTTGAAAATGAAAATTTACTTTATAATCGAAATCAAGTTTTAATAAAACATAATTTATAATACTTTAAAATACACCATACGTTACCTAGTTATATGTTAAAATAAATCTATTATGTCATATTACCAAGTTTCCTTTTTTATGTTTTGAGGTTTTTCCTTCAATACGATTATGTTTGCAAAAACAACTCTGAAATCGTGTAAAAAAAGACGACTCCGACTCCAGCTTTAAAATAATTTTTTCCATCATTTAATTTTAACTTATACATTGTATAGGTGTTCTATCAGATCATCTTCAGTTAGCCAAACATGCAATGTCAACACCATGGACTATTGTGGTTTGAATACACATCATTAAATATATATTTTTTTAAGGCTTAGAATTAAATGAACATTCGGTTAAATTATTTGCAATTATATAGAACCATAGAACTCTGGCTACATTTTTTTTTAATTAAAATAAAAGATTATATGCACGGATATGCACATTCATATGTAGTTTGTTATATTTTCAACAAAATCAAGTTTACATGTACCAGTGAAAACCATCCAATCCACAAGTGTAACTATTTTTAGCCCTTTTTAAATGGGTCCGATTCGCTCGTTTATCACGACTCCAACTCCACATCCCTGGTAAAAAACTAATTGTAGGCACACAAGAGAACATCTTATGTTATATAAACATCGTTTACCAACTTTATTCGCCATATACCAATGCTTTTCGTTAGTATAATATTTATGATTTTTATTTGTTAGAAATAAAGAAAACAGTTATAAAGTTTTTGTCATGAAATTCTTTTTTTTTACGATAATATGTATGTTCAAGTCAATGACAATGGTCAACTCATCTATAAATTCAACAAATACTTTTATTCAATTATATGGAAACAAGGTAATATAATATAACGTTAGAAAAATATTTGCAAATAGGATAGTTTATGCTTCGCTGATAGAATTGGTTATGAAAAAATAATGGAATCATCAAAAGTGTTCTTACTAATAGTGTTTTTTTATAGATAGGTTTATAGATTGGAAATCATCTCTATAAATAAAGTCTAATCCGGAAAAGAACTCTTTCTTTCTGAAATGAGTGCAGACATATACTTACTTACAATTATTGAAAATGGGTTGATTGAGTATGTACAAACATGTCTGAAAATGTTTATTTCTTAAAGCTTCTATAATATTATATATGGATTTCATTAGTATTATACTAGCACTATATATAATATAACTTTTAATCAGGTACTTACTCTTAGTGAAATTGTACCAAGTCACATATATCTTTCGCCGTTTAAAAATCTACCAACATTCAGTTCATTCGTTATGATTACTTGTTAGAATTGTAAATATTGTTTATAAATGTTTATAAAAAATATATTTACTACTGGTATTGCTAAGAGTTTTATCCAGCAACTTTCCGAATTTTTACTAAATTTATATATTACTAGCTGGCCCGACGAACTTCGTACCGCCTCAGAATCAATAAATGTTGTGTTGGCTGAATTAAATTCAGTTGAAAGAATACTCAAAATGAATTAAGTTCAATAATTGTTCAAAATTCAAAATGAAAAGTATTTAAATTACATTGATGTTATTCACGTGGTACAGTCGATAGATTTAAAGTAATGCAGTAGATCAACGATTTGATTTTGAATTGTGAAGTTTAAATGATCCATATGTTTTTTCTTAGCCCCAAGAATTGCTCGTTCACTCGACCAATTGCGATTTTTGTGATTAGATGTTTGGGAACATTTTGTTGATGAAGCCGTCCTTCGTTGAGACGAAATTGCAAAAATTCGGTGGAATCGAAATCAATCCGTTCGATTCGTCAACAGGAACACGGCCGTTACAGATAGTCAGCAAATGCTTGGAGAAATCTGCGGCAGATGGTCGTTTAGAAATACAACTCGCATGTTTGTCGTTAGCTGAAGTTTCTTCACATAGCGCCACAGAGTCGATGTTTTAAGGCAAGCGTTTATTTCATCGGCATCGGTCGATCTTGAAATGACTGGTAGTATTTGGCGAAAATCGCCAGATAGTAGAATCATTGCGCCTCCAAAACATTTTGAGTCATTGCGCTGATCTTTCATTGTTCAGTTGAGTGCTTTCAATGCGGAGGAAAAATAAACCACCATTTCCCTCATCAATTGCCTTCATTAAAGTATCGTACACTTTCTGTTGGGGGTTCAACAAAGGTACATTCGTTCGAAGTGATTGGTTCAATGCATCTCGATCATATTCACGTTTACGTTCCGATTCTCGATTGAAAGCGTCGTTCGTTCTTTGATCTGGCGACGCATCATGCAGCGCATGAGGTAACACATATCTTCGATCAAAAGCAACGCCTGGTTATGTATCTCCTCATTCACCTCGAGATCGGGATTCCCTGAACTGACGCGAATTCGGTGTAAAGTGTCTTCGGACATGTCATTCTTGTACTTGTTCCACAGTTCTCGTAGATTCAATGGGAAGCATATCAAAATAATGATAGCAAATAATGTGCGTATCTGACTTGGAGATGCAGAAACAATTGCTTCAGCGATTGTCATGTCCCAATGAGTATAGTTTTTAAGCAAATTGAGCTATTGACATGCAGCACAAAATGTTGGGCATACTACGCCATTGACAGTTCGAAGTGATTCAATGATGTCGACCCGAAGGGAATTATTGGTTTTTTTTTCAGATTTTTCATGTTCACAGAACTGAAAGACTCTTAGAAAACCATTCCAAGCACTCTTACGAATTGGTTTAGAAGTACTTGGCATAGCTAGTACCTCTTTATTTCACTGTATTTTAAATAATAAAATTACATCTTCACAATGTTGACAAACGACTACTTTGTTTGACAGTAACTGTCAAACAAAGGCCGTTGCTAAGGAATGTGTTGGTCTAGGATAAATTTGTTCTCAATGCATGTCACCAACATAGTGACAGGGATCTTTTCAAAAATATTAAAATAATACTTTTTTATAATTTTACGAAAGTTCATTCTAAATTTTCATATTTTTATATTACGAAATGATATAAATTCTCAATACAACAAAAAACGCAACATTTTCCAAATCTTCAATATTATATTTATGAGATTATCTTACATTAGAAAAAAATATATTTTTTTTGTTTAATGTTCCACACATGGTATGGTCGTTTTCTAACAATAAAATTAGTGATCAGAGTTTGTTCAGATTTTCTTTTTCGATAATTAATTGGTTATGCAGTTTGTTATACCCAGGGATTTTTTTACCCTGTAACGCGGCGGAAGGGCGTTCCGGCACCTTTTTTTCTCGAAATTTTAATAAATGTTTAATTTTATTTTTTCTATTTTTAAATATGTATATTTTGTTTAATTTTCTAAGCATTATATGAAAAGCCGTCATTAATTCTATCAAAATGATATTCGAATATATAATAAATAATATACCTTCTTAGAAAATGCTCGAAAAAAGTGCGTTCCGGCACCAACAAAAAAAAGCACTGGTTATACCCATATATAATTTTTTTTAAGTTATCGTTGAAACTTGAATGCGCGATCAGAATTTGAATCATTTAGAAAGAAATGATCTTCTAATTTACTGAAAAGTCGGAGACCTTTTTCAATTATTTTCGCAGTGAATGATCGCAGAATTTCTTTCAGTTCGTCATTGTATTCTGGTTTTTTGTCAATAATTAAATTTAAATTATTGACATCTTTGTCACTTATAGCTTTATCTGTAAGTAATTCGTCGATATAATTTTCGCTAAAGGTATCAAGCCTTTCTTCACCAAGCTCGTGTGCTAAAGTAATCATTTCAGCTGATATTACCGATGTTTCAAAGGTTTTATCGACTGTAACACACTTAAGTAGGTGGCCTTAATTCAGCGATGGCAGGTGCAACATGATTTAAACAGTCCGAAATCGTATTTTTTTTCAAATGTCGGTTGTGTTTATGATTCTCTCTATTCTATCCAAAATACAACGATATATGCTCTCAATGTAATATTTAACATTTTTATATATCGTAAAATATGGTACATTTAAAAAAATGCATTTCTAAAAAACCGCATTACTTTGAAATTGCATAAAAACAGGATTGACTGTAGATGGGGATCAAAAATAAAATAATGATTTGATAGTATTCAATAACAATATAATATACATGAAAAGTATACTGATTTTTTTTTACATACTTTCTGATTTTATGTACTTTCATTTGTCTTTTCACATTTCAGTATAAATTTTAGCGACGGTGATGAACATGAAACATAAATTCCTAAAAGTTTTTTTTTTAAATGGATATTGAAGATTTAGTTTCGAAATTCTGACACGTTCGTCCAAGTTCGTCGGTACATCTCTAATTCAAAGTATGAAACAAATGAATTTTACAACCAACGCCACCTAGTGTATTAAGCATAAACTGCATACGTCATGTTCCGCGTTCGATTCGAAAAATTTAAAAAAACGTATTGTACTGAGATATTTATTTTCTTTATAATTTCTTTTTCGTGATATTTTTCCGATGTTTTAATGCTTATTCTGCTATTCTAGGCCCATACAAATTTAATAAAGCAAAGATCATTGAAAACCGTGGTCTAATTCTCGAGATATACGTGGTGTAAATAACCCGACTTTGTTTTATATATATAGATTATGCAACGTTGTGAAACTCTCCAAGGATTCTGCGTAAACGAAATTATATTTCATTATAAGAATTCGACAGAATATAAAATATTTTTTCATTTTGTAAAATACTTCATACCAAATAATATGACAAATTGTCAAAAAAATATTTCTGATTTATTTTTACTATGCGGCTCACGTATTTTAATTTTTTAGAAAATGTATGAATTGGCGAATTGGATTTTGATAGTAATGATAATACTTTCATTAGATTATGGACAGCAGTAAAATTAATGACATATCAAAGTTTCAAGCTTTACAGATACTTCTGTTAAAATATTTTAAAAGAGATATTAATATCACTGTCATAAAATGCATTCCATGTTTACATAAATTGTATAATATGCATCTATATCATCTGCATTGACTCAACGCGGACTGTCTGAGACACATATCTGTATACGATTAAAACCAAATGCCATGTGTTAAGCGCTTGCATTCTACCACTAGTGCTTTACGGTAGCGAATCATGGCACCTGGCAAAGACTCAGAAAAACTGTATACTAGTATATGACCGTCTGCTACTATCCATAGGATATACTCGGCGGAACTGAAGGATGCTGGCATATCATGGGAGGAAGCAAAGCAATTGGCGGGAGACAGGGAAACATGAAGGTGGTGCGTGGCGGCCATATGCTCCGCATAGGGAGCGAATATGGTCAAAGAAGAAGAATATCATCCGATTTGTTGCAATGTAAAACTTTTATTCACATACAATTTCTGTGAAATATAAACACATTTTTTTTGATATTATGAAAGTTACATATATCCGATATTGCGATTGTACTTTTTTGAAATACCGATTAAACACATTCACCATTATATATGCATATTATGTGTTAAAAAATAAAATGAAAGAGAAAATCACAATCTGAATCATAAACATTTAATGTCAAAATTTTATTCCAACAATATGAGGCATGAGCATATCATGAGAATCTGTTAAACTATCCGAGAACTTTTTATTTGAATTCATAAAATTAAAATTTTACAGCAATTGATCGAAAATGTGCAGAAATACCATACTAAATAATTATTTATAATGATTTTATTTTTGGAAAAAACGATCATCAATGAGAAAGGCAAGCAATAAAAAATTGTGTATAATATATAGTCTGCCCAAGAATGTTTCGCGTATCTTACGAAAATTCATTTTTGTATTTTAAAATGTCGTTTAAGGGTACAGATTAATTGTATCTTTAAAAATATCATTACGAATTTGTCTAAGCATATATCCACATCTTAAATATATGTGTTTTCACCGTTTTTAACATTTGGAACAGCTAATAATGAGCTTATGATAACCAGGGTGGTAGAATTAACAATTCATTTTATTCATTAAATATTTTTTAATTTAAATTTGCGATTATTTTTTTTATCAATTGTTAATTATTGCTAATTTTTAACATCCAGGGAATAGTAAAATGCATTGAAAAAATCTATATTTTCTTGAATTTCTGACTCTTAGCTTTTATTAGGGTAGTTATTAATAAAAATAGATTTTTTTTAATTTCAAAGTAAGAAAAAAGTCCATAAATAAAAATGGTAAAGAGATTTTAATAAGAAACATTCAATATCTATTAATTAAATTAGGATTATGTGCAATGCCAAAAAACCACTATTGACCACGAGAATGAAAAAAAAAATAGCGTGACTGGGGTAAGAAAAAAAAATTCCACTCAAAATTAATGGGAAGATTTCATATTGTCACCTTCAAAATGTGTTGACATTTTGTTGTGACACCGGTTGAACAATCTTCGCAAAGCGAATTCTATTATGTTTTGGTTCTTGATCGTATTATGACAAAATCGATATGGACTGTTTCAAATTTACAGATTTTATCATTTGGTAAACAGGTTTCTACCTGTTTACCAAATAAATATCGCTGGTCCTAAATGATAACAGCTATCGAAGATTTTTTGTATTAAGCCTAATCTTCCCAGTAATTACTCAGGCACGAGTTGAGCTCGTAACTAGGGCTTCCAAACCGGTTAACCGGTTTATCGCGTGTTTTGAAAAAACCTGAAAACCGGTTTATTTCTCTCGGTTAACCGGGTTCTATCAAAAATACTCTTTTCTTATTTTTCATTGTTTTTTTACAAAAAGAAAAATGTTTTATAATGAATTTTTTGCGTTATATAGGAAACAATTCACAAAATACAACAAACATGTACATATATATATATATATATATATATTGTAGAATAATCTACTTCTGTCTCAAAGTTGTCCATGTTGTGAACAGAAATGACTCTTTCAAATAATTTGAAATTTTTTGACAAGTGAATATTTTGGTATTCTACTCTATTTTTGTCTAAACATTGGATTTCTAGTCTTATCCAGTTGGTATTTTTAAAAAATTGAATGCATTTAAACATCATTCTTTTGGTGAGTTTTATAATCAAGATCTATTTTTTTTATTTGACGTATATTTTTTTTATCATAAAATATTTTTGCACATGTTACAGTAATTGTTACTTTGCCATAGCAAACAGGTTGGTAACTAGAGTCCCATTAAGATAATCGTGTTTTTTGTTTGAAATTGGAGTCTTAGCTGTTATGCCAAATATTGAAAAATTTCTACGTTTTTTTTTGCATACCTACCTAATCAAAATACATGATATTTCGGTTTAAACCGGTTACCCGGTTTATTTGTCAGAAAAAAACCGAAAACCGGTTAGTGTTTATGTCCGGTTAATTGGAAGCCCTACTCGTAACTCTCGAAAGTAATCGATTTTAAATAAATTACCGCGTATCTTTTAATTGTGTAGAACTGAATACGTATATATATTCAATTTTGTGAAACTTACTACTAATTACTAAGCGTATAGCTTCCTGAAAAATTTAATATTTTCTCATTATATTAACTGTACGTGAGTTTTTATTTATTCTTTGTTATCATTATGTTAATAGCAAATAATGTATGTAGGTTCGTAGAAAGGCCAATATGTCCGCGTAACGGTACTTCTGCAAATCAAATTTTGAAATACAAATTATTTACAATTTTTAATTTACAAATTCCAATCATATGGGTATGTTCGTAAAAAATCATTTGAAGAATTTTTTGGGCTTAGACTTTCTGGTTTATTCAATAAGTAAGTTTGCATTTGATTGTTCACGCCAGTAAATTTCTGATAATATTTCAACTTTTCACCAATAAAAAATTAGATAGGTACATACTTGAAATAATTAGAGAAAACGTTAAGCTATTCCAAATGACATATTCAAAATGAGCATTTCCTCTAAACCAATGGTTCCCAAACTTATTTCCCCCGTGGACCCCTAAGGCCAGTATTTTGTCCTTCGTGTACCCCCTCCCCCAAGATGCATAATAGTGAAGTTTTCTATTTTTTTAAAATACAAATATGAGCACACTGTGATAGGGTTTTTTTGTATAGTGGACAATTGTAAAAAAAAATATGTTAATTTTTTGTTATTATCATTAGTGAATTTTTTTAAATGAAAATGAACAAATCAAAACACAATCAAATTCTTACATAAAATAATAAAATCTGTTAATGAGAGGGATGAACCTAATGCTCCGATATCAATTGGTCAATATTTGGGTTAAAATTCGTAAGGTACAGTCGTAAATCTCCACGTTCAGTGATTTGCAACCGATTTCTTTTTTTCGTAAGAAAATTAGTAACTGCACTAAAACCTCTCTCCACGAGGTACGAAGAAGGAAATGCTATCAAAAACTTTCTTGCGATAGCCCACAATACAGGATAAGCAACAGGGATATCTTTCTGCAGCCAGAACTGCTGGTAACCCTTTGTAAACTGTACCTAAGTTCTGATTTTGATTCCATTGATTCCGGTCCATGGACCCCCATTTACATCTCGTGGACCCCCATTTTTTTTTTATTCCTGTCAGGGACCCCCGGGGGTCCGTACGGACCACTTTGGGAACCTATGCTCTAAACTTTTAAAAGGGTCTAGTCGTTTTTGAAAAAATACCGAAATAAACCATTACTAATAAAAAATATCTCTCAAGACATGCTCTTACGATGCTTAGTGTAGACAAAAAGTAGATATCGTTAATATCTATATATTAATAGTCGATAATGTCCGTCCGTCCGTCCGTCTGTAAATTGTCCCCGATTTTCCCTCCCCCTCCTCCGCCCCAACCCCGCTGTCAACCATTTTTTTATTCATACTAAATACATACTTTTTTCGTTTGTATATGGTCGCGATTTCGCCTTTTCGATGACGTCAAGAAATACGGTCCTCCTCCCCCCCCCCCACCCCATCCTGCCCCGCTGTCGCCATTAATTAATACACTGTTATTTGACGAAACGAATCAATGGCTGAAAATTTGAATTCTCATACAAAAAAAGCGCCGCGGCCGTGGTTCGAAACATCGCTTCTGGATTATGAGTTGAAATCGTTACCGCTCGGGCAAACGAACAACTGTCAGCATCGATCTGATTTAATTATATATATTAAGCACACATTTAAATTATTCTAAAAATTCCAAAATACGCATACTTCACATGCATACATAAACAGTTGAATTATCAAATGGCTGAAAATTTGGATTCTCATACAAAAAAGAATTATCAGCCGAGCTCTTTGTCAACTGAGCTAACGTCACAATTATCAGAAACGATGAAAATATATAATATATATTAAATTTCGTTTGAAAATGGAACCTTTCGTTTTTTATTTAAAAAACAGCATGCATATTATATGTTTTATTTTTCGAGCCTTTCTCAATTCTACTGTACCCTAGAGGTAAGCCGCTCGACTGGTAATCTGTAGGAACTTGGTTCGAATCTAGCCTAGAGCGCTTCTTTTTGGGTTTATAACATTTTTTTTTTTGAAAATTTTCTTTTTAAATCACAGTACATCTTGATCGTATGAAAATAAATGCTACCAAAATAACAAAATCCGATTGACTAGCGAAATATGTTTTTCAAAAAATAAATATAAGACGCAATTATTTCAAGATTTGTTTTTAATCTAGGTACATACGTGGTATAGTTAGTTGTTGGCGAAAGCATAATTTCAGTATGTATAATAAAATAACTTCAGTAAAAATCATTATATATATTTTAAAAAACAAGTTCTGTTTGGAGAATCAGTCAACATTTTGATAATTTTGTTTTGATAAAATGTGCAATTAATTTATACCATTTTGCATGTGAAAAATGATTATTAGCAAACTTAAACATTATTTCAAAAATTAAGTAATTTACAATTTAAAACTGCAGGGCTGTCGATATATGCGCCGAGGTCGATTTATGCTACTATGAAAAATGATTGTTAGCAAACTTGAACATTATTCCAAAGATTTAGTATTTTATGAAATTTCTGTCACTACGAAAAAAAATGTTAGCAAACTTAAACATTATTCCAAAAATTAGGTAATTTACGAGGTATATTTCTGCTAATAGGAAAAATAATTGTTAGCAAACTCAACATTATTCCAAAAATTAAATAATTTACAATTTAAATACAACAGGGCATGCTGTCGATATATGCCCCGAGATATATTTATTTTATTTTTAGAATTTCTGGCTTATTCAATAAATAGGTTTGTAATTTTCTGGCTTCTTAAAAATGCAACAAAAATCCCCCCGTTGAGGTCAACGGGCTTACAGCTAGTTGTAAATTAATTTTCGTGTTGTTCAAGTGTTTTCATAATCTAAAAAACGGATGATAAAAATAGGTAAATCTTTTTTTGCATTCCTTGATATTTTATCACCGCCCACTACTGGATTTATATATTATTATAATAATTAAAATGAGACACATTGCAAATTTGTTTGCTTTACCTGCCGTATTTTTGCTCATTTTACTACCCGAAATTAAATATACCCGATGATTAAAAATTCATTGTTATAGAAAATTTGAAATGGTTTCTGTAACTAGCAACTGTAAAAGTCAGTTTTGGGAGGCTACAAGAAAGAGGTACTTGGTATTAATAATTAATTTTTCAGTAGCATTAATACAAATATTATATTGTTTCATAGAATGGAGAGGACCACAAGCAGGAGAATGCAGACCAGGAATTTGCGGAGACGAAGCTGCATGCAAACGGATTCCAAATGCCACGCACATGTGTCTCTGTCCACACGACTCTTCACTTCCAACAGCTGACCTCGAATGTCCTAATCGTCTCACAGGTAAACAAACAATAATTTATTTTATGATAAGCTTTCGGGTGCATTTTTGTGATAAATAATTCAATATATAGAGATATCTGCTTTCTTCTGCGTACCATTTTTTTATTATTATTTATATAACAAAAAAAGTTTTCAGTCATCAGGCTTGTTGCTTGAACATTTATTAATTGTTCTTTTATTCAATACGTACAATGTTTAATGGTATGGATGTCTGTAATTTGTACATTTCTTTCCACCTATCCGAACATTCCGAGCCTAAAAAATGGGACAAACCGAAAGACATAAATTTATTACTATCGTAATTAATAATATTTTTTCTATGCCTATTAACAATATATCTGTACTATTTCTTAAAAGAGAGGTTTAGCCAGGCCCGCACTCGAAAGGCTTTCGGCAATATAATGCAATTACTCAGTGAGAATTTTACAACAATTATGTTGCTTACATCTGGTTGGCAGATATCTTATTTATTTTCTCGAAGAAGGGTTAAGTATACATTTTCCCATCGGCATTTTTTTAGTACTCCTAAAACGTGTCCGTTTTCTAATGTATTTTTTTTATCTCGTTTTACGCAGACTGGAAGTATACAGTGATTTGACATAGCACATTAACCGCGTATTGGGATAATTATGATTTTCATTATTATCAATGAGGGCGGTCAATTTGCATGCAGGCAGCTAAACCCCCAGGCGCGGCCCTGGATTGACCGAATTCATTACAACCCGTTTTCGTTGTCAAAAACAACGTTCTTTAAAACGAGACCACGTGCATTAAAAAAAAAACTTTTCCAAGCAGAGTAAATACACTGAAAACAACGTTATAATTGGTAATATTCACCAGCACGTGTTCTTTGTTTATGTTTTTCATACTTAAATCAATTCAACCAGTCACAGGAGTTGGATTTGAAAAAGCTTTGATCAAACATTTACAATCGGTAAATTTTTGCTATTCAAATTCAACCCCCGTAAAATTAATACGTAATATCTTTTGGTTATTTATGTTTGTATTACTCTGGCTTCTACACTTGATACATAATTTAATTATTTTTTACCTGTATACTAACAAATCTTATAATTGTTTAATAGAAATTTACAAAATGTGTTTTAATTATTAAGCCTTTTTCTGTACACTTCAATTTATTTTCATAAATATATTTTAATAGCGTAAATAGCAACACTTCAAATAAACCAAATTCAATATTGTTATAAATATTTTCATTCGTAAAACCTTGTAACAGTTAATCTAAAAAGCTTTTAAATTTAAATTAAATTTTTAAAACATTATGAAATCTTGCAAAAATCGTATCGCTAAAAATTTTTTTTTCATATAAATGTATAGAATAATTGTAATATGATTTATATTAGATATTCAATCAAAATGAATTTTTCACGATCAATAATATTTCCATCTAAAGCTAACGAAGAAAAGGCCTTATTATTGAAAAATTATCACAATAAAACCGCAATAAATATGTTTAATAAATCATTTTTTACTATGAAGTAAGTGGCAAAAGATCTAAGCCAATTGTTCACTATTGTGATACTTACTTTTAATATTAAATTGAAAAACTTGAAAGTTACACGAGGAGCTAATCAATCAAGTTTCAATTCCATTTCATAACGAAACAAAATCAACAATGTCAATATAATAAACACTTCAAACTGTTGGGTTGAATTAAAAAGTTAATAATACTCGTGCGTTCGTTCAGTTACCGCAAGTAAAGTTCACCTCTTCTATGAAGTCAATTTAAACTTCGATATAACCGACTTTTGTGGATGTTAGGTGCCGCTATTCAATGGAATAGAATTTTCAAAATATAATATATTAAATTATCCGAGAAACGTACAAACCTAAATAAAACTTTTGTATTAATTACCACACGTTTGAATATGGCTAAGTTCGCATCAAATCATCTGCCGGCTCTTTTTAAAACTACTCCAGCTGATCGGGTGCTAATAATGAATGAAAACATCATCTTATAACTTATGCTCAAATAACATTATACGATTATTTTCAACTGTTATTTTGTTTTGCTATGTCAGCTTAATCGAGGTCAGATTTGTTAAGGTTATTTAACCCTTCGAGCACTGCTTAAAATAAATTCTGAATTTGGGCTGATTCCTATGCAATAAATAGCGGAACGAGCCGCAGATAAACAAATAAATATATGTAAAAACTTATTTTTCGGTTTGAACAACATTTCTAGTGACATTCTGGCCAAATAATTTTCAAGTTATTATTCACAAACCATGGCATATTAAAGATATGTCAAATTCCAAAATTCTTCCATCTTTCAAACTGTTTTTAACAGTTAACATTTTTTTGGATTTAAAAATATATAAAAAAATTAAAAATATCTAAAACTTTTTATAAGAAATCAAGTTTTTAATAAGATCTATAATATTTTGCTATTATAAATGGACATCAAAACAGAGCATATCTTTTGCGTGCTGTGCACGTCATCCTGGTTCTAAGGGTTAATAAGAATGTGCATTTTTAAATAATAAATTATATGCATTATCGGCAATTTATTATACAAAATGATCGTGTTGCCACATAAATATGTATATGTTTTGAAAACAATAGTTTCTGGTATGTAATTTACAAAAGGTATTACAGTTAACTCCTTCAAATTGTTATTACTGCATTTTTAGCAAATTTAGATATATTATGCTAAAACTCACAACAGATCAATTTTTTATTAAAGTTGTCAAATATGCGAATAGATTCTAAAATCAGAAATGAATGTAAAAAAATCGTCAAGAAAAATTACTATAATACAGATATTTGACAACATATTTTGTCTTCTTAATGTCTACAGAGCTATGACTAGATTATTGTGCTTTCGCCATCGTTAATTAAGAATTATCACCCCCAATTTTACATAGTAGAAAAGCCATCCAAAAGGGTACAATTTATCGATATATCATTTCTCACGAGACCATTTATACGGGCTATTTTCTCATCTTCATTACTATTAAGCAGGCAGGATCTGTTGGACCAGCTACCCAAAAACAAATAAACTCTATACGACATTTCCACAACTACCTTATGACAAAGGATATGAATTTAATAAAGGGTCTCAAACATTCATCCGTTGATCAATATGTACATTGCGCCCTTTTCCTTATTATGTTTAAATACTCATAGAGGTATTAATCTTTATGCGAGGTTGTTTAATTGATGTGACTGACTATATTCGTATAGCATTTAGCTTGTTTTGCAATAAACCGATTTATTAAAAGTCATAAACTTGATACTTTGAAATGATTTTTTACATCTAATAAACAATAAATTCTTGATAGAACATCAGGTAAAACAATATTTTTATAATGTCACACATTAATGTAATATAGAAAAATATCTTAAGTTTACCTATCAATCAATATGTTATTTTAAGTGGATAGCTAGAAGTTTTTGCGTTAGAGGTAATGAAAATGTTAGATATTTAACACATAATAATTTTTCAGAATTCGCAAAACATCTACCACTCAAAATTACCACGAATTTAATAAGAAATACTCAATCGTGTTATCAAGAAGTATTTCAAAGTGTATTTCATAGAATTCTTAGAAACAAATAAAACAAAAATTTAAATAAACCCATTTATTTGTAATAAAACATTATGTATATACAAGGGTTGCTTCCTCTCCTCTTCTTCCACGCTCTTGAGGTTAAGATTCCTGAAGATAAAATCCTCGATGGGGTAAAACACGTGTCATAACCAGTTTCCATTTTAATTTTATTTTTAAATTAAATTTCCACAAAGTTAATCCATTAAAAATATAACTCTACTTTTTAACTGTACAAAGTTACATCTTTCAAACTTTTAAATCGATTTTCTATTGAGGCATCAAATCGAATACGTTTTCTTAATTATAATATTAAATAGAAAATACTTTTTAATAAGGTAAAATATTCCAATATGTTTTATTTGATCAAAACAAATAATTATTGACAGGCTTAGCCGCACAAGCAGAATAAAAATGTGACAACTGGCATATCAATTTCTCACCTAATATAGAAAACAATATTGAAGATATTATACTCTCATTAAATAATATAATTTTCTCTTGAAAACCTTTAAACACATATATATGTTGGGATACAAGCAAACTATCTCTACAAAAGAAGTATAAAAAACAGCTATTAATTCTTATAATTAAAGTTAAATAGTTAATAATGGTTTTTGCAATAATTTACACTTCTTTACCATTACTTAAATATAAGTAATTTATGAAAAAATACTTACCTATATTTATTTGGTCTGTATAAACATAGAAAGGTCAATATTTCTTTTGAATTCGTCGATAGCCTTCATTATAAAAATGTGGTTAGGTTAGATTTTTTTGTCAACATAAAACTGACCTTAAGGCTAAAATACAGATCAATTATATAAATACTTGCTAAATCAGTGGAGAGGAACCTGCACCCTTTTAGATACTTTGGTGCGGCCTTTTGACTTGATCAAAATATTCACTTTGATCAAACTTACGCAAGTTTTTGGAAAAATAGCGTAATCAACCCATTATATGTTCGACAATCGAAAAAAATGGGGGGGGTGTCAATGTTTTCTTTACTGCGACCTTATATTTAATCAGATAAATGAATGTGGCTTTTAGAAATGAAAAGATTTCTTACCCCTAGGTTAAATAATATCAAATACTGTCCAAAGGTTGATGAAAATACTGACCTGATAAAGCAAACCATTTATAAGATGCTTATTGAATTACTTAAAAAATATGTTATTTATTGAACAAGTACATATCTTATTACAATATTTTGTGAATTATTTTTAAGATTTTTAACTGTGAGTTCAAAAATCACGTCTTCAACGACTGACAAAATATTATAAAAAGAATGGTGAAAAACAAGTTATATTTAAAAACACTAAAACAAATCGTGCAACTAGCTTTACTTCATTGTAATGAAATCAACCAATTTATAATAATTTACACCAAGTCCACCTCGTTAGCCTTTTGATAAAATATTGAGAATTTTGAACCATAAATGAGGCCCAATTTTAGAACGCAAATACACGGAATTTCAGTCATAAAATATCGGAAAATGTATATACTGTTAAATCAATTTAAGCATTTCGAATGAGTTGGGATTTCAGAATTTCACAACTTTAATTTAGTTGATTCATTTTACGCCGAACATATTATAAAATAATTTTACGAAATAGTAATATAACTGTTAAACTGCGAAGATTGCAAATTCACCATAAGAGAAAATTTGAATAAATTTAATTCACAAATCGCAATCTTTCTTAATATTGTATACATTTTAAATTGAACAACGAAAGTGAGATTGGGTCAAAACCTTAACACGCATATTGAAATTCTATATTTTACGTGTTTTTATAAAACTTTTTCACAAAATAAATTTAATTGAATTAAATTTAGCCAGCCCAGATTTTTTGCGAGATAAATTGTTGTGAAAAAGACTCATAGCATTTTTATTCTGCCGTCAATTAAAATATTTATACCAATGAAATGTTACACTTGAAGCCTTAAAAGCAATTTTCCAACATAGGGTTGCCATACATAGGATTGCTGTCACACTGTGAGCTAAAGTTAAATTTCAAATTTCAAATAAAAGTTGATATAAAAATAACTTGTTATTTATAGTAGTTGTATGGACTGTAAACCCTTGCACTCAACGGGGGGAATTTTGCATTATCAAAAATCAAAAATTTATTGTGGTGAAAAATCAAATATGAATTTATTTATTGAATAAACCAGAATGTCCTAGTTCAATTAATTCTCTGAACGGTTTTTTTATGCATACATAAATGATTATAATTTTTAAATAAATAAAATAAAAATCAAATCAGAAAGAAACTGAAAATGTCTATAACCTGAATTTAACAATATGAAACCCACTTACTCATGAGATTTTCACCTATATTTTTAGAGAATTTTCACACCTAACTGTCAAGCAAGCTTTATCCAATTAACTATTAGTGTTTTTTATTATTTTTTCTTTTTGTAGTAAAAGTATACATAATCAAAATATACGTAAAAGATAGATTTTATAAAATATATAATTGTTTCAAATAGCTGTACATATGTAGATGTCAGTGAAAAATGAAAAAGTATTAATTATTACCTAGATGTTTATATACATATTATGAGTAATAAAAATATCTTTCGAAAAAAAGAAGAAAAAATCTTTCTACGAATTTAGTACGAAGAAACATTATCCGCTAATAATATAATGATGGTTTTGGTCAATTTTTCATAAGTCAAACAAATTGTCAGTGAATAGTGTGTTTGATACGACTGTTAAAAACATGGGCATATGAACATTTAATGGATTTTATACACATTGATTTGAATACTTTTATTTTGACGACATTGCTTTTCTACTAAGCCGATTAAAGTCGATTAGACATGGGCAATCGAGAAAAAATAGTCGGAAATCTTAAGAAATGGCGGTATGCCTCAATTTTATCAGCTTAATAGAAGTTTAAAGAATTAATAGAACAAATATGTTCTACAACACTTAAATAAAATAATACCAAGCAAAAAACAATTTAAAAAAAAATCAAACCTAAAGCAACAATCAAAAGAAATTAAACATGATCGTTTTATTAAATTATTCGAGACGATTGCGTGGTCAAATATAATATTTTTTCATATTTTTGCATACTTCATAACTCCATACATTAAATAAATGATGAATCTTTGATAACGACTTTTTATTGATATGTTAAAGGTGTTAAACATTTTAATTTTCTGTAATTATAGAATCACTTATACTGTAATTTGTAAATTCTTTTCAATGTCAATTGTTGTTTTCACCTCTTCATTTCTATTTGTTTTTGTAAAAATAGCACTGTTAAATTATATTTCTTAACAGTTGACAATGCTCGCAATGAGCGAAACCGGTCCTGAAGGTTTTTTTAAAATGAAGTGGAATAAAGTACTAAGGAATATTGTGTTTTTATTAATATAATGCTTTTCCACCAAGTATTGATAATAAACACCCTAAAAGTGAACATCTACATTTTTTTGAAATATACTGGAGTTTGCTGCATTTGTTTTTATATGCCTCATATGTACTAGATATTGTAATGTAAAAATATGTATCGATTGGGAGCTATTTATTACATATTCTGTTATTTATTATTCAGAATTTATCTTACTCAGTAATAAATTCGTGTGTCGCCTATCTTATCGCTCAATGTTTAATGGAAAAATAAATCACTCTGTCAGTGAAGTAAACATCGCTAATACCAACTTGACAAAAGTGAAAATACGTGTCGTCGAAATTCGCTAAAACGCGTTTGTTCAACGATTTTTTTTTACATACATAATTAGAACAGGGATGGCGAATCCATGGCACAAGTGTTCGAGTTGGTACACTCGAAAATTTTGCTGGTACGTGCGCGATTCGCAAGTTTAATGTTCTGCATAGAAAAATATATTTTTAAAGAAGAAATTTCTGCAATCATTCAATAGAAAAAGCTTTTTTGAAAATAAAGACATTCCAAAACTGTTATATTGTGTTACGTATGCATTGTTAAGCCTTAATAAATATGGTGGTCTGACGGCTTCATGTTCGAGTTAATGTCTTTGGCTTAGATCACGGAGGTCACGTGTTCGAATCCCAGAATGAAGAGTTTTTAAAGATTAGTTTTTCAATCGATTTTTGAATTTTTGCTTGAAAGCTCGGATGTATGTGATGTCTTGATGTATATATATATATATATATATATATATATTGAACCGTAGTTTATATGGTATGAATTGTAATGTGTAATGGCAGGAGCGAATTTAGAAATTACAAACACTCATGCCTTCGAACAGAAATCGATAAATCTATTTGATTGAAAAAAATGTTCTAGGACTCGAACCCTTTAGATCTGTTATGAAAGCCAACGACGTTATCATCTGCGCCACGAGCCTGAATATCAAAAGCGGTTAGTTAACCACTAGTCCTTCCCTAGCTTGTCTTTCTGTCCATACTCTCTTTGAAAAAGAGAGCTTAAGCAACTGAGTAACAATCAATTTTCGTAGAATTTTTTTTGAGATACCTCCATTAGGATTTCAAATGCTCTACATTAGAAGCGGACATTTGTAGCCTGTTCAAGTGATTGGGTACAATAAAAACAAGTTATATAGACTGTGAAAAATTTATAGTATACTGAGTACTGACGTTCTATATTAGTCCTACCAAATAATTTTGTTTACCATTGTTCAATGTCGTTTTCAATATAAATTACTGTAACATGAAGTAATAATATATAATGTAATATATACAATAAAATTACAAACCAAATTTTCGCAGAGTTCTTGGTCGCATTTATATTTCTTACGATTCAAGTTAACATTTAATGTTGGTGACAATTATAATTAGTGAACTTAAAACTTGACAAGTTATAAATAGAATGCTTAATTATTCCACAGCGTTCATTGTGTATCAATATTTCTAACTTCTTATAATTAATAAGTCAAAATAAACTTTTCCAAGAAGTCTAAAGAAAGATATATCCGAAATCAAAAATTGGGATTAATATAATAATGCATTACATATAGCTGCTATCGTCATATTAAAAGTTT
This sequence comes from Himalopsyche anomala, assembly GCA_031772345.1. Lineage (NCBI taxonomy): Eukaryota > Metazoa > Arthropoda > Insecta > Trichoptera > Rhyacophilidae > Himalopsyche > Himalopsyche anomala. Next base: position 17,986,865 of record CM062824.1, read on the forward strand.
TGTATGTATAATATGTCAGTCGTTAGAAATACGAAAAATTTTGTATCTCCGTAAATCATAATATTGAGAAAATTGAATTTGATAGTTTGCATCGTTTCCAAAAAATCGGACTATTGCAAGCTATGATTATAGGGCCCAAACATTTTTAGGGACGACACCCCTACTGTCTATATGGTTTAGGTTTATTTCGTAACATGGTTTCTCAACATTTCGGGACTCAACACCTCTGCTATCTCGATTTTTTATAATAAAATTATTCATGCTTTTTTTCCGACATGCGGGAGTCGACACAACCTGTCTTATGATTATTGGTCATTCCTTGACAATTTTCCAGAATTTTCCGACCTATATCGAATAATTGCTGTTGGTATTTGCCAAAAAAATTTAAGCACACCAATGGGACATATTTTTTTATTTCAAAGAATTTTCCAATATTTTCTGACTTATTTAAAACTTTTTTTACTTTTTAACATATTATACTTAAGTTATTTGTTTTAGTTTAATATTGGAGTACCAAACATATGGAACGTTACATTCGCAGAAGTCACGGGCTCGGATCCCATCCCCATATTTATTATTTTTTTTAAAAAAACCTAAATAATAATATTTAATTTTATTTCGAATAAATATATTATATTATATAGGAAATATCTTTAGCCTTTTGTGTAGTTTGTTATTTTCAATGAAATTGTGCTTCTTTTTGATAATTTATAATATTGCAACCAATGATAATATAAAAATATTACAATATGGCTACAGATTTGTATACAAATATGAATATTTTTACAAAATTCTTTTGTTCATTTGCAACAAATAAGAAAAATAACGATATTGCCAAAAATCATAGATATATATGTTTTTGCATACATGTGTGAAGAAATAATGACAAATCAATAAAAATTTGGACGCGCAAACGTAGCATACTACTCAATCATTTAATATAATAAATTTGGATCACTTAATTTGAACGATTCAAATTTATTTAGTCTTTATTTATACGACGTTACTACCTAAGCCCGCCACTTTATATATATATTCCGCCACAATATTTGTATTCACCTTTCATTTTATCCATGTAACGGTAATTCAAACATGTATTTTTTCCACTAAGATTATTTTTCTGTCAATTTTTTTTTTATATACAAACGAATCTTATTTCGGACCTGTGCTAGATATATTGCGACCCGATAACTAAAGGTAGATTTTTGACGAAACAAAAAAAAAACAATAAATACCATTAATGGTATTAAAAGAGTGCTACTTCGTTGATATTTTGTTTCACCACGAATATCCACTTAGAACCTTATAATTCTCAGGTCGCGATTTATCACTTCAACAATATATTGGGTTATATGAAAATTTCTCGACGCAGTGTATGTATACTATTTTTTGATACTTATTGAGTTATAGACAAAACATCGCTTTAAATCGTTACTTAAAATTCTATACAATTTATTTCATTTCATAATCTGATTTTGCACCGGCACTTGTTTTTGCTTTGGGCACCTTAGAATTTTTCGGCTATAAATTATTTTATGCAATGATTTGTCGATTTTATTACCACTCTTTTCGTTAGTATTTTTTTTGACAAATTATGTCAAGTTTTAATAAGATGATTTGTTTGAAACCACTCCGATATGAAAAAATGAAAGGAAATTTTGTATCGATCAAAATAGACTGCCAATTATATCGGAGCGACATTTAGCCACAAATTTTCGGTAAACTTTTATTTTAGTAAAGCCCGTTTGATTTTTTGTGGCTCTCGAGTGTTTCATCTCAAAATCAAAATAAATTGAATATTTTTTCAAGATTAAAGCAAATCTTTGACAATGTCTAAAAAAAGATTCCACATTTTTGCCATAAAGGGAAATACGTTAACTTCCAGGTTTTTCGAATGAGTTAGCGAGCTAAAAAAATCACATGTTTTCATAATGGGAAATCCTTAAATTCAGTCTGTTATTTCAAGACTTTGATCACAAGACTACAGCACGGAAAATACAACCTTAACATCTGAGTTAAGTCCAAATAAAATGTTTCAATAATAGAAAAAAAAATCATTTATGCGGAAAACGTCATGGAAAAAGCATTTATTCGTACTGAAAAGCAATTGACGATGTTGTCTAAAAGTGGAGTTTTTGCAGTTTTTATTTCGTTCGCCTAATTGTTTAGGGTCTGTACATTTTAGTGTTTTGACTTGTTATCATTTTTTCCACATGGACCTCAGTTGAGAAACGCTGATCTAGAGAACTGAAAGTAGTCAGACAGTTTTATTATAATACCAGGATAGGCATTAACCATATATTTATATTTACTAACCGCACTTAAGTAATTCCTTTTTCGAACTTAATTTAAAAAAAACCTTCTCATAAAATTTATAAATTGTCGGTTACGATTTTCTGCCAATTACGGATCGATATATTTTGTTTTTTTTTTCCAGTACCCTTGACGCCACGACCTATACACAACATTATTCCACCAAGTGGCAGCAATGGCACATCTCCAACCTTAAACATTAGCACATCTACTGAAATGGTAAGATTACTTTACACTGATTTTAATAAATTTCATTTTCGAAACATACTAATAATAATTACATCGTCTATGCATAATGGGCTCAAATTAAATTATTTTTATAAAAAAAAAACAAAACTTTCTAACTGAAACTTCAATTTGAATAATCAGTTAATTAATACACACATTGGTTTGAATAACCGTTAATTACAGTATTAAAAAAAATGTAAGCTGGCATATCGTCAGTAATTTTGTACAACGGCGTATCTCAAAAAGTACAAATATTTGGGACAAATAAATATAATTTATTCTACCGCTATTGCTTTCAATTGCTGTAAAACACCACTGGAATGGTTTTGTCCTCAATAACTTTGAGAAAGCTAATAAGGAAGGAACCAAAGACGTTTCCATCAATTTCAACCTCTCCTTCACGCTAAACTTAGCACATTACCATATCATTTTCCAAATTATTTTTTTACTAACGTTTTTGTAATGGGTTAAATCGACCATGGGATACGACTTAAACAAGTATTAAAATTCTGAATTCATTACGTGAAAAAACTCACAACTGATAAATATTGAGATACGTGCTTGTAGAAAATTAGTGACGGTATTATAAATCATAATATACCAGAGTCGACTAAACTTTGATTGTAGTCTAATTTCTAATTGTCACGTCCCTTAAGAAAAGTACAAACTATTGTTTATTTTTTTTTTGAAAACTGACGTCGATTTTAACATAGATTTTTATACTTAATGGTAAAATAGAAATCATTCTTCCAATTTTTCTAATGGATGTAAAGTGGTGGCAAGGGATTTTTGGTTATAATCTATAATCAAAAGAAGAGATTCGGAGTTTTTGAAAATCTTGATTTTAGGCAATATTCAAATTCACTTTTAACTGTTTAAAAAATCGATTTTCGCCAAGAAAAAAATATTACTGCATTCTTTAGTACATTTTTATTAATTATTTATGATAAAATAACGTCAAATGTTAAAATTTATATGGGTAAAAACCATACATTTTTATGAAAAATATTAAATCATGCATTTTTATTTCATTTTATAGTCAATTTCATATTGTCATTTTTATTAAAACACAATTTTTAGTGTATCAAACAACAATATTATATATATTCAAACCAAATGTAAATGTCAAGTGGTTTATTGAAAAACGTTAATCAAAAAGCAAAAACAACACAATTAGTATTGTGTTGTACGAATATCAAGAAAACAATTTATTTCTTTTGATATGACCTGAAAGGGTGTTTGCACTATAAAAATATGAAATTGATATAAACCGATAATTGTAAACAACGACGAATAATGTAATTGAATTGATAAAATCTAAATAAAAAGACGTCGAGAACTGAGTAAGTTACAACCAAACAATTTAAAAAAAGAAACCGTTGAAATAAACCCTACTACAAGGTTTTCCAACCGGTGTTGAAATTTCAGAGTTCCAGAGGGGGAATCGTTGTTTTTTAAAAGTATTATTTAAAATACAACATATCATGTTCATCAATTCATAAAATCACTACACATGCACAAAGATGACATTTTTAACTATACCCTGTAATTCTACTGAAGTTGTTCATTGACATATGCTTCTGTTAATTATTAGTTAGTAAAAAATAGTCTCAATAAATTTATAATATTATGTGCATAAATATGTACACAGTTACATTTAAAAAGAGTTTCAACACTACGTATGATATATGTATATTATTTCGAATATACCTTTTGATTTAGACTATCTTGGGTAGAGGTTCATATACTCAACAACAGAGCGGACATTTTTCAAAAAATACTGTTACTATAAAATATCTTCAATGTATTTATTGCCTGCAATATTTCGTCTTATTTCGAATGAAATTGAAGTAAAATAGTGTTTTATTAAGGATCGGTGAAACGGTGTATGACATTTATAATTTAGAAAAATTGTTAATTGACTTATTTACAAACTATTTCTGTAATTAATATAATCTAGCTAAACGGGATTGTAAAAGCATTTCAGTTGAGTAAATCATTCTTTATTATTATATTCCATTATCAATTTCCTGTGTAAAATTAACAGGGATCCAGTGGCGTGTTTAAGTGATCCCTTATTTTTTCAATAAATTAATTAATTTCTACTAAAATAGTAATATATTAATATCATGCATCGTTTTGTATATATTTAAAAATTCTCCATTTGACAGTATCTATTTTTGCTAGTAATGGTGGTAATTATATTTAATTTTGTTAATGTGCAATACAATTTTTAAAAATAAATAAGGTATTTTGATTGAGAATAATCATTTTTTCTAAGAAACATGAGTTTTCTATTTAAGCACACACTGGCTCCTTGTGCATTGTATATAGTTTAATGTTGTGTGGAATAGTATAATAAGGTATTCTTTTATATATTCAACTTGATTATATCAATTACACGAATGTTTGCAAACGAGTCACTTAACTTTTTTTATTACAGATATCGCTGAAGACCGCTTCACTCACCCTCAAACTGCTTTTTATTATATTATGAAATAATTTTGAAAAAAACAAAATACTCAAATAAAAACCAATTGAAATAAAGGTAATATATTGTTTTTCTAGTTGTTTTAGATGATATCCCAAAATTCATACCAACGTATAACGTCAAACAAAACAAATAGGTCGATATTAATTTCACCAAATTTCCAAGGATGATATCAATATTATATGCAATATTAGATACAATATTACATCACATAATGTTTATGAATGTCAAAGCGAAAGGATTTTTGTGATATAATCGGAATATACATTAGTAAGTTACGTGAAAAAAATATTCATTTATATATTTTTTATAAGAACTTCATGATCTATTACATTTTGTTTACCATTTCAAAGGTAGAAAGTAATAAGTAATAACTGTTGGTTTTATTATATTACATATACTTCCATCGAATTTAGATTTATAGGTTTTTTTTTTACATTCTGTCGTGTTGTATTTTTCTTTTAATATCAATTATTTATATTTGCTACTCAAACATTTAGTTCATAAAGGCCAGCAACATATCTGAAGTACACATATTTTATCAAGTGTTAAAACTGTCATGTTCCAATATGTTTGGGCGGGAAACTTATTGACCTTCTTAATGTATCATATGTTTAATATTATTATCACACGATTATTTGACTATTTTTTAGATGTGTCTTCACTTAATATTGTTTCAATGATTTTTTAGCAGTCAGGCATTTCATCTTCTGAGAATAATGACAACGTTGTTTTGTTTTAACGCTGTAGCCTGTTTTTCAGGCGGAAAAGCTGAATAGACACCACAAAGGGAGAGACTTAGTGATAATATCAGGAGCCGCCAGTCTTGCTCTACTCCTCATCGTAGTCCTTTCCGGAATCTGCTGGTGGAAGAGAAAATACTTCAGCGACGTAATGTGCAAAGATAAGAGTGCAAGAAAATCTGAAGCGGTAAGCCATTTCTTATTTATTAGTTGAATGACTTAAAAAAAGACATCCGTCACTTGTAAAACTATAAAGAAGGTAGTTTTAATGTTCGCTTATGACATATATTTTTATATTATTTTTCCCGTCACCAAACATTTTTTTAAATTTAAATTTTATTTACCGTCAACATTTGAACTCACAAACGCTCGACTGGGATCGTTAATATATAGATGTTTCAATCGATTTATGGCACATTCATAAATTTTTGGAAAACAATTTATTGATAGAAAGGTCATGGAGGGACATTTAAAAAGCCAAAACTTCAAAATTCCTTTTAAACATATTACCAACGGAATTGTTAAGTAAAATTTTATTCCTTAACCCTTTGTTTAAAAAATAAACGAAATGTATAAAACTTAACAGAATTGTTATTATATAACTCATAATATAGTTGTACACATATAAAAGCGATTCCATGAATTCGTTTTAACTCAGATAAAAACTTTTTTTTAATAATTTGTTTTTTTTGCGTTACCTATTATTCACAAAACAGTAAAAAGTACCTACTGTATAAGAGTAGGACGTCGTACCTATATAGACTAGCAAATGGTTTTCGTTCACTAAAAAGCATTAAACACCAGGAAAAATAAGTTTCGCTTCCCACCGATTGGAGAAGAATCATTTCATGTGATTGATTATTTTTGATTAAATTATGCGATTAAGCATGGAATATTTTTTTTATTCCGAGTATTTTATCATTTCGGTAAATATTTTGAGAATTTACTAAAAAATAATAATATACATTCATTAGAAATTCACGAATTCATCACGATTGTTTTTCCCGTTGTAATTTTGTAGTTTCAGTTTCAAATAACATGTTTTTTGTTTATTTTTCTGTGTAAATTATAGATACTCATTTGATAACTTTTGCTTAAGATTTTTAGTAACGTTGGGAAAATTGAAAGATACCCACATATGTCTTTAATATTGAAAATAAATTAACAATTGTTTTTTTACAAAATTTAACTATCTGTTACTTTCACTTATCGTTTGAAAGTTTCCCTCTAAAAAAACATCACTAATAAATTCGATTTAAGTACAAGAAACAATGGAAACGTTTTATATTAAAAATGTATATAGAACACAATATGTCTATATTGTATATATTTTTTACCATGTTCGCTCCTAATGTGTAGCATATGGCCTAGGGCCTCCAAGCCCGGCGTCCCGGTATTGTGATAGTACTAATCCTTCTCGTTAAGCTTTTTAAAAGAGCTAAATTTGTAGATTTTGGGTATTCCGCAAATTCTTGTGTTTTTTTTAAATCGGTTAGCGAATAAAACTTTTTGAAATCGCGCTTAAAAAAAGTTCCCACGCTTTTTCATTTCGGGAATTCCGTAAACTCCTGAATTTTGAAATTGGGCACTAACAAATAAAATTGAAATGTGCGAGATCCAAGAATAAAATGTCCCAATTTTTTTTCATTTTGAAAACGGGCAGTGACAAAAAGTGAAAAATGGGATTGAAAAAATTGTGAAATCCCGGGACTACAAAAAGGGTCTGGGGTTAGATGCCCTGATTTGGACTCATAGTGATGTTCTATAAACAATTTTCCTGCTTAACTTATATTCAATGCTTTAGTTGTAATGATTTTTATAAAAAATCATTAACTTTGAAAAAAAAGAAAATAAGTTGATTTTCTGTACACAAAGTACACATAGTTCCAGGAAATAGTGCGTTTTGAAAAAAAAAACATTTAAATGACGAATTTAAAATACTTTTTACCATATGCCAAGTTTAAAATGATTTCAACATAATTTAACGTTTTGTATTATAACCCCACAATTAGACAATCAAGACTAGCCCTAGCCAGGAATAATATTAGCGTGTGTTTGTGACGTGTTGAAAACATTTACCGCAAATTGTTTAACATGAAACTTTGTATATGATGAGATTTCGTATTAAAACCGATTTAATTATAATGTCATCTATCATCTATGCCTATGAGTACTGACATGATTAAATTGTAATTAATTTTACAATATCACGCTCAATGAAATTGAGACATAATTAAAATCTATATTCAATACATTGCGACTAGGGATTCTGTGTCGAGACGTTCCGGGACTTTTTGGCAAATGTCACGGGAACTGTGACTGTGATTTATAATTTGCTAATAACATGTACATTTTAATTTTGAAAAAAACAATTCTTGTGGTTAAGAAAGTTTCAAATATCATGTGTTTATATATTGTAATATAACTAAAGCAAAAGAAAATTACAACATATTAAAATTGAATGTTCATACCTGATGTTTTATGTACAAATGTTTTTTTTACTATTTCACAAACGTACCAATGTCTCAATAGGACAAAAAAGGTCTAAAAGCTTTATTGTGAAATTACGGTCATAACTTTACTCCTGTCGGCGGCTTCATTGATATTTTCTACATTACATGTATCGTTATCATCCCTTCTTAGTAAAAATTAACCGTAAGCATTGCACACATCCATTACATAATAAAAATAATAATTGTTAAACATTGTATTAAAAACGCGATTTTTACTAGTGCGTACTTTCAAAAGGCGCCGAGTGTATGTAATACATAAATACATGAAAATATTTAATTTTATTGAAGGGGAAATAAAAGTCCCGGGATGTCCCGGGACTTTGACTTTATCACGCCTCAAGTCCCGGGACTTTAAAAATACTGAGACTTCAGAATATCTAATTGCGAAGTCGTTACATAAGCGGTTGAACGGGTTCAATTTTGCTTGGTTATAATGGAAAGTTGTTAGATATTGAAAAATTAGATCGTTCTAAAATTGATCATTGTATTTCTTTGCTACACTAATATCAGACAATGACGAAAATTATGCTTTCATGGTGACCAAAATATCGCTGCCATATTTACGTATATTTACTTCAAATTTCACAGTTTTAACTTGTCTTTTAGTTTTTGATAGTCACAAATAGGGCATCCAATCTTGAACCGTTTTTGTGATTCCGGGATCGAACATCAACATAAAATCGTGTATAAATTCGGCATTGAGAAAGTTTTGCTCGGCGATTTTGAAATGATGGGAATTTCTAAAAAAATAATCGATTTCGAAATCCCAGGAATTCACGATATTCCATTTTCAGAATATCGTTTTAACTCTTACAAGATTTCCAATTTCAAAAAGCCAGGAATTTGTGGAATTTCCAAAATGAAAAAAATGGCTCTTTTTTAGTCCTCGCGCAACTTTCTCAATTTTTTTCAATCTCGGTATTAATACTATCACAATCCGGGATTGGAGTCACAAACATTTCTTCGCGACTAATGAAGTTATAAATGAATATAATATGTTTAATTTCATCTTTGTATAAAAAATATTTTTCTGATAACAATCTGTATTCTTCACAATTTCATTTTGTATTACTTGAACATTTTTACCACATTAACATCATTCGTAAATAGAGTCCTTGTGGCATTAGTGTAAATATGCGATTGAGTGTTTTCAACCTGCTGGGAGAAATTCCATTAATACGAAAACGTATCAATTGATATACTCATGTGGTAATTTGTTTATATTTAAATTATGAGTAAATTTCACATTATTGCATTGACCATGGTCTATATACACCATTTTGTAACAGATATAACCGATCATATTGAACAATTCTACATAGTTAACTAAAAAACGCATCACCTGGCATTGTTTTTAATAATACTCGAATCTGTTATGAAGGGCATTTTATGTCATTCGCAATTTAATACGTGCTTACTTTGTTTGTTATTCCTTTATCAAAAAACAAAGACTGATAAATATTTAAAAATATATTATTCTCTCAACAACAATTTAAATGAAACGCTCGCTATTCATTTTTTTTCTTTGATCTGATATGTCTTTCATATAAGATCCTTCTACGCGTCACCCCACCAACTCGACATATTAAATTTTCGTCGAAATATAGGGAGAGATTTTATCTTTCTGTTTGAAGGTTTATCTTCTATCTCAAACGCGGTGTTGTCATAATAATTGAGGTGTTTATCAGCCAAAAACATCAAATGTATTGTTTTGAATATTGTTACGTTAGCTGAAATGTACATAACAAAGGTACTCACTTATCGCAACATATCGGTCAATTATGACAATAGTCTACTAACCTTTAATTTTTCATCAACAATAATAAGATATTTCAGAACAATAAATGTGAAATAAACCACATAGACAATCACAGGCCGCTCACGTCAAAATGGCAATATATTTTTGACTGATTTTTTGTTTTTAATCATAGATAGAGGAGGATATTTAAAATACATGTTAGACGTCACAAAAAAAATAATATTTAAATAAATATTCATTTTTAAATATGTAAATCATGGTTGCAACAGCTTCAAATAAACGTTCGTTTTATAATGCGACACTTACTTAGCCCACCATATACATTATCGGAGCACCGTGCTGTGAACAAAAACATCATAAAAAGGTTATATGTTGATACCTTTGTACTAATTCAAGAATAACCAAAAATAAGTGTGCTCAGATGGTAAATTTACATTGTGGTATTTTCATTTATTCATAATATGGTAACATAAATAACCTCTTATAGGTCGCATCATGTTATATTTTACATTAAACGAATAATTGTAGCGAAAAATCATCAAAAATCATTGAGATTTATTTATCTTCTATTTTGGATTTTTCGAGTGATTTTATCTTGTCAGTTTTTGCGTTTATGAAGGATAAGGTCTTGTCTTAAAAGTTTGGACACACAAAACATACACATTTTCTTTCACGATATATAAAAATATTGCCTTCTCATACGCCCTTCGAAACTTTTCTGAAAATCTGCCATTCACAAATGAATAATAATATTTTTCAATTCGTTCTTCGTTCACCCGTATTTTTCCAAGTATATTTAACTGAAAAATATGAAGCGCTTTTTATTTGTTTTATACAATTTTCGTACGTTATTTTTATTTCACATTGGTTATTTATTTTCTATTTTGAAATCTGAAGTGTGTTTATAAATATTTAATAAGTGTTCATATTGCACAGTATAAATACTCTAAATGAGCCAATTACCACGCGATTGACATATCAAAGTGAAAAACATTTTAATTGAATGAAGCATTTTCATTTATATTTAAATTACGACTGAACTCTTGCTATATCAGTGGTGCGCAGCGTGTTTAAGCTAATAGCCACTTTTATAATGTTAAATTTGTAAAGTGCCACTCAATAGAAAATTAAATTTTCTAAAAACAATTTCTCACTTATTTGCTAGCTGTATTGTATAAACAAGTTCAATTGTATTGCTAAAATTGAATCACAGTACATATTAAATACAATAAAAAAAACAAAATCTATACTGAAAATAATAAAAAAGTATTAGTTGCATAGGTAAGTAAGTATACGGATGACCTATCGCAATTTGCTCGAAACTCAGACTAAATTTATAGCGGGTCACTTAATAACAATGACCATTTACAATATGTACGTGGCAAAATGAAATACTATTTGTTTCTATCAACCAGAATAATCTATAAATTCAATTTGATTCTTATCAAATTCTCAACAGTAGAATAAACAATAAAATAATCCTGTATCTTTTACAAAAAATGTTTTTTTTGTTCTTAAAGGAGGCTCAGAGTGCCACCGATAAATTTTTCAAGCACGCCGTGACTAAAAAACGTCAAGCTAGTGCCACAAAAGGAAGATTGTAATTCATACTTAATCCAGATATTTTTTAAGCTAGAAGGCGTGAATCATTGCAGTTCAAAATAATTATTTAGCCTTTAAGCCGTGTCTTTCTTATAAAATGAAATAAATGATGGGAAGCGCTGAGATAAATTTTGTTCAAAGGGAGGCGTAGTAACATAAAGTTTTGAAACCACTGAATTAATCCGAATATCAAAACTAGGAGCTGCTCCTTTATACAGCAATTACTCGACTATGCATGGTGAACGCCACACAAGTATAGACTTATGCTCACCACAAGCATATGAAGACTCGCCAGATAGTCAAAAATAAATCACTGCTTTGTTATACCAATTCGTCGCTTGAGAACTGCACTGTGACATGACAACATAAAAAACGGGTGTTTTTTTTTTGCTAGAAAGATTTATTTTCCTTAAATAACGTTTATTCTGTTGTGGGATATCTGTCTTAAAGAAAAAAAACCTTTTTTTTATTTTTTAACACGTCTTAAAATATAGCACCTCAATGTTTGAGATATCTCAGTACAGCTCTCATGCAACGATTTGCCATTTCGTATGTGTCTCAAAACTTTTCTTTACCGCGAACTGAATGATCGACATGCAATTCGAAAAAGTGATTTCTTAGACTAGTGGAAAAAATTTTAAATGTTTTATATCCAGGTAGAAAAAAAAAAAAACTTAATCTTCTTCTTCAATACTTATTTTATTATGATTCTGGTCTGATTTTTGAAATCGACTCCAATTTGTGTCTAAGCTATGTTATTCTCCAACTAAAGATATTAAACACTGGGTTTACGGGGAATTCTTGTGTTATTATATTTCAAAAGTGCTCGAAGCACTATAAATTTTAATATCCTCTCTGTACTTCGAAACTGATCATTACTTTCCCACTGAATATTTCGAAGAGCCATTATTCAAAACCATCCAATGAAACATTTGGATGTATTTTTTATCGTCTTTAATTTCATAAATAATCTTGTAGTGAACAGTTTACCCCGTAGCTGAGTGATTGGCGCTCTTGGGCTTTCGACGAATCTCCGAATAGACAATTTTGAATTTTGTAATAATGTAATACAATGTTTTAACAATCAATTTATGTTTTTGTGTCCAAACGCACCGATGCCTGTGGTGTTAATGTTCGTACCCATTAGGGTCTCTAATCCCTGGGACTGTGACAGTACTAATCCCGGGATTTTGGGATTGAGAAAATTACAGAAAGTTTAGCATGGTCTAAAAAATTCCTTTGTTTTTAAATTTGCAAATAATGGAAGAGCCAAAAAAAGGCTCCCACGCTGTTAATTTTGGGAAATCCGCAAAATCCGCGAAAATCTTCTCAATCCCGAATCCTAATTCGAACACGATTTTATGTTGAATAGTTAATCCCGGGATTGGAAAAATTTACAATCCCGGGATTACAAAAAGGGTCCCGGATTGGATACCTTAGTTACTAGTACTCATACACCTATTGTCTAATGTTTCTTCATAATTAATTCCAAGCTCCATGATTCCATCCCTATCCATACCAAAGAGAAGGGTTGGCTTGCAACCAGTTTGGATAAATTGTAAGATTTAGACTTTATTCCCCAGATTTGAAAACATGTATGCTTTGCTTTAAAATAAAACTTTTTTCAGCATTTACAATTCTGCATTGGTTTCGAAAAAAAATTGTGTATTACATTTTCAATATTGTCATTTCATAGCCACGAACTGGAGAACCTTTATTGGCTGAGCGCTACATCGCCAACCCTCAATATAGCAGTGCATACAATGCTTCCGCTCATTCTAGAGTTTCAACTGTCCCGCTGCTACAGCGCGAAGCTCTTAGATTTATAGAAGAAATCGGGGAAGGATGTTTTGGAAAAGTTTACAAAGGTATTTTATTATCATATCATACATTAATTTTATGGCCATATTCGAAATACTCAAAAACAATTTTTGATTAATATTACGATATTCTACTTGTTCTGCATTTTGTTTAAAATATTTATAATTTAAATACTATACAAATAATTATAATTTAAATACGATAAAAATGCTCACCCAATACAAAACTCTCTAAATCGTGATTTTGTGTTTAACGTATGTAGTCGGTTATAAAAAAAATTACTTTGCATCAGAAAAATAATAAAACAAACGATTGAAATGCACGGTTTTTATAGTTCATATAGCAATATTGTGAATTATTTATTAATACTGGGTAGGAATATATTTAAAAAAAAACACATTTTTAATAATGAAATAAATATATTTATTTCTAACAATCCTTGTCGCCGAAGATTTACGTTTTAGCAAAACCGTGATGCCTCATAACTGCGAAAATCTAGATACGCCCCTTTGTTATTAAGCATGTGAATATTAATAGTATGTATTTGCATTTTTTTAATATCTGCTTAAATGTATCATTTAATGTACTTTGATTAAGAAAAAGGAGTCAGAGCCTCCACCCAAAACATCAAGAATTTTTCAAAATAATACAGTTCACAATAATATGTTTTCATTTTATCTATTAAGCCATGCCTGCTCGTAATGTCAAGCATGTAAACTTCTGAATTCTGATGTAGTTTGCCTCAACTGAAATTTTTCTTTATTTTTCTTTTTTCCGAAGAGTAGCAACAAAATGATAAGATTGTGACTTGATTAATGGTTAGCTAATCATTCGCTCGCTACACAAAATTTTACACAACACAGACATCCTCATGCTTTCGAGCAGAAATCCATAAAACGATAAAAAAAAATATATGAAACTGCTCACCCGTGGCTACTCGACCGCAAACCCAGCAAGGACCGTTTTATCTTATTGAAAATAATTTAAACCACAATTTTTATGAAAGCAAGGACAATATTATCAAATGTTTTTTATGTCATCATACACTTATATAACATGTTATACATATTTTATTTTCGTACACGCAATCGCTTTGTTATTTGACATTTAATATGTGGTACGAGTAAGATAGATATATAATTATTTTTTTTGAGTAAAAAATATTTCCGGAGTAAAAAATTACCATTTCTTCATATTTATACTGTATAAACCAGGGTTTCGAACCGGAACGGGACCGAAAACCGGTATAACCGCTATTTTTGCCTGAACTAGTATTTTGGGCAAATCGGTAAATTACTACTAAGGTTTTGAGGTTTCCAAATTCATCGGTGAGCCAAAAAAAAAGCGAGTCACGGAGATATTTTGGGCAAATCGGTAAATTCCTGGGCTTTTGGATTCGAGCTGAACCGAAAACCGTTATTTTTGCCGGAACGAAAACCGGAGCGAAATAAATAAAGGTTCGAAGCCCTGGTGTAAACATTTTATGTTACTTTTTGAAAGGTAGATTTGTGAGTTCAATCGAAATTTACAAATTGAATATTTTAATAAATAAATATTTTACACACTTTATTGTTTGACCTGGATGGTTACATGGTTATTTAAAAATCAATTACCATTAAAGCTGCTGTATTTTTTCGATATTTACATATATTTTACATGTATTATACTACAAATGTCATCGTTTCCAAGCTAGGAATTGCAATACACACCGGAAAAATATTTCAATACCGGTATTAAAGAAACACAAATTAACCAAAAAAAGGACAATTAATTGGAATTGAAATACCGGGAGAATATATAAAAATAGGTTTTTTGATATACTATATAAGTGATTTTCATAAGTAACTTATGCTTTTAAAATAATAAAAAAACATAGTAGAAAAACTCATCAATACTGGAACCTGTAAATATTAATTAATTTATTAACAGATTTAAAATATATATATTCATTGCGAACAGATTAATTCAAATATGTGTTTGTTTTTTATACATGTAAAATTCATTGTTAGGTTGTTTTCAATACTAAAACAACAGTATTTTTGCCTTTTCATAACCAATATTTCGGTATTGAAAAAACACCATGGATACCGGTATCCCGGTTGCGGTAATACATGTATTACAATCCATAATCCAAGCGTTGACGATAGTGTTGGTAATCATTTATTTATCTAATATCGCTGTGGACATATTGAATTACTGGAAATGGCTGTTAAATAAAAATGCATGTGTATTTTGAAGTTTTAACTAATAATTTATTCGATAATAACAAATAAATTTTATTAATGCATCTTTTTACGCTGTATTGCGACTTTCTTCTGAAACTGTACGCGAGGGGTTAAAAATAGCGCCGCGCAAACAGATAAGTCCCAAAATGAATCACTCGGAGCTGAACCGAAAACCGGAAAAACCGTAATATTTTTTGTTCCGGTTTTCATTCCGACACGAAAAAAATAACGGGTCGAAGCCTTGGTTTAAACTGAGTTTTAGGATATATTAGTATTCTAAAACCGGTTTTTTCAAAAGTTCGTTCTTGTATAAGCATTATATATGTATGTACATGTATTTTTTATTAGCTTTCTTAAAATGGTTTTTAATCTATGAACCGCTACTTCTTCCTTTTAAACATTTTTTTTTCTTTGCTTGATATTTCTATACAATGCGACTCATTCGTCAAAACAAAACAATATATATTTGTATTTGAAACGGCTAAAACAATATCTTTCTTTGCATTTGAGTTGATTGCTTCGGATTGTAGCAACGTAGTCAAAGAAATCAAACTCAATTTTGAAAAAAAAAACTGAGATCGAAGTAAAGATTCTACCGCTCAGAATATTGCTGTTACCGTTAATTAGGAAGCATTCTAAATTTAATAGGTATAAATCATTAAGAGTCTCTTTAGATGGAGTACATTGTATAATAATATTATTGTTTAGATTTTATTACTGAAAAGACTTTTTTTAATAATTAAATATCTTTGATAGTTTCGTGGCGGCATTTACTATATTACAGAAATATCTTCTTTTTTTAGGTGAAATGGAGGAAGATGGCAACATTTTCAAGACCGTGGCAATAAAGGTTTTGAAAGACAGTGCTAGCAGAACAGCAGAAGACGACTTTATCAGAGAAGTTAACATTATGAGCGCGTTTCATCATGAAAATATTCTCACTCTAATTGGAGTAGTTCAAAGAGGTAATTATTTGGTTAAGTTTTTTAATCATCTCCACTGCCAATGAATATAAATTTATGTGTTTTAAAAAAAGCTTTTCAATAAAATAATATTTGCTTTGTATTATTATCCAATCGTATTTATTTATCCATGCTTTAATCGAATACAAATCGACTGTCTCGATTCCCGGTAAAAAATTGTGTCTCGAGTCTTTTTAAATATTTAGAACAGCAAGGTTCTGGGAACACTGACATTGAGAAATATTTGCAACACAACAATATGTTTGTGTTTCTCTTATGACGGCAATAGAAAGCGATTTTATTTTAATATAATGCAATTAATTAATCGGTGCCAATTTTATTGAGCTTAAGTTGGTTCACATTCTATTTATTTTGTTGGAAAAGGGTCAGGTATAGATTACTACCGTTAAATTACACTTTTTTTTAGGTCCTTGTTACCATGTAACGTGGTGGAACGGTGTTTCGGCATTTTTTTTCTTGGCATTTTTAATGTTTCAAATCAATATTTACAAAAAAATAATATTTTGCTTTGAAAACTTTTGTTTTTTTTTAATTATGCTAACATTGCAACGCCTTCAGTATTAAAAATTACATATTTGTGAGTAGAAGAGATTAGCAAATGTTTTGTTTTAGTGTAATTTTTAAATTGCAGGAAATCATTATTTATAACATTTTTTTAATTTGTTGACACCCATACATATTTTAAATGACTCACTTTGTTGTATGTTTTTAATTGAAATCCGCATGAAGTTTTATACAATATTTCGCTTACCGTAACGAGTTAATATATATGTATAATATTATATTACATATTTACGAAATATGTTATTGAACTTTGAAAATGTAACGTTTTGTTGAAAACGGCGCTACACGAGGGACTACCACGCGCGCTATATAAAACTGCTTTACAGCAGAGAGCGCTATATGTGGGTTAACTGTACATGTACGTACATGGTCTAAATTTTCAAAATGTAAAAAACAGTTCTTTTTCACACTTTCACCCACGAATTATATTTTAAGAATTAAAAAAAAGGCTTTATTTTGTACTTATTTCACATTTTTTTCTTTCAGCTGAAAACGGACTAAATCCATGGATGGTATTCGAGTTTATGCCGTTCGGAGACTTGGCTGGCGTTTTAAGAAGTAACTCGCACGCAATGCGCCAACCGATTCCGGGCCTTCCTACTCTCGACAGCAAGAGTTTGCTTTTTATAGCACTTCAAGTGAGCAGCGAATATTTTGTTCATATAAACTTTTTATTGTACCCATCACGTTAATGCTCTAAAAATAACGAGTTTGTATTGTTATAGGTGGCACGCGGTATGCATTATCTCGCCGCTCAACGATTCGTACATCGAGATTTGGCATGCCGAAATTGTTTGGTAGGAAAAGATCTCGTGGTGAAAATTGCAGACTTTGGTATGAGCAGAGACGTTTACACCTGTGACTATTATAAAATGGGCGGTAACCGACCAATGCCTATACGATGGATGTCACCGGAGTCTATTGTCTATGCACGATTCACGCTAGAATCCGACGTGTGGTCGTACGGCGTCGTTTTGTGGGAAATATATAGCTTAGGAAAACAGCCGTTTTATGGCCACAACAATGACGGTGCCAGCAAGCTGATTTTACAAGGCATCATGTTGATTCCGCCAGAAGACTGCCCTACGTTTGTTTGCGAGCTGATGCGGGCGTGTTGGAGAACCGACCCCAAAGATAGAATACGATTCCAAGAACTTTGTGATAAATTAAAAGTAATCCAAGAAAACGGAGGTTGGGAAGGATCAGGTGGTTCAGAAAACAGCGCTAGAATTAATATGAATACGTGGACGAGGTCGATCGACCGTAGGAGCAAGTGGTCCGTCGAATCAAATGGGCCTTTACCGAGGCCTCCTATTGACTTACCACCGGCAACGCCTATGCTTCCAGAACCAGAACTCACGGATCCTGAAGGATATCTTTTACCGGCGTTGCCTCCTCTGATATCAGATTACCTCACCACGTTACCTGATGTCAGCGCATAACAACATACTGAATTATCCTTTCATTATCCACTGTAAAAATAATGGAACAATTTCTGTTTGCATACAGTGAATACGAAACAATGCGTGTGTGGTATATTACATACAGCAATTAATACCATGCACTGCAAACACTATTAGATGTATGTACATATAATATTTAATTACTCAATCGAATTTATAAGATAGACTGTTGCATTTATTCCTGATTACTAAATATCAATATCACAAAATTAACATAATTCTTGAAAATATGTGCGCTGACCAAATAATAATCACGAGCTTAAATATATATTAATATTTTTTTACTGATACAAATAACGTTAACCAATTTTCCATTTTAGTTTTCGTTTGTTATATTATATATAAGTTATATTAATATTACGAAAAATTGCCAAATAATGTATAACATTTCCAAGATTTTCTTTAGTCTATCAGATTATTGTGATTACTGAGGAGTCGGTACATTAACCACGAAAAGCCACTCTTTTAGTTGTAAGACTTTAAAATGTTAAAATAAATAATCGTATTTGCTTAAATATTTAATTTTCTCTCATAAATTAATTTAATTGTAGACTTTCGTGATTCGATATAGATGTATCCTGTTTATGTAAATAGTCTTTATTTTATGTGTGACTTGGTGACTCAAAAACTGAAAAAAGGACCATGTGTTTCCTTCTGTAAATTTTGACCACGTAACTACAAGTATAACCGCAATCACCTTCGGATCCCTATTTTTCTGAAATGGAATTTTGTATGCGAGAAATTTACTATTTGCGATGATTACATAATGTATTCTCGAAATTATTTAGGTGGTTTTTTTTATAATAGGGAGAATTTGTGTCACATTTGTACCATAGAAGCTGAGCTTGTAAAAAATCATCTCTTTAATTTATTTAGAAAATATGACGTCACCGAGAGTTATCAAGAATTTATGTATAGGCAAACGAGCTCATAATTACTTAGAAATCGAAGAACATGCGCAGGGTTTCCCAAACTATGTTCCATGGAACACTGGTGTTTCGCAGAACTTGAACTTAAAAAGAACTCTTTTGCAATATTAATTAGTAAGGATGATTCCAAGGTTCATAATCCATTTTCTGTGACCGCTAAACCAGTAGGCTTAAGCGCAAGTGATTATAAAATGTAATTGATTCAATCAGTGATTCTAATTTGAAACAAAAAAAAAACAAAAATTAGTCGTAAAATGATTTCTAGAAGAGTCCTCCAAAGTGTTTTAATAACAAATTTGTTCGTATTTTAACTATTAAGAATTTCCCAACCTAAAAAAAGCAAAGTGTTCCGTTAAAATTTCCAGATTTTCTAAGTGTTCCATTGCAGAAAAGGTTTGGTAAACCCTGCTCTAGTAAATGTATCTCGCATGACCTGTCTGAGCTTCGTGTCTTTTTAATCAACTTAAATTTTTCGTAGTAGTTTCCGAATGGCTCGCAAATACATAATATACAATATGTATTATAAAAATCATACTAAGGCTCGAAATGTTTTTAATCAATATGGCCCAAAATTTTCTTGGAAATAATTGGTGAATACAATTCTAATTGTGTTTTCAATTCAAATCCCGGTCATACAACAATCAATGTTGGCTGAGAGTACAATATATGTATTTATACATACCATACCACGGCACTACTTGGAAAGTCTTCCTATTCAATTCCTATTAAATTCCTGGAAGCTCACTCTCCATTGCCAGTATATAATGATGTTTTAATCTTGAATCTCTGTTCGTGTGTGAGTATATTAAGAATTTACATAATATTATCGATTAAATACAGTATATTACATGTTGAAAAATATTTATTTTATTTGAAATAAATTATATTCATACATTTTTAAAAGTTGTAAATTGAAATAATGTGTAACTATAGCTATGTCATTAAAACTAATCTAAAATCCGAAGAAGAGATCTAATGATTTTTATGTGTGAAAAGAAGAGGTAGACAATTGCAAAAGGAAACTAAAGTATTTAATATTTATTGAACATTGAAATAAATTAAAACTATCTGGTGAAGCTTTAAAATTCTCTCCCTCCTATATGTTATTTACGAACAGCGGACTAAAACTATCTAGAAAAATAATTATATTATAAAAATAAAACACTTTTTTACTTTGATAACGCTTGCGATGAATAAAATCAGTTATGCTATAATAAATAATATAGAATAAGTGCAAACGTGTTTTATTTTATTTAATATAATTCCTCTCCACCATGAAAATCTTAAATGTTGGAGAAATTATTAGTTTACCATTTATTTTTTAAGTATTTACTCAAAATTAAATTTATCAGAGTTTCAGCATTACAAAGGTTATCAATAACACGTTTATTACGACATTTATTCTTTGTATAAAACGAAATTGTATATGCTAATGCATTTTTATGCCATGCTAACAAAATAACTTAAAGCATTAGATTTTTATTTTCGATTTATCTTCCAAGTAGCTCATATTCTGAGGTTTTAAAACTCTCATTATGAGAATTTAAAAAACGCGAGTTGTTTATATACCTACAATATGTAATACCAAATAAATATGTTTTCCATCATAATATTGCTTATTAAATTATACACTACTTAAAAAAATGAACGGTCAAGGTTTGCTTTGCAAACATTTTTCCACGGTTTTTATGTAATGATTCAAATGGAACCGTAATCTACCTTCTTGACTAATTAACAGACAGTACAAGTTTCAACATAATAAACTATTTATGAATCAAAATATCATGTATAATATCAGTGTATCCCAAATTTGTGTCCACGGTAATATATTGTAAAATATGCGCATGGTTGTCAAAATAAGCTCACATTAATAATGTGTATTTTTTTATTAAAAAACCAATCTCCGGAGGAGATTACCATCATTTAAGTAAAATTTAGTTTACTTAAAAAATATAAGAAGCTGATAAAATAATTTTAACTAATACATAACTATTCTGTTACAGATTTCATTATTATTGTTATATTAAACCAAATAAATAATGTAAATAATGTATTTAGTATTGTATAAGTTCATTTAAAGTGCAATTGTTAGTAATAAGAGATTAGTTTATTAAGATTATTAATTCTGTGTTATATAATATATTGTCATATTTTTTTAAATGTTTTGACTGTTGTATTTTTGGTGGAAATAAAAATGGTACGTTCCAAGTTGTTGAATATAAAACGATATTTTTTTACTCGTAAAATTTCACCCAAGCCTTACTACCTATTTATATTATGTATTATACATTATATAGTCCCAGTGCAAAGGTACCGAAATTTACGTTGTGTCAAGATTTTTTTCTAATGGAGGTATCTGATCAGAAGTTATACATTGTTTAAATAAATTCGAGATTTATAGACTGCAATGTTTTTGTTGCACAAGTTTCTATATCGGAAAAACAGTAAGAACACATGGCCGCCTTTAGATGGAAAAAACACGTCGACTTTTGCTAACCACTTTATGTCGGAGAACCACTCGTTCAACGCGATGAAGGGGTTAAAATGCTACACCCAAACATAGGTGGACATAAATTATTTTACCAAGAAATTTGGGAAATGAATAGGGCACAGTTAAATAGTTTACCAATTTTAATGAGTAGGTAAATCTGCCAAACACCTCACTTTTGTATCAACAAAAAAAAATCGGTGAAATGTCCTTTATTTTTTTTAAGTAGAGAACTATGATTGATAGCTATATCATAGATTATATACCAATATGCTACAAAACAGCGATGGACATACATAAGGTCAACAAGACCAATATTTTGGATTTCCGTATATATAAAGAGCCACACCATATCTCATGTATAATTAAACACACAAATTCAAATTTAATTACATTTCTACACCAATTCTAATTGGTTGTTGATTGTCCCACCACTACTTGCTATGTGTATGCAGCCGTGTTTAACAGCCGCCCTCCATAACACAATAACAATCAAGAAAATAAACTAATCTACTTACCGTATCCTTGGCTGGATACAAAGCTGCACGGGCCCTATCTTTTAACTATACACTAATGTGCCTAAAAACGATACAGAGAGAAAAAAAGAACGTGTGACTTCCTCAGCCATTTAGTTTAAATGATATTTTAAGTATTCTGTGTATATATTGAGAAATCGTCGTGGCGGTAGAGTTAAATCTACTCTGCGTTGAATCTAAAGGGGAATCAAGAATATCCCGTTCCCCATATGATGTTAAAACAGTGGCGTAGCAAGGGGGGTGCAGTAGGGGCGGATATTTTTGGGGACGGCTTTTTCAAAAATAAATACAATATTATTCGAGAAATTATATTTACACATTAAAAAAATAAGCCACCTATAGTAAAAAGTCCTAGTCCATATATGTTCCAGACTCGGTTCTTGGCTCTCTCGCGGGCAGACATGTCATCATCGGAGCTGATGCCAATGCACAGTCCCCTTTATGGGATCCTATAAACCACACAACTAGCGACGGTTCCGTCATTGAAGAGTTTAGAGCACATCATAGCCTGATTGTTGTAAACAATCCTGATAACCCACCCACATTTTTGAATTCCATGGGAAAATCTTACAATGAAATTACACTGGCTACAGAGGCAACGTTTTTTCAAGTCAGTGGCTGACGAGTTCATGAAGATGCTTCTATCAGTGATCACCGGCTTATATTACATATGAGCTGCGACAAAATCTTGAAATAGCTGTCCTAAGCTTTTCTTCGCCAGTTCTATTTAAAAGGTTTCGAACGCGACATGATAAATGGGAAGAATTTGATAACGCGCTGATCAAAAATCTTGACCGGCGTATGACAGCAAGCTGAGACGTATGAGGCGCAGTCATGTACGTTTAGATGACGTTCCCGTATGGCCAATGTGAATAAAATACATACTTTTCTAATCGTCCTTGATTGCGCCCCAGTGTAAACAGAGTGCTCGGACTAAATCCAAAATAGCCCGAGCTTTTATTATTACTGATAATACGTAGGTATCGCCAGACTGACGTCACGTTGCCTGTTCTGTATGAAGTATGTTTAGGGTTATTGCTTTTTTTATGCCAGCTCGGCTTAAAATTGTAATACAAAACACAATCGATAGTATTATTGTAGGTAGACATAGAATTGTCTTATATTGACAGAGGAAAATCAAATCAAATATATTGTATTAATTTTAGAAAGGCTAATTACGTTTATAAATGTAGTAATTTAGTTCAGTGGTTTAATTGCTGTTTATTTTTATTCAGCCATCTAAAGTTTTTTTTCTACACATTTTGAGTAAAAATGCAGGTTAGGCTAAGCCCACCTAGCCCAGTACGTAAAACCGCCACTGCACTATACGCATGGGAACTATGACGGTTAAAGTTTCTGAAAAGGTCACTTACCTTGGTCTTATTCTAGACGACAGACTTTCTTTTTCATACCATGCCAAGACATCAGTAAACAAGGCTACTTCTGCCTTCTATTCAATCTCATGCCTAGCAGGTAAAAATTGGGGCTTAAGATCTAGTGCCATTAAAATCGCTTACGATGCCATATACATGGGGATTGCTAGCTACGCCGCTAGCATATGGTACAAACGATGCACCGTTCTTTCGATACAGAAAATACTTCTAAGTGGACAACGCAGTGCGTTGATAGCCCTAACCAAAGCATACAGATACTCGTCTACGGATGCATTGCCGGTCTTGGCTGATATACTTCCGTTGGACCTGCGCATTCAAGTTAGAGACGCAACAGTAATGCTGTACAAATGTGTCGAGACCCAGGTCGGAGAAATTCAGTTACTGCCTCCTCCTCGGCCAGACCCTTACAATTCTAAAGCTCATAGAATTGCAGCGCGCAGTGTGGCGATAGAAGCTGCAATGAAAGGTTGGCAGGCTCGATGGGACAAATCTTCTAAGGGGAGACAAACTTTTAAATTCTTTCCGAATGTTAAATGGTGAATGGAGATAACCAAAGTCCTGACTCCTTATTTCTGGACCAGACAGTTCATAACTGGCCACGGTTACTTCGCTGCCAAGCTCTTCCAGCTTGGCCGGTTAGTAAATAGTCCTAAATGTAAATGCGGATATATGATTTAGGATGCTGATCACATCCTCTGGGCAGTGCCGGCGCGAGGCTATTTGACGCCCTAGGCAAAGTTGATTAACGCGCCCCCCTTTTATTTTTTTTCTATTTTTTATGCATGTTTGTAATTCAATTGCTCAACGTCTTTTTTTCGAAGACAGTAAGGATGGAGGGATATGACTAGGACAGAACTGGGGGCTTACAGATCTTAATTTTATTAAATATTTTTATATTTAATAAATTTTATAAACCTATTATAAATAAATCTCATAGAAGTTTTATAAATTTTAAAAATATTTTTTTTTTATATCCGATATAATTACATTCTATACATAAAATATTTTTTAAATTTTATGGATTTCATAAGATTACTGAACATTTTTAAAATCCATGCCCGCTCCCAATGTGCAGCAAATGGCCTCCTAATGGAGGTATCTCAACAGAAGTTTTTCTACGAAAACCGTTTGTTACTCAGTTGCTCAACTTTTCTTTTTCAAATATAGTAGTAGGGACAGCCGGATAAGGCTATGACAGGACTAGTGATTAACTAATCGCTCTCGCTACGCCTAGTTATCAAAGGATAGGAAAAGGAGGAGGGAATTTTTAGACATTACAAACACTGTTGCTGTTCGTACTGGGATTTGAAACCTTGAGATCCGGCATGGAAGCCCACAACGCTAACTGCTGCGCCATAGGACCCAACAAATATAACTGACAATTTTATCCTTGCATAAAAAAAATAATTAGATAAATTATTATAAAACACGCGCACACACACAAGAGAAAAATAATAAGGTAATAATATACCCTTTATTTTTATCAAAAAAATAACTATTAAAAGTTTTTATAAAACAATAAACAATTTAAACAAAAAAATATAATCAAATAATAAAATACACAAAAATGCACTGCGGTATAAATATAAAAAAATAACAAACGGAAATAATAAAATATATGTATATGTATAGTAATTTCATAGCAGTATGACAATATAAAACCCAACTCCACTATTAAAATTATATGTTTGGGATAATTAAACGCAAGTAACTCTACAATTAATTACAACGACTGTGAGAGTGATTTATTTAACAAGTTCATTCCGTCAAAATATCGCATTACTTAAGAAACTGAAAAATACCCAACATTCAAACATAAAACTGTGTTGAACATTAAAAACTATTGTTATATTTTTTCATTGTTCTGTTGCTTAAAATGTCAATTACATAAAATACATGTGTGCGCCAAGTGGTCTCGCATTGTTTATTTACATTGAAAACGATTTTAAGCAGTGATGCACAACCTTTACCTTCTAGCGGGCCGCATAAAACAAATTATCGTGGGTTCGGGCCGCAAAGAAAAAAATGATTTAAAGTACGTACAATCGCACAATGTTATACAGAAGATATGCACGTTCCATGTATAACAGTCTTAAAACCGTGTAAAAAGGATTAGGTGAATTGAGATAAATGAGTAATAGGTTCCATTATATTATTTTGACCGTGTTATTTCGAAAATAAATAATCCATGAAAAAAAAGGAATATGAGTACATGCTTATTAAAAATCGTTTCGTTGTGAAATATTTATGTTTCATTTATATGCAATTCATAACATAATGCGTTCTTGTTATTTGTTTTTTTAATTTGACATAATATTTGTTAGCCTGTTTCTATAAACAGATTTATTCTCCTTCATTGAAGAAAAAGCTTGCTTACATTTATTAAATAAATGTTTTACGTGAAAAAAATATGTTTGAGAAAAAGATTTAAGGGCCGCCACACAACTATAAAAGGGCCGCGGTTTGTGCATCACTGATCTAAAGGCATATTCACACTCGCGCATATTTACGCATTTGTCTACATTTTATTTTAAACAAAATATTACCTCTTTTTAGGTACATTGCTAGTTGTTTCAATTGATTGTAAAAATACGTCATCAACACTATCAAAATCCAATTCTAAATCACTATCAATTTTATAGCCACATACACCATTTTCAAATTCACTACCGTCACTCTTATACATTTGATCATTCCCTTCTTCTCCTCTCAAACAAGACGTTCGATTAATTTTCAGAGGGAAAAACGAATATAAAGGGAACACAAATGCTCTAAAACAGGGGTGGGGAACCTTTTATTTTGTAAAGGTCACATTCATTTATCTGATTCAACATAAGGCCGCAGTAAACATTCACAATAAAGAATCTTTGGCCGGCGGTTTTGAAATTATGGAATTTTTGAAACAATTTCATCCCATTTTCTAAAGCACAGAAATTTGCGGATTTTCCAAAATAACTAGCGTGGGACCTTTTTTTAACTCTTCCAAAAAAATTCGAATCCAAAATCTCAGGAATTTACGAAATTACAAAAAATAACAGAATTGGCCGATCAAGTCAAAAAAGGCCGCGGGTTCCCAACCACTGCTCCAAAACATTGGATAGTGCTTATGTTTCGTAAAAATTTGACTTTTTACGGATTCTTAAAATACTGGCCACGCGTATTCTGACAACACGTTGGCAACACGTAACCGACATTTTTTTCATAAAATGAGTTATGAATATCATTTTCTTTATTTTTTCAAGCTCTATTAAAATATTGACATCTCGTAATTTACAAAAATATTTCATTGAAATTGTTCTAAAGTTGGAAACACGTAACAGAAAAAAGGGCCCACCAAACTGCCAGAAGATACTAGAAGAGCCACGTCGTTTTCCTACTATTTGAAAATAGATGAGAAAAAATTCTAGTGGTAGTGCAACTGGATTTTAAAAAAAAATAACAATTATGTATAGTTTTTCTCTTATTATATGGATGAAGTTAAAACAGGTGCATACTTGAAATTATCAAAATGCAGATCAAAATACTTGAAATTGTTTCCTCGTATCATCATAAAAGAAGAAATAAAATTAAAATTGTTAACTCTTATCAAACATTCTTGTTAATAAAAAGTTTATTTAATTAACATTAACAGATTATTTTGAATATACATAATATTTAATTATTTTTCTCCAAAGTGTCTTTCATTTTCATTGATTTCCCAATACTTATTTATTTATACAGTTTTTTGGCTCTCCTGTCAAAAAATTGAAAAAATGTTGGTTATGTGTTGTCAACTTATGGCCATCTGCGGTGCTGCGACAAGAGCGTAAGCGGAAACTCATCTTCGGTGCGGACAGAGACTTCTCGGAAAGGTCGTATTCGTAACAAAAACGGTCGATAGAAAACAAAGAGAACCAAAACATGTGTGCACGTGTATATTCATACAAATATTTTAAAAATATGTTGAGAGTGTCAGGGTTGCAAATAGCTGCATTTTTGTTGTTTTATTAAAATAACTTACGATACATAACGTCAATAAACAGATACAAACATCAAAATAAAATAAAATGTATTATATAATATTATTGAAATATGCATGTAAACTAATTTTAATACTCCATTTTTGCGCCCCCTTATGATTTGCGCCCTAGGCGGTTGCCTATTTCGCCTGTATGGTGGCGCCGCCCCTGCCTCTGGGAATGTCCAGATTTAAATAACGAACGGGAAAAATTGCTCAAGACGATACGACTATCTGTCGGATCTGTCTGTCATACCGACTTGGTTGCATCTAAGGCAAATTATAGGGAATTTAAGGAATTCTCCGCGTCTTTTGGAAAAAGAGTTGAGTTAAATAGATAAAATCTAATATTTTCAACTCCACTTAATTATTTGTTAACTTTTAATTTCTGCACACTGTAGTGCATGCAACCAAGTCTTGAGGAATTTCTTCTCGGGACATTTCTGGCAAAATTTTGAACACGACTAACATTTTTACGCTACGGAATACACCCTATACGAAGAGTGTGAAGCCGTAGCGGGTAATGGTGGGTACAACGTTGAGTACCCTAGGGAATTTTAAAAAAATCATATATATAAAATAGTAGAAGTGATTTAAAAACAATTAGAGGAAATATTGGGGGCAGAAAAATTAAGGACTGCCTCTGGCAGCAAGACCCCTTCCTACACCACTGTGTCGAAAATTGATCAAATACCACTAAGTTGGCGTTTGTTAACATCAGGTCAGCGTTGCCTATTGAGCGCATATAAGAATGGACAGCAGAAAACAGCTTTGCTCGTTCGGAATTCATTTCAGGGCAGTTGCACAGTACGTGATATTTGTGAATTGGTTGTGCTCAGGGCTGGCTTGTGGCGTGTGCAACGAGTACGGCGCACACAGGCGCGCAGTTCACCCTACGATTTCAGCACTATCCACCCATTTAGCCAATCCACCAACCGCAGGCGTCTTGCACAAAGGCGCAGAAATCCTCGAGCCGACCTTGGTTGTGCTCACGAGTGCAATACGGTCTTTCGACTAACTTTTCCAGCCCAAATAGTAACCGTTGAATCAATGGTGTAGGAAGGAGTCCTGCCGCCCAAAGTTGTTCTTTAATTCCCCCCCCCCCCCCAATATTTCCTCTAATTTTGTTTTTAAATTACTTCTACTATGTTTTATCTATAAACTAGGATTTTTTACTACAGGTGGCTTAATTTTTTATGCATTAATATAATTTCTCGAAACATATTGTATTTATTTTTGAAAATGCCTCCCCAAAAATGTGTCCGCCCCTGCCGCGCCCTCCGTGCTACGCCAATGCGTTGAATTCGCCATGTCCCGTTATATATTGGAAAACCTAGTGTCGAGGTGCAAAAGACTTTGCCGTGAGTCTCCAGGTCACGTCTGAGGAAAAAAAGATATGTTAAGCGCCCCAAATCTTAATTGCTATATAAAATATAAAACATATTTTTATCAAGAGGTATTGGAAGCCACAGTTATCCAAATTATGAAGAGCCGCATTTGCTCATGTCTGCTATACAAATACAGTGGAACCCCCAATTACACTACCCCGAATTACGCGCTGGCTTGAAATATTCGCCGCAAATCCCCCAATTGCACGGTCGCATTCCATTGTCGTTACTAAGAGACGGTCGTCTGTGCCACGCATACAGTTAAATGTTGGCTAGCCACTGTGTATTCAACACGTGCCAGGCTATACCCACATAGCTGGGCGTCTGTCTGTGTACGGGATATTAACTACTCCAAAAACTAAATATTTCGTCCATATTTTTTTTGCAAAACTAAGGGAAATCTTAGTTTTGCGTTTTCCGCGGAAAAAACCAAATCCCTAATTTTGTATGAGATTCACACCCCCAATTACACGGTCCCGACTATAGTGTAAATGGGAGTTTTGCTGTATCATGAATACCACTAAAGCGCATGCATCTGTGACATCCGTGCTATCTGGTGTTATCGACTAATCTAGTCTATGGTCTAGAAACAGTCTTCAAAAAGGTTGATAAAAATGGAATTGCCAATCTGTAACCGGGAAGGCATCATAAAATAAATAATATTGATCTCTGATAGAAAATCAATGGTGCATATTTCAGTTAGGAAGTTTAAAAAAATCTGTCAATTATTATTAATCCATGTCGTATTAAAACTTATCATTGAACAAAATGTTAAATTACACAACGAAAGATAACTGAATAAATATACTTTGCCGCATTATATTAAATGATGACAATGTGAAACAGTATTCCTGAAAAAATAGGTATTTTTATTTTATTTATAGGAATAAAAATTTAAGGCGTGGCAACTCGACTACAAGATTAACCCACTTTCTTCTTTATACGTCGTTGTTGTGGCGATCGAGAAATTTTCTCTCCAACTTCGATACGACCATGGCAGACTCTGAAATAATTGATTTAGATGCACTTATCGAAGAAGTAGCCCCCAAAGACAAAGAAAGGTAGATATAAATTCTGATAACATTTCTTTGTTTAACCCTGACATCTTACACCCGTTGACGTAAACCTACCGTCATTGTTCGAGAAAATGATAAAACATATTATTTTTTCAAACTATGTTTACTTGGTTTGTTGTTCGATCTAACCACTCACAATCATTGATTGATCACTCTAGGGCTGCTGAGGATAAAAAAGATTATGGCAATCAGTTGTACAAAATCAAAAATTACAAGGGAGCTCTTGCACATTACTCAGAGGCAATCAGTTTATGTCCAGATAAGTCTGCATACTATGGAAATCGCTCTGCCTGCAGTTTTATGCTTGGCAACTATAACCAAGCACTGGAAGATGCTAAGCAGGCTGTCGCCTTAGATTCGTCATTTGTGAAAGGCTATGCACGCATCGGAAAGTCGTGTTTGGCACTTGGTGAGCAACAATATTTTTTTATAATTATTTTTTGACAATATTACACTTGTCAACTTCGTCTTGGTTACAACTGTATGTTTTGATATTTATTAAGTTCGAAAACAGTTTTCATGGTAGTCAATTATATCATTGAGAATAATTGTTTTAATTTAATGAAAGATTTCGGAACTATTTTTATTACCAGACATATTTTGCACCCTCATCAATTTGACGATTTTTAGGCTTATTGGGTTCATGGACCACTAGTAGGAGTATTTTGAGCAACCTTTAACTCAATGCGAAAAGTCTAGGACTCATGTTTGTACTTGGTCAAAACCATGTGCCTCCTATTCATTGCAAGGATCTTGCAGTGCTGCTTTATGGTTACGAGTCATGGTACCTCATAAAAGCACATACACATATACTGTGCTTTGAAAACAGACACCTGCTACAAATACTAGGGGTACAGTAGTTTGAATTTGTCAGGAACACGGAGATAAGAGAGGACTGACCAGCCTCTTTTTACGTTCAAAATACTAATGATGATGGACTTATGCTACGGATTCCTGAGAGAGCCTGAACCCTGCCTTTCTGTCTCTTCCACCAATCGGATGGATACTGTCGTTGTGGAAAGCAACGATTCCAATCCATAGGATATACTCGGCAGAGCTATGAGACGCCGGGATGACCTGGGAGGAAGCAAAGAGGGATTGAGAATCTTGGTGGTACAGTGTGGTCGCCATATGCTCTGAATAGAGAGCCGATATGATTAGAAAATAAATGTAGCTAAATAAAAAACATTTTACAGGTGACATAGTAGGCCTAGAGCAAGCCATGGTTCGCATAGAAGAATTGGGAGGGAAAGAGAGTTTAGCTGCTGAAGCAAAATCATTACTCGCTTTGAAACGCATCCAAAATGATGCTCAATTATCCTACGACAAACAAGATTATCGGACAGTTGTTTATCTTATGGACCGTTGCCTTGAACACTGCCCGGCTAGCACTAAGTGAGTTTTTATTTTATAAAATTGGCAGTTTTCCAATATTTTGATTGTATTTATATTTGTGACAACAAACTTTCTTTTCAAATTGTATACAAAATATTTATGAGACACTAGTTAACCGCCCTATGCATATGAACGTACGTGATACTCACACTTTCACTGTACCATTCTGCGCTATCACGTACGCGCTTGAGAAAAAATATATCTCAAAACTACAAACCGTAACGAATACACATGCATCCTAGAACATGCGACTACCTACAAGTCTACACAAGTATTTTTTCAAGGGCAAGCGATTCGTAAATCTCATACATAACCTTCAAAAGTCAGGGGCGTGTATATTGTGGTAAAAAGTTGATTTTTTTTTTGCATACTTCTCGGAAAGTTACCTGCAGGTTGGGCGGTTAAATATCGGTTGATATTAAATCACTTTGATTCACATTTTCCACTATACTTTTTAAGATTCGACTCAAATATGGGAAGAGCTTTGGAATACCTTCATATCCAAATAAATGGACCTCTATACCTCTTTTGAACCAACTGATAACGAGGCCGAGGGTTCTCTGTCTATTATTCAGCCGAGCAGTATATTTACCAAGTAGCGTCTACATGCATACTACAAATTTTTCAGAGAGTTAATTTTTACGTGCATTTCATTCAATTGAACATCAGTTCTACGTGAATAGTCGTCATTAAATGAAAAAACTGTTCATGGAATTTGTAATCGAATTATCTTTATAATGGTAGAGCTATTGCAAAATAGTTGAAAGTAGTGGATCTGGACAAAAAATGAATATTGAGACCTGTCTACTTTCTAGAAACAAAAACAGATTTCGCATAATCACAATGCTGTCGGCAAATTTTCTACTGGACACTCGTCAGACTCCTGTTCAGACACGCCGAGTGTTTACCTTCTCTACCGCACACTCGGTTGGTCAAAAAGAGGCATTACAGTGCTTTTACTCGAATCAGAGGACCAAAATGAGTTTGACATATCTTATTTTTATTTGTCTCTTTCTACACTCAATCAAATGTTAATACCTGACATTATTTATTTTACTTTTAGGTTGAAGTTAATCAAAGCAGAATGCTTAAGTTTTTTGGGTAGATGCCAAGAATCATTAGATATTGCAAATGATATATGGCGCATGGACAGTTCGAATGCTGATGCATTATTCGTTCGAGGAATGTGCCTTTATTATCAGGTAAATAGTGCGTAAGGTCACTCTCCGTAGCATGTATTTTTTTGAGTGTCTTTTATTGAAAACCTTGTCATATTTTAGGATAATGTAGACCAAGCACTGAAACACTTCCAACACGTTTTGAAGCTGGCTCCGGACCATCGTAAAGCTATGGAATTTTATAAGAAAGCTAAATTACTCAGGCAAAAGAAAGAAGAAGGTAAATTGTGCCATATTTGTTTCTTCAAAACCTAACAAAAATAATTCAACATAAATTCTTCACTAAATGTTATTGTAAAATTTGATAAGTTAATATTAGGAGCGATCAAAGCTAAAGCAGGGCATAGAATAATGTATTTTGTCTTGTCAGTATTGCGTAAGTATTTCAATAGCTGTTGAAATCCTTTATCATGGTATCTGTGATAACAATATGTTGTGCATATTTAATTAAAGTGTTTTCCTTAATTTCTGTGATCTATCGGTTAATATTGTTATCATCAAACCACATGTCTCTCAATATTATTAAACCGCATAACCATCCACGCTAACATAATATGGTGAATAATTATCTTTGTTTCTGTTTATGTCTTCAGGAAATGATGCGTTTAAAATGAACAAATGGCGAGATGCGTACGATTTGTATTCTGAAGCGTTAAAAATAGACCCTTTAAATAAAATCGTCAACGCAAAACTCTTCTTCAACAAAGCAATAGTCTGCTCTAAATTGGATAAACTAAAAGAAGCCATTGAAAATTGTTCAGACGCGTTAAACCTTGACGAAACGTATCTCAAAGCTTTACTTAGAAGAGCTAAATGCTACTCAGATGTCGGCGAATACCAAGAAGCGGTGAATGATTATGAAAAAGCTTTTAAAATGGATAAAAGCCATGTAAACAAACGCCTTTTACATGATGCTAAAATCGCTCTCAAGAAGTCAAAG
The DNA here is from genome assembly GCA_031772345.1 of Himalopsyche anomala. Taxonomy (NCBI): domain Eukaryota; kingdom Metazoa; phylum Arthropoda; class Insecta; order Trichoptera; family Rhyacophilidae; genus Himalopsyche; species Himalopsyche anomala. Next base: position 18,020,891 of record CM062824.1, read on the forward strand.
CGTAAAGATTATTATAAAATTTTGGGTGTTGAAAAAAATGCTTCAGATGATGAAATCAAAAAAGCTTATAGGTAAATGAGGCTTCTATTACTTTTAGTATCTTTGTGTTTATTTGAAATTAGTGGTATCGCACTGCCATTCATTATTGTGTAATTTTCATAAGGCTTCACTTTGTATTACTTTGAGTTAGACATTTCCATAAAGTATTAATATTGATTTAACAAACAATAACTTTGTCAATTCAAAAATTTGCAAATTATTTTTTCATTTAGAAAGAGAGCGTTAGTTCTGCATCCTGATCGACATGTAGGTGCTTCGGAGAAAGAACGCCTTGAGCAAGAAAGTCGCTTTAAAGAACTCGGCGAAGCATACGGTGTGCTCAGTGATCCTAAAAAGAAAGCTCCCTATGATTGCGGTGAAGATCTTGAACCTGATATGCAAGGTATGTAGTTTAACCTTTATCCGTCTGCTCGTTTTGGGCATTAGGAGTAGTTTTTCTTAATATTAATTTTGATATAGGTAAGTCACAAAAATAACTATATCTCAATTGAAGTCATTACTTATTTAATCTATTACCTATAGTTTGTATATTGTTATCGTAAATCAATGTAATTCTTTAACCAGCCCGCTGGTCCCTCTAAAGCAGTGGATCTTAATCTTTTTAGTGACCCGTACCCTTGAATCTGAAAATATGTTCTCACACCCTGTTTCAAAATTATTTACGTATTTGTAATACATTTAATATACATTTTTTTTATATATGTCAAAATAGAAACGTCTCCCACACCCCTGGAAATGCTTTATCGCAACCCCCAAGGGGTGCGCGCACCCCCAGTTAAGATCCACTGCTAAAAAGGTTAAAAGAAAACATTAATAATGTTTCATTGATATTTTATTTCCTTTAAATCCCATTAATGTTAGCGATTAACGCTTTATTTGCAAAAAAACACAAAATATGATAGGAGAACTTTTACAGTCATGAGAAGTCTATGGATATCCATCTTTGCAACCTCATCTCTCCGAAAAAAGATGAGATATGAATTAATGTTAATAGTCTTTAAGTACAGTTTTTAATTATAGAAATGTAAAATTTACAATTCTTGGGAATGACTTTGTAACCTAATGAAACGTTTCTAAAGAAAGAAAAAAGCTAGACGAATATCTTCTTAAAATTCTACAGCATAGTATGATAGTGGGATTACATATTCAACCTTTAAACGCCCGTGGACTTTTTGCGAAATATTTGCACAACCCGTAGCTTTTATAAAAATAATTATATCTCTAAAACTAGTTAACCCATGTGGGTAAAATAAAAAAGCATTAGCAAAATAAAAGATTGTTTATAATTAACAAAAGCTTTATTTCCAATTGTTCACATTTTATATTATTATTCATTAAAGTTAAAAAATTAAAACGATAAAAATTTAAACCAAAAAAATTACAAAAAAATAGAGAATTTTCTAGGTATGGAAATAAATCTGTATCCCCATTGAAATATGTTGTATGGTGTGGATAAAGCTGATTTATTACGGTCCGCCTAACACAACGCATATTCCAAAAGACGACCTTGTAACGCAGATGTTTATATTACTCAATATGACAAAAATATTGAAAAAATATATCGAAACTGAAAATAAAATTATGGATCGGTATCTCAAAATCATCATTTATGTAGGCTATAATATTAATATCACTGGTCCCGTATGGGAGATTATGGTTCATTTCGCTATCGGATTACACTGATTCATGATAACATTATTCAAGATATGAATGTTAGCTTACATAAATAATGTCTTTAAGATACCGATCCATAATTTTATTTTCTGTTTCGATAAATATTTTTGTCACACGAGTAATATAAACATTGCTATATAATATAATAATATTTTAATCGTTTTAATTCTTTTATTTTAATTTGTACAATGTAAAAAAATACAAATAAAGCTTTTGTAAATTATAAACAATCTTTTATTTTGATAATGCTTTTTATTTTACTCAAATAGGATGACTAGTTTTAGAGATATAATTTTTTTTAACGGATGCGGTGGTGCGAATATTTCGCGAAAAAATGCTTGGGCAGTGTGCTACTTCTTTTGCGCACAGTGCGCGGGCGTATAAAGGTTAAAGAGTATCAAATTAATATTCAAAATCACATGAGTGCACTTGTGTTACTGAAATAGCTATCAAGTATATAGTTATTGTGAAACTAACTACTTTGTTAACATATTAATTACATAAACATTATTATCATGAAAATAGTATCTTCAAGGCTGGATCGTAGTACTCATAAAAACTGCTAGTGATTGTATCAAGGTTTCCTTGAATTATATTTGCTATCCAACACATCATGAATTTCGTAACGCAACATGTAAATGTATTAATATTATTTTTACTATATTCCAGACCCAAATGCCATGTTCCACACATTCTTCGGAGGCGGGGTCCCGTTCAATTTTGCCAATCCTGGTTTCGGGAACGGCGGAGGTGTGAGCTTCCAATTTGGTTAAAATAAATAGTTTCATTGGACTGGTCACTTCTCACAAAGACTATCTCAAACGGATGTCTTATTTTACAACAGCCAACCATTCGTAGTGTGTTGAGCACTAAAATATGATTTTTTACTAACAATATTTTCAATATTTTATAAACATGTGAAAAAACTGAATGTATTGTTTTAAATCGATTATATATTCATTGTAGTGCCTAGCACTAAGATGTATGTTCCAAATTACGGTGTTTTCGTGTTTATTTTTAATAACTATATCTCGATTATTATAGAAATATGTATAAAAGTAATCTACTCTTTTAACTTCTTTACGTCTTAGTGCGGACACTAGGACGTCCGCCTTTCGCTAAGGTCAACTCACCTATGTAATTTTTCTAAATCCTTACCATTAAACATTCTCATTATCAATGTTTAGCTTTAGAAGGTTTACGAGAAAGTTTATAACCTGAACCTGATCTCTGAAAGAAATTCAAATATGCCTCAGAGTAAAACCCATCGTATTTTCCATTACCTAAAAGAAATTGAGTGCTACTCAGATTCATATCTAATTGACAGAAATATTACCATGATAGTTAAGTGGGCTAATCTAATAGATAATTGAATTCTAGTAAATGTATTCTCAAGTTCCATGTTTGAAAACTAGAAAAATCATTAGTTCATTGTTCAAATACATTCTGGGCTGCAATTTCGTGATCTGCAGTCCAACCGCTAAAAAGAGTTCACATCTATGATTAATATAAAAATATGTTAGTTTTATCGTGATATAGTTTAACCGGTATACTATTCTGAAAACATTGTAAAATTTTATTCAAACAACTGTATTGATGTCAATTTCACAATCTATTTTTCATTTCAATGTTAGTATATTCATTTCCACTTAGATCATATTAAACATTTATCGAGTTGATAAGCTGGCGGTGAAACTAAATAATTTCAAATTAACGCTTGTAATTTGTCTAAGAAATTAACAAGATTGACTTAAATTTTATGCCATCTTTGACTTCCTGCCAGCGTGTGTTCAATAAGATCCGTAGTTTAGTTTGCAGTTGGCTAACCTTTGTGATCGAGTAATCTAGACAAATAAAATGCTTTACCTGACTAAGAAGCTAATCTTGCTATATAAAAGTTATTCAATATCTGACATACATTTTTTGCAATGATAATAAAATGGTGATAAGTATTTTTTAATTTATTCTAATTGAATATTATACGGTGCCTATTAATTTTTGTCTTATGGCAGTCAATTTGACCAGAACAGTCGGAATATAATAAATTTGGACGTGCGTAAAAATAGTTTCATCAAAACATTTTAAAAATAGTGTAATACAACAACAGTTTCCAAATATATACCTAAATATTTACATGTATTTTTTTCTTCAAATTTGAACACCAATTACCCAAAATCCTCAATTAGTACTAGTTTTTAAGAAGTGAGCTATTTTTCATAAAATTTAGTTTATTCTTCTTCTCTGGCCATATTCGGTCCCTATGTGGAGCATATGGCCGCCACACGGCATCTCCATGTTTCCCTGTCTCCCGCCAATTGCTTTGCTTCCTCCCATGACCAATGTTCCCTCTAATTTTCCGAAGGTTGTGTGCGCAAAATACATTAGCTGTGCAACTTTGAAAGGAAATTTAAATTTTTTGTGCGCCACATAACGGTATTTAGACATACTTAACGAAATGGCTATTTTTTATAATGACAATGGTTAACAACTCTATATAATGACAATTGATTTATTCTGGTGGTGGTAAAGCTGGTGTTACTTTTGTGCGCTCAGTTCTAATGCATGTGCGCGCAGTCGGCGAGTTGTGTGCGCGCGCACAGCTTAGAGGGAACACTACCCATGACATGCCAGCATCCCTCAGTTCCGCCGAGTACATCCTATGGATAGTACCCGACGGACGTACGAGGTGCCGGAATCCCACCGATCGAAAGAAGAGGCAGGCAGGATTGAGGCTTTCCGGAGGCATTCGCAGCACATGACCCAGCCAGTTCCAACGTCTCTCCATAACCACTGACGTGACAGGGCGATGTCTTGTACGCTCCCTTATCTCCGAATTCCTCACAAAATTAAACCACCTCACCCCCATTATCCGACGCAAGCATCTGTTCTCGAAGCTCAGTATACGGTTTTTCTTAGTCTAGTTTATTATTGAATATTTTTCTACTTTTATGAAAAATCCTCCCACCACTAATATCCTAAGAAAAAGGGTGTAGCAAGAGCATTAGCCTACCACTAGTCCTGTCATTTCTGTCCCTACGCTCTTCAAACAAAGAAAGCTTAGCAACTGAGTAACAAGGAGTTCTCGTAGAAAAACTTCTGTTGAGAAAAATTCTATTAGGAGTCCATATTGGGAGCGAACATGGTAAAAAAAACAATCCATGATGAATAATACTTAGATAATAAATTTTAATGTGTCAATTGTAGAACATTTTCAATTCAGTAAATATATAAATAAAATAATTCATTCTCATTTTATATCAAGACTTGTCTGGCAGCTTCCAATACTTCCATTTTTACTTCATACTTCTATACTTCATTTATACTTCCAATTTTTACTTTAATCTTTATTGAGTTCTGTGGGCATGTGGTGCTAAGAAAGGTGCATTTATTCTAGGGAAAGAATCAAATGGAGATTCACTTTTTATTGAATACTTGATACTGATTTTGTTGTTCATTTCAAAAAAGATAATTGATGATCCAGGTTTTTCCGTTTTTTGTATTTAGAAATTTGGCAGCCTACCCAGACATAATAAGACATTACTTATGACTTGAAAGGAGAGGGAAAAAACCATTTTTACTAATAGGAAATTTATTGAGAGTAACTTCTTTGTATGATACACAACTTCATCTCTAATCTGATGTTAATTATATTAGCTATTTTAGTTTTAGGTGATTATTTTCTCTCGGGGAAAATTTTGCTAGTAACATTCTGAAACCTAAAAAAGAAAACTTTTATTATTATTATATTAATATAAACAACATTATAAGCTCTTCTGTACTCTGGGCCTTGAAGATCACCCTATATTGATTAACATTTTATATTTTTTCGTGCTCAACACGCCAGAGACTGAGTTACCTCGTCAATAACTAATTGCAAATTATAGCCGGCGTGTTAGGTACAAACGTACTTTTTTTCTATAGCAGCCAAAACGTTAATCAATAATGGTATGAATTAATGCCATGCTTAACTTGGCATTAATTTCATCACTCATAAAAATTGTGCTTATAACCAAAACCACCACAATATATATACGTAATATGGATGAATGAATTCATTAAAAAAAAGTATATTGCAACTAATAAATTTAAGATTTTTTTAAGCTATTCAAGGAAAAATTACTTCACAAACACCCAAGATCTCAAACTTCAATTGAAAAAATCTAAATTTAATATTGACTTTGACTTTGACTGAACTCGAACCCAGATCCATCTTTTATGTTAGGGTAAAGCTCTTACCATTAGATGGCAGATACTGATTCTACTTTCATTGCATTAATCTTTCACCTTAATTAAAAAGCAACCAGCTTTGATTCACCAAATACATTGTCTTAGTCTTGTTATTTTGATTATGAAGTAATTATCAAATCCTGCTAAAGAAAAATGTTTCACAGGTATTTTTTTCTCGTGAACTGGAACCATAATCACCAAAATAAAATATCCTTAGAGTATTTTGGTGCTCACATCTAACTTATGATTTGAAAATGTTGTTACCTTTATATAAAATTAAAATTGCCACCGAATCCATCTACAATATTACTGTTACCTCTTCATTTTAAATGGCAGCTTTTCCTGAGGTTTCTGTACTGGATGATTTCCTTTAAAGGATAGCACATATTTTTTCACTAGGTCTTCAGTATTTGTATTTGCTGGATGCATCACTTTTTGCCACTCTTTTTCTTCTTCTATCCACATCCTCTGATATTCATTAGCCATCAACAGACACATATTGGGCTGCCCTTCCTATAAAAATGATGATTTTAGTTTAAAAAAATACCTGTATGTGTTGGATCATTCGCTCTTTTTTATGATCAATATCTATGGAAACATTTAAATTTTGATTGATGCCTACTCTCCATCTGTGAACTGTGACATAGAACTTGTTAAAACAATATAGACACTGAAGGCATTATTGACAGTGCATTTGTGGCTTGCGTTATACAAAAATAGGAAATGCAAGTTATACGAAAGTAGATGCTTGTCTAGCGGAGTGGGTGGAAATTTCTAGAGAAATGATGAGGAATTGAATGAGGAAGAAATCTTTCCAAAATTTAATGCAAATGCCCTCATAATAAATGTGTTATAATGATAGGGTGTACATGAATGCTGCATTTTTTTTGTGGCTTAAAAAGTATGTAAATGTCAATTACTTCTTTTTGGTTAGGCCAACCATCATACAACTGACTATACATTAGTGGCGGTTCTAGGTACTGGACTAGGTGGGCTTAGCTCGACCTGCATTTTTCTCCCAAAATGTGTAGAAAAAAAACTTTAGATGGCTGAATAAAAATGAACAGCAATTCGGCCGCTGAACAAAATAAATACACTTTTAGGGTGTTCACTGTCAATACTTGGTGGAAAGGCATTATATTAATAAAAACACAGTATTCCTTTGTACTTCATTCCACTTTATTTAATATGTCAGGACCAGTTTCACTCATCGCGAGCCTTGTCAATGTAATTGGTAATTTCTTTTCAATGCCAATTGTTGTATATAACTTTTCATTTTTGTATAAATAGCATTGTTAAATTATATTTCTTATCAGTTGACAATGCTCGCGATGAGCAAAACCGGTCCTGACATTAAATAAAGTGGAATGAAGTACAAAGGAATATTGTGTTTTTATTAAAATAAATACATTTATAAGCGTAACTAACCTTTCCCAAATTAATACAATATCTTTGTTTCGATTTTCCTCTGTCAATATAAGACAATGCTAGGTCTACCTACAATAATACTCTCGATTGTGTTTTGTAATACAATTTTAAGCCGAGCCGGCATAAAAAAAGCAATAACCCTTTACAAACTTCATACATAACAGGTTACGTGACGCCAGTCTGGCGACACCTACATATTAATAATAATAACAAAAGCTCGGGCTAACTATAATATAACCCAAGTACTTTGTTTACAATCGGGCGCAATCAAGCACGATAAGATTTTTTTTGTGTTTTATTCACATTGGCCAACGGAAACGTCATCTAAACGTACACGACTGCGCTTCAAAGATTCAGGCTTCTGTCAGACGTCAGGGGCTACATTAGATTAGCCCATACATTCAAACACAAATACCAATCTCGTTGTGTTGTATGACAGTTCCTCCGTATGGCTTTTTGTACATGTTAGTAGTACACTTTGAAGGAGACGAATTTGAGGTCCAGTTTTTACTACAGTGGAACCTCGATTCTACGTTTTTCAAGGGACCGTAATAAATAAACGAATAATGCGGGAAATCTTCAAATAATATTTTTAAAAATGTTTAATTTTCAAAAAACTTATATATTTATGTAACTAAATGCAATGTAAAACTATTTGGGCGAGAAAAAAAATATTCTACAAAAACGGTCAATCGGTATAATAATTGGGGCTGGACGATATTATTTGGATGACAGATCAAGGAAATCAGGGAATGATAAACGTGGAATTATTAAATATTGTGCCGGGACTATGAAAAATAAACGATCCATGCGGGAAAACGAACAATGCGAGAACGGTAGATCGGGGTTCCACTGTATTCTATTATTTCTTACTTACATTAGCTTTGATTTTATTATACAATAATTTATGCTTTGCAGTAGTGTCGTAGTATTTGTTAATTTGCTTGTAAATTAATGTATAAGGTGAAGTGGAAACATACACAATTTCGTAAATAGTAAACAATGCTAAACTTTTCTCTAGCCCACACAAGATTTTAGTTCACGAACCGCCACTGCTATTCATGCAGACAATCCTTGTCACAACCGCCGAGTTACTTCGTCAAACATACAGTCAGCTCAGGCTGACCATTACAGCTAAAAACCCTATCTCTCCAACTTCATATTCAATAAAGCCAATGCAATCCTTGAAATTTATTTGATTAGTGCAAACTGAACATTTTTTATACAACCACTACTCATGTAGAATACTCTTGAAAGACTTTATGAAAGTTATTGTAAGTTTGTGCGTCATACATATATCGTCTGTGAAAAGGAAAAACTACTTAACCCACAGTTTTTTCGATAATCACAATGTATCCAACTTGATACACGTTCTACTAAAAGTATGTAAGCTGCAAATATGCTGGATTAGTATCTAAATTTAGCTTTTAAGTTTGAAAAAAGATGGGCTTGTGAAAGTTGAAACCATGAAAAAAGACATTTCCTTAACAATTTCTTAAATTAATATTAGATTATGTCAATTACACACCAGTTTAGAAGTCTCCATGCACTCAAGGTTGTGTTTATTTTATAATTTGCATATGGCCGAAAATCATCAAAACACGTTTTTTGTGCCTCCTGTAAAATTTGCTGTGGGTTACGTCCTTTTTCCTTTCCACAGTCGATATGTCACTTGCATGATGCAGCTGCCACAGCATACACTGGTTGGACATGTTTGCTTTGCCTGCCTGCACCTTCTAATTCTGTGCTGCATCTCAACATATGTTTAGTCTTAAGCTTATTTTCTTTTACACACTGGATATGGACGTGTATCTTGGAACCATTTTTGTGCATAAGAATAGTCTTTCAAGAGTTCAGTGTAAATTAAAAACAATGTTTCTTGTAAAATATGACAACAAATTTAACTAATAAATGTAAAACTGATTTACTAGTTATCTAACAAACTTATTCTTTTTACCAAAAAAATTGTTGAATATGCATAATATACGTCTCTGAAATTTTAATATGACCATTAGGGTGGGTCTTCACTTGTTTTTTTTGGACTGCCTTAGCTATTTGATTATAAAAAAATGGCAAAAATTGAATAAGTATTATCTTCCTATTATACACACCAGGTACTTCCAAGATGCAGGCTTATACTTGTAATATTCTGACGACTTTATATTGTCATCTCGAGTAAGGGGTAGAGCCTTTTCCCATTTTAAACCTCTCATTCTGCCCATGATAAGAAACTGATTAATTTGTTAGAACTGTTTGATTTCAGATTGAAAGCATTTCAAAAAAAGAATTATTTCTTTTTTACAAAATTTCGTTTAGGTAATACAATACATAAATGAGTCGATAAATATACATACACATATTCACAAAATTTAGTTGTTTTCGTTATTTTTGGGTTAATAATTTTTCTTTAGCTACAAATTTTTTTAAATATAATTTTAAATAACTACTTTCACAACCAAACTGTACTAAGGCAGTTTTACTATAAAACATGTGGATCTTCGCTTCTTTTTAGTAGATTTTGGCTGAACAAATTTTGATCATTCAAAGTATGCTGTCGAACCAACAATTGCGGACTGTTGCTGCATTGTAGTTGTTAAACAGACTTAAGTAGGTATGATTCACATTATGGCTTGGACTTGTGACACTTATGAAAGAAAGTTCAATGTTCAACCAAAAAAATGAATTTTGGTTTGATTATTCTGAATTCATAATATTCCCTTCCTTACAAAGAATTTATAACTTACCATCAAAATTTTTACACAAAAATTAAACATTTTCTGACTGGATATATTTTGTTTATATATTTATGAAACACCCTTAATCAAACTATTGAATAGATTTAAAAAAAAAAAAAAAGATTCAATGAATTTTGGATCATATCTGCATATATAATTTCAACATATTTTTATGTCTGATCCATAGCGCAGTAATCAACGTCGTTGATTCCATGAAGGATCTCAAAGGTTCGAGTCTCAGTACGAACAGTATTATATACTCATGTAACTCGCATAAGGATCTATCTACTCTTTAGTTCATGTTCAAAAATGAATTCAATTTTCCAAAGAATGAAATACAACAATGACGTTAAATAATTAATTCTCTTCGTCACCAATCCAGCCATACAAGGTCTTGGCCCTAGGACTTAGCGAGGTCAGTGTGGCCCCAAGCTTAAGTCTTGAGACCCCTGGACTAGAGAATAGCCCATCGCAGGAAATGTATTCCAATAGCATTGTATATAACTACTGTAGACCGATCACCCACTGGAACCTCTATCATTACTGGATTAGTAGTATCCACAATAAACAATCAAATAATATATTTTGTGAATGAAACAGAATGTTTGACTTAAGGATCATTTATTAAAATAAAAAAATTAAAAGAATTAAGTGGCAATTTTGTTTATTGTACTATTTTAATTGTATTGTACATCAAGTATGCCATGTGTCATCAGGTGTAGAGATGAACCTGTAGAGATGAACCTGTAAAGAAAAAAGAAGTATTAGTAATATTTTTACAATGCATCCTCCCATATCCCTACCAGAGTTAATTTTTTAATACAAGAGGGATAAATCTCAAGATTAAGTTTTCTATAAAAATGTGGCATGTGAATCGCCTTTACAATGATTTATTAGTTAGCATAAGAGTGCATGGCAAAATTAATAATTATAATCTCATGATAAAAAGGGAGGGCAAATACATTTTTGGCAGAAATGCAATCATATGAAAATTTGTCAACATATTCATACATCATAAAAATTAGGTCAACCAGTATGAAAAACACTAGTAAAATAACAGGGATAATCTAGAATAGGTAAATTTGTCTTATAGCATGCCATGGATTATTTCAGTGAGAGACTTCACAATGAAAGCTAAAAACGCCACAATTACTCAATAATCGCATTAAATACACATTTTTATGAAGGTCACTGATAAATTATGCAAAATACGAAAAACTTTGCCATCGCTCCTGTTCTGGAGTTTTGGGTAAAAGGAACGAAGCTCAGAAGATTTTATATATAATGAAGTTTTCTTACTAAATGTTTTTCATATTTCGCACAATTGATAGCGTGATCTTCATAAAAACGTGATTTTAATGCGATTGTCAAGTAAGCAAAAATAAAGAATTTAAATCATTTTTGGTTTACATTGTGGAGTTTTTTGCCAAAATAATTCATGGCACCCTATAGAACTAATTTACCCTAGAAGACTGGAACATGGCACACTGCATTTCTCAAATTGGTTGATTAAATACCAAAACATGGAACACATTCAATCTGACTTTGCAAATGCAGAAATTATTACAGAAAAGGATTTACAATAACTTAAAAGAATGGGTATGAAAGACAAGCTCATATGAAGTATTATGGTGAATTACCATACTATCCCATTAGAGAAGCAGGTTTACTTAGAGAAACCACATGGTAATAAGTAGAGTAGAAAATCCCGATTGTAAATTAGATTTTTAGCAAAGTGCATTAATTAGCATGCAGCAAATAACTATGTTGATAAGAAGCACATATCTAAATGAATAATAATGTAAAATATGTCTTAATTGTGAAGACTCTGGCGTCTACAAAGTGGAATACTCTTAAGGCGATGGGTTAAAATAATTAAAAACTACTAAAGAATATTTGTATGGAAACTTAGTACCAAAGATTGATTTTCAATAATTTGGTGTGGAGATTCCAAAATTAATATACTCGAAATGTTGCTCAAATCTTCCCCACATAATAGAAAGCAGTGCAATATCCCGAGAAAGTAAATACAAATAATAACTCACCACCAGTTCTGTTGACCAAAGTGAGATGTTAAATGGGCATGGATCTGAAAAGAAGGAGAAAGAGAATTATTACACAAGCATTACGATTATTATAGATACTTCGCTGTAAGAAACATAAAAATGCTTCATCGATGTAAACTGCAGAGTATAGAAATATCTTGACATGTGCCGGACGTAATGGCGGACGGATACAATTTTATTGACAGGTTATCATAGCCGGCACGTGGCAAAAATATAACAGACATTAAGCGGAAAAACTAATATGCTAACCTGATTTATTTGGACCTTGCACGCATCTTCCTGCGTTTACGCTTTAGCCTCCGCATACGCTTCTTACGCCACTAAAACGAAAAACATGTTTAAGGTATAAAACATTGACATCACAGCGGGAACACAAGATTGTACACGACTAAAACACTCATTGCAGATTAGAAATAATTTTCACTTCATAATTTCTAAAAATTTATCAAAATACCTTAGCCCTCATGTTCCTAGGTCTTCAAACAGAAGTTTAGAAGACAGTCAAGACTTGCGTCCTGGATGATGGAACAGATTAAAGTGGAAGAATATCCGCCTGAAATGTTCGTACTAGGCTGTGGCTTGATTGAGTACCATAGAGATATTTTGCTTATCATAGAGATGGCGATAGCAAAATTTCTATCGAAAGATACCTACTATAGGTATAACAGATTACCGACAATGCTCATTGTCTTATAATTTTAAATAGTGTCGAAATAGTGTATAAATAAAATACAAAATTGCAAGCTTTTTTGTAAATGTAGTTTATTCGTTATAATCAGGGCTGTAAATTCGTATGTTGTTTTTCGGAGGCGGAGTCGTAGTCGGAAAAATCAAAAAAAAACCAATTTAAGCGTATTGAAAAATTATTAGTCTTTTCATCATATTAATTGCTGAAATGTATTAAAAGTATACCAGTGACTAGAATAGTCTAATGGAATACAAATATGTAAGTTAAAAGAATATTATTGAACAAAATCAATTCGGAGTTGAAGTCGGTTCTTTATTTATAGCCCGAGTCAGAGTTGTTTTTTTTTGTATTTGCCCTGCCCTGGTAAAAATATCATACGACTTTGGATAATTTTAGTTAATAATAATCGAAATATAATATCTTTATAAATAATAAGCTAAAAATTATATTCGTAACACGTTTCAAAACATTTAACAATTTATTAATTCATTTTCATAAAATTCGTTTAAAAAAATAGTCTGTTCATTATTTTGGCTCTTGCATTACCGTCTCCATCCAAAGCCAAGTAGAAAAAGCATCACGCAATTTCCGATGAGTCCCTCTTGAGTCTGTCGTCGACTAGCGATTTACATAGAGTTTGTATGGAAACCGAGTGAGTGATTCTATGTGTCTCCGCATTAAAAGTTTGTTTTCGTTGAATTTAATGTATTTGAGTTGAAGATTTTTTAACAGTGTATTCTGTGACTACTTAGGCATCATTCTACAGTTAAAAATTCTTCAAAAACCACCCTACACTTACAAAATGGAATGATTTATATAGACGTATAATTTCTGTTCCTAACTGCTACGGCCGCCATATTGAATTTTTGTAAACTTTGTTGCGAACAATGCCATATAATTCGATTAAATCGTGATATATTGTACATTAAACTTGAATTTTAAACCATTCAAGGTTGCTCAGTGATTATTATCTTCCGCCAATATAATAATTCATCAAAATACCCGTTAAAAGTAAGTAAATATCGATATTAAGTTGAAATGACATCCACGCCTGGCAAAGATTGTCATAAATTATAAATTCATAATTTATTTTATCAGTTCATTAAATCACAGCTTAATGAATAAGCAATTAATTGTCAAATATTTAGTACCATTGATATTTATCAAAGTTTGTCGTACTTAATTAATGTTCAAAAAATGTAGAAATGTAATATATTATAGGTTAGTATTTGACATTTGATGTGAAAATCATACATTGAATGCTAAATGCAATTTAAATGCTATTATTTGTAACTGAAGACATGTTTTGACATTGTTAATGTGCTTTGCGAGTCGTATCAATGATATAATTTGCATTAATATAGGGATTATATTAAAATTTCATTAACATTAAGTTGAAAAATAATGTTGGAATATACTAAGTACTGGCATTCCAAATTGAAAACAGAGTATGTATTCAATTAAACTTATATTGAAAAGCATTATTTCATGAAGTAGTTGGCATGGCTTATTACATGCAATTAGAATTATTTACCGAAGATAAAGATATGTCAAATTGTAAAATTATTGTCGTTTAACATATAGTTGCTGCATTTCATGACGACCAATAATAGCTTTTGTATAGAAATTGATTTTTAACTTAATGTAATTTTCTACGTGATGTTTTCAGATGCCTAGACGGTACTGTTTTCCAGGATGCAATTCAAACTTCAGCTCATCTTTGCTAAGTAACAGTGCAGTCTCAACATTTGCTTTTCCGATGGTTGATGTATAATGAAAAGAAAATGGCTTAGAGAAATTCCACATCATTCGCCTTCGAAAATTCGCCTTCTACAGTCAATACGGTAGTATGTATCAAACATTTTCATGACAGTGAGGTAACTAGCACATTTGTACTAAAGTGTATCAAATGACAAGCTAGCAATAATGTCGACGAACTAGTAAGTATTCATAGTTTCATGATAGCGTCTGTTTTTGGGAGCTAAAATAAATAGTTATAAAAATTCTAGTTTGTACTATAACGGAGGAGTCTTTAAAACAAACAACTGTTGAAGTTTCATTTAGCATTGTTTTTATAAAGTCGATCAACATTGCTGACAAAAAGGAACATGTGGGCATAGTTAAGGGTTAATGTTTGATAAGCAATGATTTTTTTAACGGGTGTATTAAAGAAACTTGAGACAACAAACTAGATTTCAGTATTCCAGTTCAATACTATAAAACCTGTATCAAGATGTGGACAAATATGAAAAAAATACATTATAAGCTCGACATGCCTGGCTAAATACATTTAATCATAAACCGAACAAAATTGGTTTCATTCATTATTATGAGCAACTTCGTAAAATTTTGTTGATAAGCTGTTGAAATTAATGAATGCATTTGTCTTTGTATTGCGGAAAAATGTCATAATAAAATGAAGTTTAATAAAAAGAGTGCCACTTATTTTTCCTTCCCACTCCCTCATTTTTATTTTTAAATAGTTACAGATTCAATTTGGTTTAATTTAACATTGTCAAAATAAATCGTAGATCGATTTGACATATGTCAAAGTTAAGTATATATTGTCTATGGTATGATGAGCGGTCCTAATACACTGTTGCCAGGTCGTGCAACATGGCTTGATAAGTATAGGGAGGGGGCTATGGCTCTTGTTAAGTAAGCATTGGCATTTTTAAATCCTTATAAAAAAATACGCCAGTATATATCGCGTCCTCGCCGGCGTTAAGTCTTCTATAGACTAGTTTTGTCCTAGAGGAGTGGCGAACCTTTTTCGCAAGTGGGTCAAATTTGATTTTAAAAAAATTAAATGTCATGTCGCGGGTCACATAAATTGAATAATTAAGGCTTTAAATAAAAACAATCATATCTAAAAGTTCAAGCGGGTTAGATAATTTCTCACGCAGGTCCCTTGTTCGCCATCCCTGTCCTAGACCAACGATATACTATATGACATTCATATTAACCTCAAATTTGTTGATATATATATTTTTTATTATTATTACCATGTCCGCTCCTAATGTGGAGCATATGGACTCCTGATGGAGTTTATCTCAACAGAAGTGTTTCTACGAGAACTGCTTGTTACTCAGTTGCCCAACCTCTCTTTTTCCAAAGAGAGTAGGAATAGAATGAAAGGGCTAGGACAGGACAAGTGGTTAGCTAATCGCTCTCGATACGCCCCGTTCATAGGACAGAATGGGTGGGAGGGGGAAATCCAAGACATCACATACATCCATGTCTTTGAACAGAAATTCATAAATCAATTAAAAAATCAATTCATAAAACTGCCCGTACTGGGATTCGAACCCGTGACCTCCGTAGCGGTGGCCAACGACGTTGACCACTCGACCGCACAGGCGGCATAATAAATGAGGGTATTATTTACAAACACGGCTTATTCCAAAACGATTAAAAATGAATCTCATTTTGAAAAAAAAAAGTAAATTTTTCAAGTATTTTTAGTTTGACATTACATACATATTTTGGAATGAAATTTTGTATAAAGCCATTTCTGAGATTGATTTCTAAAAATACTTTCAACATTTATATTTATTTACTAAATTACATTTACAGTTCTTGTTTCAACATTTTTTTGTAATGAGCTGGGTTTGCAAGTAATAACCTCAAATAATACATGTTACTTATTTTAATAAAAACACAATATTTCTTTGTACTTTATTCCACTTCATTTAATAGGTCAAGACCGGTTTTGTTCATTGCGAGCATTGTCAAATTATAAGAAAAATATATAAACAGTACTATTTATACAAAAATTAAATCGAAATAAAAAGTGTAAACAACAATTAACAATGAAAAGAATTTACAAATTATAGTATAACGTCGATGCACATCAAATATGGTCTATGTGACTATGGGTACACATAGTCACATAGACCATATTTGATGTGCGCATCGACGATAAGTGACTCTATAATTACAAAAAATTAAAATGTTTTAATTCTATAACATATAATATAAAAATTATCAAAGATTAATAAATTTTAAATGGTGAATGATGATTATTATAAACATAATTGAAATTTTGTGAATTTTTTAACAAAGTGAATTTCTACATTAAGTACTAAAGTAAATAATTTAATGATAATTTTGTGTTTTTCCCTCTTCCAAGTAATACGTCTGTGTACTTCAACAAAATCGACAGCAATGAAGTTCTGAAAGACGTTTTTAAGAACCATATTAATTCTTACAAAAGAAATAAAATTTTAGATATATATATATAAAGAAAAGAGTAGTTTACGTAGGCTAATGCAAAGGATAATTTTATCATTAAACTCAGTTACTCATTTACCCAAAATTTACCCAGTTTGAGTACTAATTTGAATCAATTTATTAAACATGACTTAAACATAATCCACAAGATTGCCAATCTTCACAGATAACCGTTCATTAAAAGTAAACGGAAAAAATCAAATAATTAATGTCACTTATCTTTCACATTCTACTTCAAAATGAATGATCTTATAAATTGTACACGGAGAAAATATAGACACCCAACTGACAGCTGACGAAATTCTACAATAAAGCAAATATGATGCATTTTAATTAATATTGTGTTTACTTCATATGAGCTACACAATACCATTGCTAAGCTTAAGATATACAAGTGGCAATGGTATGACCATAATATTATAACGGCATAATTCGAAACCTTTATTTTTGTAAAGGGCCAATGTTAGACCGATGGTCAAAGTTAACCGTATTGACTGTATCTGTTTGATATTGAAATAGTATTTTTCAATTTCCCCAATTATTCTTAAGATTTTATTCCCATGAAATTTTGCCGGCTTAAGCCCGTAAAAACCCTGGAAGTTTCCCGCTTCATATCATTAGGCTTGATAGATTTGAATTTTTGTGTTAGACGCTATACAATAACTTATACTCAGTAGCCACATAACTATACCAGTGCTACCATCGTTAGTAGCTAATATTGCTAAGATTCGCGCCATTTTCCCAAGTCCCTGATGAGTGTATTCTTTTATCAACATTAGATTAGGAATCCTAAAAGGTAAGTTTTTATAGTGATAACGTTTATTTTTTTGATGAAATAAGTTTTATTTTATTTTATTGTATCCGTACCTTAAGGTTTGTAGCGGTAGTAGTTTTCTTCTCTCGATCATATGCTTTTGACTTCGCAAGTCCTCCAGTACAACCAACTTTGACGTCTGTGCATCTTTGTGTACACTTTCTCTGACAATTTTTATCGATTATTTACGTCAATTTGTCTCTTTACTCACCCTTTCATCAAAGATTTTCATTTTTTTTTGTTTACCATTCAGTCTTTTGTATAATTATTAGATTTCGCGCATTTATTACCGGTGGAGAGTAGCGCTCCTGTATGGTACTGCCCTAAAATGTCTGCCGATATGAAAGTTTTCATAGGCTACGGTGAAACGTCAAAATGTTCATCGCGCGCGTCCTTTCGCACTTAAGGCGCTCCTGATGACGGCGCTCTCATAATGGTCACCGCACGAGAGACCGCCGATAGCAAGGTTATCGCCATGGAGGATCGGGCCGGTAGGACGGTGCCCCCGCCACGGACACTGCTCGAAGAGGTGAACGCGCATCTAGTGTGCGCGCTCTGCAGAGGATATTACATTGATGCCACAACAATAGTCGAATGTCTTCACTCCTTTTGCCGCAGCTGTATAATCAAACACCTTCAAGTCAAAAGCTACTGCCCGGTTTGCGAAATGATGATCAACTCTGCCAAGCCCAACATCAAGCCAGACAAAGCGCTGCAGGATATCGTTTACAAATTAGTTCCGGGCCTATTCCAGAAGGAAATGCGGCGTCGGCAGGCGTTTTATTCGTCGCGACCGGGCCCCGCCGCCTGCGCCACTCCCGAGCAACGCGGCGAAGACACCGAGAGGATAATCTTCAGTCCAGAAGATGTAATATCCTTCTCTCTGGAGTACATAGACCGTGTAGAGGTTGAGAGCGCGTCAAGCCGCTCATCAGAGAGTGGCAACGAGTCGGCACCTTGCAACGAAGCGGGCGCCCCCACCAGAAGATATCTTCAGTGTCCGGCAGTAGTTAACATCTCTCACCTGAAAAAGTTTCTGAGCATGAAGTATGATATTGATGCCACTCACTTCTTTGTTGACATTCTTTACAAGCGTGTTCCATTGCCCGATTACTATACTCTTATGGATATTGCATACATTTATAATTGGAAACGAAATGAGCCCATGAGATTTTTCTACCAAATAACAGACTTCAGTGTTATCAGAGACAGATTCGGCTTCTTTGGTATAAACAGACCTGGTGGCCACACCCACCACTGTAAAGACAGTCCTTCTGGTGGCGATATGGCTGCTCCTGACAGCCCAGCCTTGCTCACTGAAGGCAGCTCTGATTGTTCTGATGGTAGTCGGAGTCCTCTGCCACAGAGCAGCAATTTGCTCTCGGCGAAGATTAAATCGGATTCCATTGACACTAAGGAATTGGAATGTTCCGAGACCGCAAGCAGTTTGTCACCTCCCGAAGGGTCAAATGCAGAATCTTCTGCTTCTGCGCAATCATCCTGTGCGGTAGACGTTGAAAAGTCCCAGTTTTTAAACTCTTTTGAATTGACAGCTAAGAGCAGTCTGGGAAAATGTTCCACATCTCCTGTGAAAGAAGAACCCACTTCTCTGGCGGCTCCAGCTGTTGCCGAGTCAATATCCGGTGAGGTTTTGGAACTAAAATCTCCGATCAAAGCTATTAAGCCTGACACTGCCACAAGCCCTGGTAAAAGAAAGTCCCTTCCCGCACTTGATGATCTGAGTGATGTGAAAAAGCCCAAATTACTTTCGGACAAAATTGTGAAAGACACTTCGATAAAAGTTGTAGGAAAAATAAATACTTCCGATACGCTGGTGAAATCTGTAGCTGATGCCCTTGCTGAGAATTGTAGTCCCCAATCGTCAAAACCTCATTTTTCCCTTGGTAGTTCTTCTGCTGGCCGGATTCCTCAAGGAGAACTGATGAAAAATAAAACAACGGTGAACTCTCTTACAAACACTGTTGTCAGGACAATCCGTAGTGAAGATAAAACGGTTAAAACGGGCTCAACATCAACTTCAACACCTGCTTCACTGCTCAAAGTCAATCTGGATAATGTCACCAAAAAGTGTCTTCCTACTCCCAATAAATTGTCAATGAAGCGAAAGGCTCCCGATGGGCCGACTTCTCAAAGTCTGTCAACTAACCAACCTAAGTCTGCGTTGCCTAAAGCGGAGCATACAGTAGAATTACCTCAGCCTGTCTGCAAACCTCCAGTAGTTGTTCCCAAAAGTTCTAAGACTACTGAAGGAACTGATATTTCACATGTAAAGCTCAACACCCTACCGCCTACAGTTCTCAAGTGTGAGAATACACGCAAGTTACCTGAAACTCCTAAAGAAATACCAAAAAGACCTGATCATGCCTCTCCCAGACTTACGAGACCTCTATTGAAATTGAATATACCGAAACCGTCAAAATCTCAAGGAGATCCTTTGAAAACTCTGTTTGATTCTTGCAACATAAATATTCCTTCATCTCTATCAATAACGCTAACAGATCAAAAATTAGACCAAGAACCGTCATTGATGGAGGATAACGACCTGCAAAAGACATCTCAAAGCGGTCCTAAATCTGCAGCCAACCAGTCAAACGCTCCGAGTCCTCCGGTTGTTCACAACTATATAGAAATTTTAAAATTACCAGATTTAGAAAGTTCCAAGTCATCAGACAGTGAGAAAAGTGTTAAAAGTGTAGTCAATAAACCTGGCGATTTAGGGGTCAGCGGTAAGGGTCCTGTACCTAAATTGAAGCCTATTGGTGATACAAAGCAGGCAAAGTCTGGCTCAATCACTAAACCAACAACTTTTCAGCAAACATTTTTGCAGTCCCTTCAGCAGCAATGTGAAAAGCCAAAATATTTAAAAACGAGGATTGAGTATCCTAAAATAAATGCATCCCCGTCCTCTGCACCTTCTGTTCCTCCCTGTCCCTCTGGCACCACTCTACCTATGCCTACCGTTATACCTAATGCAGCATCGTTGCCCATTGTCTCCTCCGCTCCTACCCCTCCCACTGTTACTGTCGTCGAGCAAACACAAGAAAAAAGTCTGACTACCATACCTTCTTTGGCAAAGAGTAAACTCGTTCCTATCTCCCAGCCCGTGAGGAAATTTTGTAATATATTACCAAAGACTGTGAAGTCTGACAGTGCTTTAGATCTGTCTACACCTCATGCCACCCAGAGTCAACTTGGGCCGCAGCAAACGAAAGCTCTCGAGACTATGCAATCCATTGCTAATTTAGCTAAGAAACAGTCATTTACACAGAGGATGGCTTCTCCTTCCCAAGTTTTTTCTCAAGAGTCATTTAAAATGAATACATCTAGTGCCACTCCTCTCCGGATACCGATTCCCCCTCCGAAACATCTGAAGCCTACTAATAACAGCAATTCATTACAAGCCATTTCGACTGGCAGTCCAAAACATGCACCGGACTACTTTTTGCCTTCCAAGTCTGTAAATATTAGGTCTAACAATGGTGCTGCTGCTTTGAATCCGAAAAGCAATCCCTCTTCTGCTTATGCGCAGGCTTCCCAAAGATCTCTCACTAGATCTCCGAGTTCTTCGCCTAAGTTGGTCATAGCTTGCTCCTCTCCAAAAAGTCAATCTCCAGAACGAAAGCAATTACTTTCTCCTCGTACTGTGGACAACGGAAGTCAATCGAATTTGATTTCAAGTTCGCAGATATCCAGTACAAATCATGCCGCTGCTGATGCGGCAGGCGGCTCGAAAGAAATCCCAAAAGTCGTTAAGCCTCCGAAAGCCCCCGTAGTCAACAAAAATTTGAATCCAAGAGGTTCCAGTTCCGCACATAGACCCGGTACGAGCGGTTATGGAACTCAGACGTCAGAAATGACAGCTTATTCTGAACAGATGTCACCTCACCAGGCGTATATTCTCCAGCAGCTGGAATTGCAAACCAGATTAGGCTTCCTCCCTCCGGGTGCTGCCGCACAGTGGTATAATAACCCTGCCGCTCGTGCCCATTTTGAAAGAATTATGAAAAATAACCCTCAATGAAAAAAAACTCTAATCCCTGTGGTCTCTTTGAATGAAGACTATACATTTCACGTGTATCCGGTGTACAAAAGGCCTTCGATATTTTAGTTTAGGGTATTTTGAGTATTGGTTTTTGGTTGGATGATTTTGTAATACTTATTCCTTCTTGAATGTTCTTATGAATTTTTCTCTTGTCTTTTATTACAGTAAATTATTATGGCAATGTTTGGTCATCGATTTATGAATTTTCAAACATAACCAGTTTCGAGCATGCTTTCATATTTATTTCTTAAATTGTATTTTATTTTACTAAACTGTGAAACATTATTCTTTAATTTATACTCAAGGCTATTTACTAAAATATTTCAAATATATTGATATCTCAACTTGGTATTTTTTTGTGAATGCTACGGAAGTAAAATACGCAATGTCAATTGTGGAGATTGCACTAGAGTTGGACAGCAATTATAATATGGTTGAACTCAAATCTGAGCTATTCAATATTATAGAATCACGATTTGAACTATTGTATGAAATTAATGATAGCACAAATTCTGTATAAGTATTGAATGCAAATTCTTAAAATAATTACTATTAAACTGTCACATATGTACATTCATTGAGTGTGAGATACTCGGCAATGGTTCATGACATGTTTGATAAAGAGATTTTTGTTTTATTTAAATGACACCAAATATAAATAATTATCACTTTTAGGGTGTTCACTGTGAATACTTGGTGGAAAGGTATTATTTTAATAAAAACGCAATATTCCTTTGTACTTTATTCCACTTTATTTAAAAGGTCAGGACCGGTTTTTCTCATTGTGAGCATTGTCAACTGATAAAAAATATAATTTAACAGTTATTTATAAAAAATAAAATTGAAAAGAAAAGGTGTAAACAATAATTGACATTGAAAGGAAGTTACAAATAACAGTATAAGTGATTCTATAATTAGACAAAATTAAAATGTTTAACACCTCTTAACATATAATTAAAAAATCATCAAAGATTAATATTTTAATTAGAGGTGTGTTAAATCACTTATACTGTAATTTGTAACTTCCTTTCAATGTCAATTGTTGTTTACACCTTTTTTTGTATAAATAGTTCTGTTTAATTATAATTCTTATCAGTTGACAATGCTCACAATGATCAAAACCAGTCCTGACTTTTTAAATAAAGTGGAATAAAGTACAAAGGAATATTGTGTTTTTATTAATATAAATAATTATCACTTTTAAGGTTTTTACTGTCAATACTTGGTGGAATGGCATTATAATAAAAATAATAAAACATTTTTAGTACTTTTTCCACATAAAGTTAATTGGATCAGGACCGGTTTCGCTCATGGTGAGCATTGTCAACTGATAAGAAATACAATGAAAGAGTGATATTTATACAAAAGTTAAGTAAGAAAAACAAGGTCTGAAACAATTGGTATTACAACTATCAATTGTAAATAATTATGTTTACATGTGCTCTATTTCAAGTTTATTTTATTAATTCTTTATTTTAATCAATTATTATTTAATGCTAATTCATCTTAATTTGATTTGCCATTATTTCATGCAATAATTGTGACTGTTTCCAATCTAAAATGCATATTTGTCTGTGTCTTTTTCAATAGCTTCTAGTAGTAAGACGTTAAAGATGGGATCACTTAATACCTCAAATGTTGAATGTATCAAATGGGCCTCAATATTAAAAAAATGTGATCACAAGGGTATCTGTTGTTGGAAATTGTTTTTCTTAATGCGAGAATTAAAATAGGGAATAGCTTAAACTAATTTTAAATAAACATTAAGTTAAATAAATGTAAATGTGTTTTTTTTTTTTAATATTTCGGCAATATCTGTCATTCTGAGCACCCAATATAGTAGTTCAAAGTTTTAACTTTGTAAATTATTTGGCATAACCTAAATTAATATCATTAAATATAATAACAATATATTAAATACTATATGTATAATACTTTTATATTCTTATGTTATTTATTACTGATATTTTTTTCCTTACTGTATTTCATCGGTTCTATCATAGGATTTTATTTAATCTTTAAAATTCTTTTTTAAGTTTAATTACTGTTTAAGATAATACTACAATAATCTTAGAATCAAGGAAATACAATATTTTCAGAGAAACATCGCACCCCAGCAAACGAATTTTTAATTCGGATCTTAAATAATTGTTGTAGTAATTGATACAGTATTTGATAATCAAGAGAAATGGGAAGAATTATTCATTTGTCATATATAATTTGTAAAATCTTATTCTTTTGGCTTGGTGCGATGTGGCGGTTTAATTTTAGCAATGTGTGAATTACTGTTATATATTATTAAAAGTATTCTTATTTTTCTAAGAAAATATAATTGTAAGTTGTGTGACATGCGAGTTTATAATAAAGAATATGTTTAACAATTTCATTGTATATTTCTTATCCTTAATCCACCAAATTCAAAAAGGGGAGGAAGATCTTAATCATCATCTAATTGAAAACCTACTGCTATAGATTAAATTCAGTATTTTAATTTTGTAATTATTATTTTCTTAGTTAAAGATGTCTAGCCTTTATTGATAAATAAATTTCATTCTAAATACATCGTTATGTACCAGTCTGAGACATACATAAATACACTTAACAAAATACGTGAGATCCAAGATTTTACTTTTTTAAATTTGTTTTTGTAGTTAAAAATATTATTTTGGGATTAGCTTTTTGCATCACAAGAAAGCAGTGAATATATATTTTAAAGTGATTTTACAATACAGACAAAACAATATTTATTCAAAACTTTATTTTCGAGTATATCATAAATTTTACCGGCGTCAACTGTATTTTATTCTCCATCATGGAACGATAACAATATACACATCATTTAGCACATTTCTCTTATCTACACAGATTCAACTTGAGGTTTTCTTTTTCATATTCCCTCAAACCGCTTGTTTGTTAACTCTTGTTGAACTTCTCAACACTTCGAGCCCTGTTGACGTGCTGTGAATGCCGATCAAAAATCACCCATTGGGACGAACACGTGCGCTGCACGTAAAAACAATGCCCTGTTATATCTTCCATTTATGAGATCAACAGTTAACTGATTTCGTTCAAATAACTTGATTACTTTATAGTTTTTATACAATATATTCAAATTTGAGTTGTGATTTTAAAATGATTTGATTTAATTTTAAAAAGTTGATTAATTGAACGTTTTTTTGAGCGTCTGTGAATTGGCGGGTGGAGCTTTTTAGAGTTACCGGTGAGGCTGACTGATATTTTTAAATAGAAAATTACTTGAAGACCACTGGTGTTATACAGCGATTAGCTCGAATGTCACCAGATATGTTTTTCATAACAGAAAAATCCATTCACTCTAATTTATGTATTCAAGCCGGGCGCATTATTTTTTTTATTGGAACCGACAAAACGAAATTACTGTGGCTCTGAAAGTGTTTGTCTAATAAAAAGTTATTGTAAAACATAATATAGAATATTAATATCAATTTTACCATTATACGTAAAAAAATATGTTACATCCCTGGGACTGAGAATCGATTTCAAGTTGCCGAGCCTGAGGGGCTTAACAAGTTCTTCATTGGAGAGGGATTCTCCATTCCAATTCAATACTATTGTAGGACCAGAAAATATATTGCAGAGCAAACATTTTTTTTCAGCATGCTTTTGACAGCACTGTAGGTATTTAAAAAATGATGAATGAATGAATGAATTAATAGAATTAATTTGTGAAAACTTCCATGTGAGATTGTTATTATATCACTGTCATATAGAAAGGGCTGAATCATAACAAAAAGTACAATGATCAAAGTGAGTTTGAATACTGAAATAATATTTCAATATGACAAAAGGTTTTTACCATGATGAAGCTCTCCTACATTACGTATATTATAACATATACATATGTTGTGCTACTTGTAACAATCAAAGAGGTTTTATAGTTGAATATTTCTCCATTATTTCACATGAAACACTTTTTTCTGTGTATTGTTCGCCATGGATTCACAGTAGACAAATCTAAACGTTTTAATAAACCAATCAAACTTTTTCTATATCACTGTTTATTTATCAGTCTCAATATGTAAACTTATTCGTTCATCTTCTTTCCTACTGTATTAAATCAGTTCCACGGTAGATGCATGAATTATATTAATTGATGTAAGAGAAATGAAAAACAAATATTTTCTTTTGATTCAGTTTAACATAAATTTTAGAATTATCCCAAATTATAATTTACAAATCTTTATGTAGTATAATATAGTGTACAATATGTCATTTGATGTGAAATTTTTTATTTACAGAAATATGTCTACCGTTCAAACGAATCTCACCTTTCGGGTGCGCAAAAAAACTTCACTGAGCTTCTACTCCACTAAGTCGATTGACGCTGAAAAGCCTATATCTGAAAAGAATGCTGACATAGGTGAAGTGAAACCTAAAGTGGCTCTGGAACCGCCAAAGATCAGGAAAATTGTTGAACTAGACAGCGATGATGAAAATATTGATCTGATCAATACCACATCTCGGCGTAGAATACTTAAGCGATCCTTCGCTGGTGAACTTAAGAAGCCAAATAACTCTAGTAGTGAATCAGGTACATATCCAATGAAGATAACAGTCACATTTTATCACAAAATAATTTCCATTCAATAAATTATTTACAGCAACCTTTACTTTTAAATATAGATATAATTTTATACCTTGTCCATTCCTCCGGGCTTTTCAAGTTAATTGTTAAGCTCCATTTTCATTTAGTGTTTCTCTCGCTTAAGGATGCCAACCAAGTTTGCATGTACTTTCTTGTTTGGTGTCATTGTTTTTTTTTTTAATTAATGTAATGCATACAAAGATTACAGATAGATTCAAAAGAGTCTAATGCTAGGTTTCTCAACCTGTGTCCACAGCATGTTAATATAAATTGCTCAATTCTTGTTTTCTGAGTGATGAAAGTGATATATTATAATGATCGGTTGAGTGTAATTATAATTTCACCTATTTTCCTTTAAGATTGTTCTCCCAGTAAAATTACTAGGATGATACGGAATTCTAATTTGAAGAGGGATCTAACTATACCTAACAGCCCTATGGGTAGACTTTCTACGGAAGAAAAAAATGACAGCGACGCAGACGACATGGGAAACGAACAACCGAAGGAAAATTTTCATAACGCAAGGTGTCTGAAATAAATTATTTTTACATATATTATAAATAAAAAAAAGAAAAAATGTTTTTTAATATCTTTTATAGCACAAGAGAAACATTGTTTTCATGATTATATTTCAAATTCTCAAGAAATTCTTAAAGAGTTTAATATAGATTCATTGATAGTTTTGATTGACACATTCGTGGTTTCAGTATAAGTTTGCTAACAACCATTTTTCATAGTAGCAAAAATAGTCCTTGTAAATTACTTAATTTTTGGAATAATGTTTAAGTTTGCTAACAATTATTTTTCCTATTAGCAGAAATAGACCTCGTAAATTATTGAATTTTTGGAATAATGTTTAAGTTTGCTAACAACCATTTTTCATAGTAGCAAAAATAGTCCTTGTAAATTACTTAATTTTTGGAACAATGTTTAAGTTTGCTAACAACCATTTTTCTTAGAAGCAGAAATTTCGTAAATTATTTTATTTTTGGTATAATTTTTAAGTTTGCTAACAATTATTTTTCATAGTAGCAAAAATAGTCCTTGTAAATTACTTAATTTTTGGAATAATGTTTAAGTTTGCTAACAATTATTTTTCCTATTAGCAGAAATAGACCTCGTAAATTATTGAATTTTTGGAATAATGTTTAAGTTTGCTAACAACCATTTTTCATAGTAGCAAAAATAGTCCTTGTAAATTACTTAATTTTTGGAATAATGTTTAAGTTTGCTAACAATTATTTTTCCTATTAGCAGAAATAGACCTCGTAAATTATTGAATTTTTGGAATAATGTTTAAGTTTGCTAACAACCATTTTTCATAGTAGCAAAAATAGTCCTTGTAAATTACTTAATTTTTGGAATAATGTTTAAGTTTGCTAACAATTATTTTTCCTATTAGCAGAAATAGACCTCGTAAATTATTGAATTTTTGGAATAATGTTTAAGTTTGCTAACAACCATTTTTCATAGTAGCAAAAATAGTCCTTGTAAATTGCTTAATTTTTGGAACAATGTTTAAGTTTGCTAACAATTATTTTTCCTATTAGCAGAAATAGACCTCGTAAATTATTGAATTTTTGGAATAATGTTTAAGTTTGCTAACAACCATTTTTCTTAGAAGCAGAAATTTCGTAAATTATTTTATTTTTGGTATAATTTTTAAGTTTGCTAACAATTATTTTTCATAGTAGCAAAAATAGTCCTTGTAAATTACTTAATTTTTGGAATAATGTTTAAGTTTGCTAACAATTATTTTTCCTATTAGCAGAAATAGACCTCGTAAATTATTGAATTTTTGGAATAATGTTTAAGTTTGCTAACAACCATTTTTCATAGTAGCAAAAATAGTCCTTGTAAATTACTTAATTTTTGAAACAATGTTTAAGTTTGCTAACAACCATTTTTCTTAGAAGCAGAAATTTCGTAAATTATTTTATTTTTGGTATAATGTTTAAGTTTGCTAACAACCATTTTTCATAGTAGCAAAAATAGTCCTTGTAAATTACTTAATTTTTGGAATAATGTTTAAGTTTGCTAACAATTATTTTTCCTATTAGCAGAAATAGACCTCGTAAATTATTGAATTTTTGGAATAATGTTTAAGTTTGCTAACAACCATTTTTCATAGTAGCAAAAATAGTCCTTGTAAATTACTTAATTTTTGGAACAATGTTTAAGTTTGCTAACAACCATTTTTCTTAGAAGCAGAAATTTCGTAAATTATTTTATTTTTGGTATAATGTTTAAGTTTGCTAACAACCATTTTTCATAGTAGCAAAAATAGTCCTTGTAAATTACTTAATTTTTGGAATAATGTTTAAGTTTGCTAACAATTATTTTTCTTATTAGCAGAAATAGACCTCGTAAATTATTGAATTTTTGGAATAATTCAACTGTTTATGTATGCATGTGAAGTATGCGTATTTTGGAATTTTTAGAATAATTTAAATGTGTGCTTAATATATAATATTTAAATTAGATCAATTCTGACAGTTGTGTGTTTGCCCGAGCGGTAACGATCTCAACTCATAATCTACAGGCGATGGTTCGATCGACGGTCGTGGCGTTTTTTTGTATGATAATTCAATTTTTCAGCGACTTGATTTGTTTCGTCAAATAATAAACAGTGTATTGGGAAAATATGTCTTTAGTATGAATAAAAATATTGCGTCAGCGGTGCTGGTGAGGAGGGAGGGGGAAGGAAGGGGCAGGGGGAGGGGAAAAAACGCGGACAATCATGCAATCATTCGGACATTATCGAGTATTAATATATAGATACTGTTATATTTTATGTATTATAAATACTCAGTAAGTATTCAATGTGCTATATTAAATTATATAGTAAAACATTCAATGATACTCGCTAGGTATAATTTATTATACTCTCCTCTTTCAAAAAAATCTGCATGTAGAATATAGAAATGCAGTTAAATCAATGGTTTTTAACAAAGGCATCTATTTTTATCATGGCTACATGCAAACGTAATAAAAAAAATTATCGTCCGATAGGGCTAATAAATACTGGGATATATAATACAATCAATGGCTTTAAACTTGTGTTTTTAAACCAGACTCGCTCTTCACACATCATCATCGAGCAACTTGCCTGGCAGGGCTGAGGAATTAAATAAATTGGAGAATTTTCTCAGTGAACATTTACATCAGCAGACGTCTGGAACACTTTATGTTTCGGGGCCACCTGGAACTGGAAAAACTGCATGCTTATCAAACATACTCCAACGACCTAAGGTACTATTGAAGAATAATTAGATTTTAATACATATATTTTAGAACAGCAACTTTTAGATTTTGTTTACTGATTTTTACTCAAATGTATGGTTGCCTAAGGTTTCGATATTACCTCCCATTCATCCGATTTTAAAAATGGGGCACATTAAAAGTGGAAACATACTGCTAGCACGCCACGCCACACAAAGCACTCACACCCGATGCAAGCTGTGCACACATGTTACACGCAATGCCACAATACATCGGCGTCACTCAGTTAACGGCAGTGAGTCTGGACGTCTGGTCTCGTGATCTCTCTCGTAATACAAATTATGGACATACTTTCCAATGAGTTTGATGACGATTTAGAAGATGTGATGATAATATTTTCTTTTTATCTTGTAAATAACAAAATGAAAGAACTGAAGATATTGGATTCACGAAATAAATCAACAGAGAATAGGTTTGGTAAATTTCATACACTTTTTGACATAGCAACGATTCCAAATGTATTTTTGAGCGAATAAATTGCAGTTTGAGGAAATACACGAGAAAATCAGCCATAAGTGTTACTAAAACTAAAATACGCAGTAACATTATTTATTGATACAAAAAAAATTAGCTTAAACTTAAAAACATATTCATATAAAAATGGCTCTATGGAAAGCTCAATCTGTCTAATGTATCTTCGTATAAAATATCAACTGTGGAAAGGAAAAAGGACCTAACCCTCAATTTTCCAAAACAGCTTTTTTCGATAATCACAATGTATACAACTTGACACACATTATATCAAAAGGATGGAAGCTGAAAATGCCGAATAAGTATCTTAATTTAGCTTTTATGTCTGAAAAAGATGACCTTGTAAAAAATTAAAACCAAGAAAAAACTCTGAAATAAAGGTTTTTCCGAGACAATTTCTTTAACTTTTCCGGTTCTAAGCTCAAGAAATGCGACCCCAATACCCACATTTTCTTAAATATCTATTTTAATATGGGTGATACAATGTTTATAATTAAGGTATTCTTATATCATAGTTTTTTGGACCTTTTGTAGTTTATATAAATACGATAAGATAAGAGATAAGCGCCCGCTTATCAGCGATCGTTCGTAAGATAACTAGGCTGAACGCCGCTAAGCAAAGCGCGCCAGTAGCACATTGATATTTGCACTGAAACGACGTATATTTTACGCGCAACATAAAATATGATTATTTATTAAAAAACCACGGATTTTTATAAAAAAAATGTATGAGGAATGATGCAGAGAGATATTTTAAAGCCCTTAGACTATTTATTTTTTTGAAATTCACAAGAATAAGGCCAATAATGAGGAAACCACTGGGGTCCCTAAAAGACCCCCATAGGCCGAGAAGTATTTTTCTAGTCTCCGAGCCGCGAGAGTTAATTAACACCAGTTTAGAAGTATCCGTACACTTCAAGGTTGTGTATAATTCATAATTTGCATATGTTACAAAATCATCAAAACACGTTTTTAGCGCCTCCTGTAAAATTGTGTGTGTGGGTTACGTCTTTTTTCCTTTCCACAGTCGATATGCAAACAAAAAATAATTACAACTTCAACATCACTCTTCGAGCGTTCAACAGCAACTGACGCGTGTGATCACGTGTTGTCAGGGACACACTGGTCATAACACGTCAGGTAGGCTATTTATCCCCAAGCATATCTGGATCGTGTGGGGTGTGAGCGCATTGCATCGCGTTGGATGTTAACAGTGCGTTCATATTCCCTACAATACAATGGAAAATATTTAGCTATGATCTCATCCAACACGCGCTTACGTGTCGTCGGGTGTTGGCAATGTGTCTCTGGCTTAAGGGTTATTAGCCGACTGTTGGCTCTGTTCAAGTCCCATCCTTATTTTTCCCTTTCTTAACAATAAAAGTGGTGCAACTGAGTAACAATGAAAGATAAACAGCATCTGTTGAGATACTCCATTAAAAGTATTCTCCCAATGCGCCACAATGATGGAGCAGAGATAGTTGAACAAAGATATTTTTAACTAAATACTAAGTGTGGATCATAATAAATGATCTTTCAGTTTCAGAGTGGATTCAGAGAAGTTTATGTGAATTGTACCTCTATGAGATCAGCCGGAAGTATTTATGGTAGAATTTGTCAAGAACTTCATTTGAAAATAAATGGTCACACAGAAAAAAGCTGTTTATCGGCAATTGACAAACATCTAGCTTCAAAACATAAAATGATGTAAGTATTAAAATACTCTTCACTGAAATATGTAAATCCTTATAGATGTCGATCCTAATTACGATAGCTTGAGTTAATAAAAACGACATCCAGATTTTTTAGTCTTCCTTGCTTCCCCATAACTTTAAAAATTACAAAAACATATTCTTCTTATGCTTTTAAAATAGTTTTTACGGTTCGGTGATTCTACCGAACATTACTTTTCCGAACACGAACACTCCGAACAGGAATAGCCCGAACACGAACTCTCCGGCCAAGAATACCCCGAACACCGATTCTTTCGGACTCGGAATCTTCCGCACACAGAACCTTCCGGATATAGAATACTTCGCACACCGAATACTCCGAACATTTAAATATTTTTAATGGAAAAATCATTGTTTTATTGTAATGTGGAATGTTTTATGGCAATTATGCCAAATATTTTTCAAAATGAAAACAAGAAACGTATTTAATTTTCATGTATATAAGCAGATTATAATTTTATTCGTATTTTGGCTTATTAATTTTGAAAATTGTGTTGTATTATAATTGTGCTGATATTTTTGATTACACATATTATACATATTTTACATTCACTTGACAAATGCAAAAATGTATACATATATCAAATTTTAAACATATTATGTGTTAATATTTTTTTTATTACAATGACTTTAATAAATAATTTTAGCAATTATTATTATTGAAAGAAATGAAAGTATAGTTGAAGTTATTCTTAGATCTGTTTATTACTCTGTTTTTTTGATGATTAATATTATATTCCCCCCACCCACCCATCCTATCTTATGAACGGGGCGTATCGAGAGCGATTAGGTTACCACTAGTCCTGTCCAAGCCCTATCCTTCTATCCCTACTCTCTTTGGAAAAAGAGAGATTGGACAACTGAGTAACAAGCAGTTCTCGTTTTTCCAAAGAGAGTAGGGATAGAAGGATAGGGCTTGGACAGGACTAGTGGTAACCTAATCGCTCTCGATACGCCCCGTTCATAAGATAGGATGGGTGGGTGGGGGGAATATAATATTAATCATCAAAAAAACAGAGTAATAAACAGATCTAAGAATAACTTCAACTATACTTTCATTTCTTTCAATAATAATAATTGCTAAAATTATTTATTAAAGTCATTGTAATAAAAAAAATATTAACACATAATATGTTTAAAATTTGATATATGTATACATTTTTGCATTTGTCAAGTGAATGTAAAATATGTATAATATGTGTAATCAAAAATATCAGCACAATTATAATACAACACAATTTTCAAAATTAATAAGCCAAAATACGAATAAAATTATAATCTGCTTATATACATGAAAATTAAATACGTTTCTTGTTTTCATTTTGAAAAATATTTGGCATAATTGCCATAAAACATTCCACATTACAATAAAACAATGATTTTTCCATTAAAAATATTTAAATGTTCGGAGTATTCGGTGTGCGAAGTATTCTATATCCGGAAGGTTCTGTGTGCGGAAGATTCCGAGTCCGAAAGAATCGGTGGTCGGGGTATTCTTGGCCGGAGAGTTCGTGTTCGGGCTATTCTTGTTCGGAGTGTTCGTGTTCGGAAAAGTAATGTTCGGTAGAATCCGTTCACCAGTTTTTACTTTGAAGAACTAAATCAAAAGAATCAACATAAATTCTTATAAGGTTCTCATTATATTATGTACCGGGGATGGCCAGTGAGTGCATCATTCGCGAAGGTATTAAATGTGTTTTTTTTTATTGTTCTCTCACGATATCGGTCTATGGCCATCAAAAATCTTATCAGTTTGTCACTTTTAGAAAAAAAAGTGTGCCCACCTCTATTGTATCGTTATGAAAATTTTTAATAAAATTTAACTATCAACCATAAAAAAGGTAGGAGGGTGTCCTCGTCATTAGCAAAGCATAGCAACTCCAAAATGACTGGTCTTTGAAGTGTTGCAATCATAAGAAAACATCGTTCCTCTTCTTTTTATCTTACTACAAAAATTGACTTCTTGAATATACGTAAAATTTACAAATTGATATAAGGAATTATATTTTTCATAATAAATGTAAATTTACAATTTCTCATTATAAAAAAGAAATTGTGTTGAGATGTTCTTCAAATTGAATTGATATTTCTTCTTTAGATACCTTACAACTCAACCAGCAGTTTCTATTTTGACATTTAATTAAATACGAATGTCTAATGAATGTATATAAAAGAAAATAGTATAAATGGTTTTACAATAAATATGGTGTATACTTGTTTTTAGACTCTTGGTGCTCGATGAAATAGACCAATTGTGCAATAAGAAACAGTCAGTTCTGTACACTATATTTGAGTGGCCAGCCAGAGCCGATTCGAACGTAGTGTTGGTTGGCATCGCCAATGCTTTGGATCTGACGGACCGAATTTTGCCCAGGCTACAGGCACGCTGCGAATTGAAGCCGCAACTCATGCATTTTGCCCCTTACTCAAAGCAGCAGATAGTTGAAATATTTACCGAAAGACTGAAACAAGAAACAGCACTAGATATGTTTTCTCCAATCGCAATACAAATGCTAGCAGGTAACTTTTATTTGTTTGCTTGTTTAAACAAGCGTCTTATCCATAGTGTTAATAAATCACACTCGCTATATTATCATTTTTTTTGCCTACTATAAAATCATTTAAATTTAAAAGTGTCAGCAACCAAATTTTATATGTTTGTTAACATTAATTAACCATTCATACCATACTTTTAATATGTCATTTGAAGCATTGATTTGTTACCCTTTGAGTAGTCAGCTATTTTTTTTGTTAAATTAAGTTTTTTTGTATACAGTGGAACCCCCAATGACACTATCCCGAACTACGCGCTGGCTTTAAATATTCGTCACAAATCCCCCAATTGAACGGTCGCATTCCATTGTCGTTGCTACGAGACGATCGTCTTTGCGGTTCATACAGTCAAATGTTGGCTACTAGAGTGTGTATTCAACACGTGCCAGGCTGTACACTCATAGCCGGGTGACTGTCTATGTGTTGGATTTTGGCGCGCTTTGTAACTAAATATTTCGTCCATAAGATTTCCCTTAGTTTTGCATTTTTCACGGAAAAAACAAAATCACTAATTTTGTATGAGATTCACTATCCCAATTACACTTCTCCAAATTACACGGTTCGACTATAGTGTAATTGATTATTATTTTACTGTATTTTGATTATTTTTTATTTTACAAAAATATGAAAACATTTATTTTTTGTTATGGATCAATATGGGAAGAATATTAGTTCATAGATGAATTTATAAATAAACTAATTCATTCAAAATTGTAAATAATTTTCAAGAAGCTACTACTACCATTTGGCCCTAAATTTGTAATGTGTTCTTCTGCGAACATGTGGTTCTCTATTGGTATCGATTCCAGTTAGGGAATCAACCTAAATGTTTTTTTTTTCTATATGGCTCAGATTTGTGTAAAAATACTAACATTTTTACAAAATTCTTTTGTTCTGTTCATTTGCAACAAATAAAAATAGTGCAACAGCCAAAAATCAGTGATAGTTGTGTCTAATTACTATACTATAGTATTATATCTGAAGAATTAATAATTCAATAAAAAAAATATGAGAATGGCAATAAATAAAACATGACAAAGTACATGTACATCTGTAATACTTGTAATACATCTGTAAGTTATACAAATAAACTTTGAAATTGCAGAGTTACTTTCTTATTGGATTCTTTTCTATGTTTTCTAATTTAATAAGCTCTTTATTTCGTTTACGATTTTTCTTTATAGGAAAAGTGGCTGCCATATCTGGTGATGTACGCAGAGCATTAGATATCGGCCGACGGGTTGTAGAACTGGCGTCCCCAAAAATTGTTCCTAACAAACAGAAAACCGAAAAGGCTAAGCCAAAACCTGTTGTGGAATTGACTCAAGTCATGTCTGTACTGAATGACGTTTACGGAGCTTCTCAAAAGTTGGATGCTGAAATGGATGACAATTTTCCACTGCAGCAAAAGCTTTTGCTTTGTTCCCTTCTACTCATGCTCAATAAGGGGAAAAATAAAGACATATCTATTGGGAAATTACATGATGTTTATATAAAGTAAGTTCATTTAAATTTGTCGCAAGATGTCTTGTGAATATATCAAAATTTACGTTATATATAAGGGGTACCGAAAATTAAACCATTATTTTTGCGTGCCTTGTTTGGAATCAGTTTGTACCTGAACACGATGGAGTAAACATCTTTGTAAGTGTTCCATTCTAAAGTACTTTTCCTCGGCCATTTTTTTGTTTCATTTTTAATTTTTAATTGTTAGGGATAAAATGAGCAAACCAGAAGCAACCGAACAACATATTCGGCATTGTATGCTATTATATTTCGATCAAGGCTGGAATGCGACCAAAACGACCAAATCAATTTGTGAAGTGTATGGAGCAATGCTAACACCAAACAGATGTCAGTCTTGGTTCAGAAAATTTAAATCCGGCGATAGAAGTCTGACAGATGATCAGAGATCGGGACGCCCACAAAATTTAGACGATGATCTACTGAAGGCCACAGTGGAAGCTGATCCTCGTTTAAGTATTGAAGAATTGTCACAGAAATTACATGCTCCATGGTCCACAGTGCGAGATCATTTACAAAAAATCGGTAAATCCCACAGAATGGGTGTTTGGGTTCCGCACGCGCTCTCCGAGATGAACAAGGAGGTTCGAATGAGTACGTGCGACTCCCTGTTGTCACGACAAAAATTACATCCATTTTTGGAACGAATTGTGACCAGCGATGAGAAATGGATTGTGTACGATAATGTTACACGAAAAAAACAATGGCTTTCAACATCCCAGGTACCTATCCCCACCCCTAGGCCTGGTCTTACCCTTCGCAAGGTCCTTTTGTGTGTCTGGTGGGATATTCGTGGAATCATCCATTATGAACTGCTAAAACCTGGAGATACGGTAAATGCAGAGGTATATTGTCAGCAACTATCAAGACTAAAAGAAGAATTAATGATAAAACGACCAAATTTGGTCAATAGAAAGGGCGTGATTCTGTTACACGACAATGCTCGGCCTCATACCGCCAAAATGACCCGTGAAAAAATTTCCTATTTAAATTTTGAAGTTTTGAAGCATCCCCCATACTCTCCGGACCTTGCCCCTTCGGATTTTTACTTATTTAAGTCAATGGAGCATTCGTTACGGGAAAAAAAAATTCAAAATATGCAAGACGTCAAAAATTATTTAGATTCATACTTCAAGTCGAAACCAGCAAGTTTCTACAAAAAAGGGATCGAGAAACTACCTGGGAGATGGCAGACGGTCGTAGACAATGATGGAGATTATATTTTGTAATGTAAAATGTAGTATGTAAGATTTGTGTTAATAAATATGTGTCAAATAAAAATAATGGTTTAATTTTCGGTACCCCTTATATATATATATATATATATTTTAACCACTTTAATACCGCGCAAACAAATCATTTATATGTCCCAGAGATACTTTTGTAGAATAATTTTGTCTAATATACACTCCTATTCGATATTTTAAAAACCTATATTTTCTCAGTATAGATAGTACTACACATATTCATTAAAATATTGCTTATATTCTACTAGAATACAAAGTATTTGATTTTTTAAATGTCTTGGAAATCCGTGTTCACTTGCATATGTTCCGGACAGCAGTGAAAATGAGGATTATAATAAATGCTCAATTTTTATAAAAGCAATTTTATGTTAAATATTACATGTACCTACTACAATTTTGAAAATATAATTTTGAATACATATTTTTAATATTACAAACTGTGGATCTTTTTTACGCGGATTTTTCGAAACGAATTTAATGAAATTTTTACCACAATCTCACTGTTCATTCAATGCTTTTTCAAATTATCAAAAAAAAAAATAGCAAGTGGCCAAGTGCATATTCATTCATTGCATTAAATGTTTATTTGATCTTAATTTAAATACATACATAATTATATGAACAATACAATGAGCGCGTGATTAAATTTCTTTGAGCATTCATTTATTTTATTTTCTTTTCTAGAGTATGCCATAAGCGAAACATAATCGCTGTGGACGGCACAGAATTTGTTGGACTTTGTGAACTCGTTGAAACACGTGGCATTATAAGGGTAACCGGGAAGAGAGAACCTAGGACACGGAAAATAGCTCTTCAATGGGACGAATCAGAAGTGACGAGGGCGCTGTCTGATAAACAAATGATATCTGATATTTTGAATGACATTTCCTGCTTAGGAATGTGACAGGACTTTTATCACAATCTAAAGTCGTTTATTTATTTTACTGTTTTTGACTATGAAATGACTGATATAGCATCTTAGACTATTTTATTGCATATATGTGTAATAATTTTATGACCTGTGCCTTTAAACAATATTTATTTATGTGTTTATTATAACTATTTATTAGCAGCAATGTGTGTATTTGAATATGATATGATATTTTCAACAAGAATCCTTTGTCGATGTGCTGTGCTGCATGCCAACTTAGTATATTCATTCACCCCTGGCAAGTAGAACTACCGGTTGGTTGAATAAAAATTGAAAACTATTTTTAAGAAGCAGTCTGCAAAAACTCCCCAATATATTTTTAGATAGGCTTGACATTATTTGAGATTCCATGGTCCAGAAGAAGCAGGATCCTAATTTCTCTATTATAGGTTAGATCAGTGCTCCGCAACCGGTGTGCCGCGAGGCGATGCTGGGTTTGCCGCGGCGCGAATCTCTAATAAACGAAAAAAAAAAAAATAGTTTGGTCGATACCACAAAATATTTCTGAAGACACTCATAGAGAAGCAGAAATAATTAATTTTTGGTTGAAAGAATATGTTATATGTACAGTCTACGCAAGAATGTTTCGTGCACCTTGCGAAAATTCAGTTTTATATTTTAAAATGTCGTTTAGGAGTACAGATGAATTATTTCTTTATAAATATCATTACAAATTTGTCTAAGCATGTACCCACATCTTAAATATAAGTGTTTGACCGTTTTTAACATTTGGAACAGCTAATAATGAGCTTATGATAACCAGGGTAGTAGAATTAACAATTCATTGTATTCATTCAATGTTTTTTAATTTAAATTTACGATTATTTTTTTTTACCAATTATTAATTATTGATAACTATAAACATCCAGGGATCATTAAAATGTATTGAAAAAATCCATGTTTTCTTTAAAGCTTTTTATTTCAATTAATATCTAATTTCCCACTTTTAGCTTTCATGTGGGTAGTTATTTAAAAAAATAGTTTTTTTTAAGATTCCAAAGAGAGAAGACAGTCCATAAATAAAAATGGTAAAGAGATTTTAATAT
This sequence comes from Himalopsyche anomala, assembly GCA_031772345.1. Classification (NCBI taxonomy): domain Eukaryota; kingdom Metazoa; phylum Arthropoda; class Insecta; order Trichoptera; family Rhyacophilidae; genus Himalopsyche; species Himalopsyche anomala. The sequence goes on from CM062824.1 coordinate 18,060,290, forward strand.
GAAACATTTAATGTCTATTAATTTAATTAGGATTATGTGCACGGCGTATATTTAAATTAAAATATATTTAATAAATACAACAATTTTTTAATTCTACTACCTGGGCTATCAGTTCATTATTAGTTATTAAAAATTGTATCAAATGTAAAACCATTTATATTTGAGATGTGGATACATGCTTTGAAATATTTGTAGTGATATTTATAAATATATAATTCATTTGTGTTCTTTAAAGACATTTTAAAATACAAAACTGAATTTTCGCAAGGTGCATGAAACATTCTTGCGCAGACTTACATACACAGTATACCCAAATCGATACAATGTTTATTTGTTAGTATAACTTTAACTGCTAAATGTTAGAAACATTGCAATAGCCGATGCTGGAAATTCAAGTGAAATGGGAAACTTACGGACTTTTCTCTACTTTGGTGCAGCCTTTTGACTGATTCTTTTTTTTGTAAATAAATCTGAACAATCTGAAACTTTTCTTTTAAGATAATCTCCATTAGGAGTACATGTGCTCTACATTGGTAGTGGACATGCTAATAAAATATCCATATAGCTATTTTGTGGTTTGTATCATATATAAATACAAACTAATGTAATTTCTGTATATTATGCACATTTTTACATGTGATGTGCAGCGAAATTTTGAAGAACATGTTTGTGTGCCGTGGAAGATAAAAGGTTGCGGAGCACTGGGTTAGATGTTTGTTAAATAAATATTTAATTTATCTAACAATAGCCAAATCAGAGATACTTTGTCTTATTGCATTGACAATAATTATGTTGTGTCACATAATAAGTGTTTTATTATTTTTAATAAAATTAAAGGTTGGCTTCCGCTTTATAAAAACAGTCCTAAATTATTCTTGTTATAAAAAAATGAATAATTATATATTTGGAATTTTTTTAAACTTAGGTTACCTACTGAACTTAAATTAACTCGATGGCTGCTACAGACGAGATATCTCGTAAAAAATTTCGTGCTCAACACGCCAGAGACGAGTTATCTCATCAATAATTAACTAAATTAATAGTTGCAAATTATAGCCGGCGTGCTAGGTAATTATTATTAATTATCTACGACAACTAAAAGGTTAAAGCATGTTTTTAGATTGTTTACAAAATATTTTCGAGTTAAATATTAAATTTGTTGCCAAAAAAAATATTTTGATATAATTGAAATTAATATAGATAATTAATTTAACGACGGAGGCAGGTTGTTAGATGACAGATAGTATTTTGAAATAACACAAAATCCTGACTGTTGGTTTTTTGTATTGTTATAATTCTTGTTTGTTTTATTGTACCAACAATTTTTTTGTGTGCCCATTTTAAATTTGATTTGATATCTCATAACATATGTTTTCCTTGAAATGAACTGTTGTGAGTTTGTTTTGACATAGTTGATGATTAGAAATGACTAACTGACATCTCTGATTTATAAAATAACACTTCTCATTACAATTATGTTAAATTTTGACATCAATATTTGCCACTAAAATAATGCAATCATGGACAATATTTTATGGTTTTAGTTGAATAGTATTTTGTTCAACAGAGGCTTTTTTATAAAAAGTCACAGTTAAATATTCTCACCGCTATATTAAAATAAACCATTCTTGTTTGTATAATAAATAGCATGCTGGTTTTATTTTCTAATAAATCAAGTACATATATTGAGTAGAAAAAATGTCATAACATAAAAATTTCCAAACCCATATCATTGTATTTGGAACTATAGCCTAATACATATTTAAATTTTTAATGTTTTACAAGTATCTTTTATAAGTAGCCTTCAATGTATCTGTATATTTCCGATATAAAAATTTTTGAACTGACAAACTGTGAGATGGGTGAAGAAATATTTATGTAATAAACAAAAACAAAATGATCTCTTAAAGAAAGATAGTATTTTTATGCATTACACCAGTGTTCTTCAACCTACATATTGCCGGTCCATGATAACTTTTTTGTTTCGAATATCTCTTTTGTACTAAAAATAAAAAATATTTGAATACAAAAAGCGGCAACAAATGTTGCACCAAAAAGAGTAGTTTTATTAGCTTTCATGAATAATATTATATGTAACATGGACTTGAAACTTCATTTGTTACTTTTTGAATATATTATCCTAAGCTAACATGAACAGCTGTACAGCCAATTCTCAACATACAACAGGTTCCGTTACGCCACCTTGGACGTAAGTCAAAATGGTCATTAGTAGAATTTTGTACAAATAAAAGAATATTTAAAACCTTAATTAAAAAATAAAATCCAATACACGGAAATAAAATTAAATATGTATATAGCCATAAGTCCGCGACATATTTTTTCCATTTTTTACTGGTCCGCGGATGTAAAAAGGTTGAAGAACACTGCCTTACCTACATATCCTAAATATGAGTTTTGTTTATTTTTAATTATTATTGTAACTTGATGAGCATTTTTGTTTATACAGCAGTTTCACTATGAATGTGTAATAATTATTCAAAAACATTAAATAATTCATATGATGATTCGAAGCGTTATTTTTTTAATGCAAGACTGAAAAATTTGATTTTTTTTATAATTCTATTTCCGATGTTTGTTTTTGTTATGTTTTGTCTGAATAAACTGATTAAAAAGAAAATTTCTTTCATTTTTATACCATCACAGTTTTACCTTAAATACACATATCACTATTGCATACGGCAATTGACACCAAAGTCTACAATTCCTTAACATTTTGAATATCTATACCACTTTGTAATGATCTTTATAAATATTAATTTGAAGCTATTTTTGATCAATTGCAATTGTGAATACAGCTCCCAGAAAGGCCACACCCAGAAGAATGTTTTTTTTATCTTATGAGTTCCATATTCTGCTAACATTCTGGCTCTAATCTTAGTGCGTAAAATTTTGCAGCTCAGTAAATAGACAGTGTTGCAGGTTTTATACGGATCACATTTCAATATACCCATGGCTTTAGATTTCAATGTGGTTGTATAAGATATACTTAGTTATAATTTAGACCAGGGTTCAACATGGACAGGAGTGAATTATTCTGTTCTGATGTTTGGTAATATCTTCGATAATATATAGCACATGTTTTTTGCATTATTTTTTAAAACTTCTAGTGTAAAATTTTCCCAAGGAAAGAATCAATATTTTAGCATAAAATATATTATTGAAACAATACATTTACGGGATACAAACATTTTTTTATTCAACATTAGTGTTTCTAGAACATACATTTTTTTTAATGATAAATCAGCCGGCTTTACATTAAGGTGTGAGTAATACATGTAATGGTGTAAAACAGGGGCCCTCAACCTTTGTAGACTCTAGAGTGCATTCTAAAATACAGGTAGGGTGGCAGGCACCAACTATTTTTTCTAAGGATATTTATAATTGGACAAGGATAATAAATACTATATATTTAACAAATAAGAAATAAATATTTTATAAAAATATGTAATATTAATTTCAGCGAGTGTGATCTTTGACACTGCATTTCATTGGCCAGATATGTATGCCATTGTAAATGTATGATGATGTTCCTGTCTGCAAACAATCATAAAGATGATAATTGGTGAGTCGAGATCTATACTTTGATTTTATGAAGTTCATGTTTGAAAATAATGGTTCGCAAAGATGCATTGAACGGTTGTTGCGAGTCAATTTTGGCGGGCACAGGGTTGGGTATCCTTGGTGTAGAACAGTGACAAACGGTCGCTCGCAAGCTGTCGGTAGCTCGCGTAGGATATTTTATCATATTTATAAATTTATCTGTAAAATAATATTATTGAACTCAAAATAAAAATAAAAAATTGAGCTAAATTTCAACGAAATACTTAAAAGGTTGCCGTTGTAATATCATTTTTTCAGCTGTATAGTCGAAAATTTTCAAGAAGATGGCCCTTCATCAGAAATGGAATTGATAAAATTTTGTTTGTTGCTTAATAGTGTTGCCTCAACTATAGAATCTGTATGGTCTTTCGTCCCAAAAGAAAAGTATTAAATTTTAGTTCGAATTGCGCTCAAACTTAAAGCATTGTTTTGTTCTACCTACTTATGTGAATCAATGTTTTCCACTATGAAGGTGGTTAAGAGTAAATATAAAAACAAACTCACAGATGTACAACTTGATGCATTCTTTGGGAGTGACAATGTACTCACCGAGAATTGAAAAAATTGTGGAGGAAATTAAATGTCATTCTTTTCACTAATTATTTGTACTCGTTATTTTTACTTTTATTTTTACATTTATTTTTACACACTTATTTTCAACTATTATTTTGTTTGTAAATAAATAATTAAAGTACGCATTTCGTGTTTTATTAGAAAATCCGATGTTCTAATTTATGTTAAGTTATATTATGTATGGTACGATAAGGGCCGATGATAAAAAATAATTAAGAAGGAATATGTATCGGTAGCTCACCAGACAATTTCAATTTCTGAAAGTAGCTCTCATCCTTATTGAGTTTGGAGACCACTGGTCTAGAATATGCCCTTTATACACCCCTTTACAATAAAAAAAACACATTTTGACGTGAGCGTATAGTATAAAGCGTTTTACGTGTGCAGAATTCAATTATCAAAAAAATATAATTCTAAAATCATGAAAAATTAGTGAAATACGATTTTTTTCAGTTATAGAGCTCTTTTAGAGCATTTTGATTCCAAAAATTCCTGTCCTAGCAAGGAAATAATTAAAAACCTACTTTTTTCGATTAAAGTTGAAATCAAGAATGCCAAAGGTCAAAAGGAAATGTTAGTTAGTGTACAGGGATTGAAATACCGGACGAATGAATGAATACTATTTCGTTATTTCGGTGTTTCATATTCAATACCGGTTAAAAAGTTAAAACAAAGCAAAATAAATATGTTATACCGTGATTGCAATACCGGGCTAAAAAATCAAAATCCTTTTCAGATATTTCATTTTAAATTCTGCCATTAAAAAATATATCATATTCATAAACGGGTGATTTTCACAAATACCTTACGGTTTCTTAAAATTATTTTACATAATTGAAAGGTTCATTAATTCTAGAAGCTATTGGATAAAACTCTTATCATATTCAAAATAGGTCAATTAATCATGAATAATTTGATAAAATATTTAATAATTTGTATACATTTAGAATTCGATGTCAGTTTATTTTCAATACCAAAATACCGGTGTTTTTACATGATCAAAATTGGTATTTAGGTAATGCAATCACTTTTCCCTCGAGTTAATAACAAATGATTTAAAATTAAATAAACATCAGACGCACCTACCTGTATTGGCATTTTTTTCTTATCTTACGATAATACATTATTATAATTAGAGAAATGCGCAAAATAGTCTTACATGTTTTTTTAAAATATACTATTTATTTACAATCGCAATTCAGTGTTTACTTATATCTTGGATTCATATACACGTATATCTGTAATAAAATCTATCGGAATAGAAAAAAGTTGGTTATTAATTAAAAATTAATTAAGTCAATAATTTAATTATAGTCACTTCTAATTTACGCAATATCTGTTTGTGGGAAAATCGATTGTCAAGCAAATGAAAACTACGCAGCGTGAAAAGAAAATCAGTAATTATCGTATTGAAAGCGTGATTTTTTTAAATAACAGACAGGAGAAAGTGTTCTGCCTGCCGTGCCAATCCGACCTTTCCATCAAAGTTCGCAGACATTTTTTTTAGTACCTTAAAATTTGTAAAACACTGCTTTCTTAAACCAATATGTAGGTAACTTAGCCATAAGTTATGTCGGAAAATTTCTGATTTTTTATAATTCGAAAAAATTCTCCCGTTGGGGGATAACGGGCTTACAGCTCGTATCACTTAACTTACAAAGATTCTGTTGAGATAAACTTCAATAGGAGTCTATATGTTTCGCATTGAGAGCAGACTTGATTAAAACAATATGTATAATACCATTTACTAGAAGGGTAGTTGAGCTCCCTCTGTCTGTCATTTGTTTCTTGCACCGAGTGCAATATACTTATTGTCTACTGTCATCATACGTGTGTTGAATATTGCTTAATATAATATTTAAATTTTCAAATGTCCTTCGACGCCCTTCAGCAGTAATCCCGGCTCACATTTAAAAAATAGAAAATAAACGAACAAACACATCAACAGAAAAAAAACTCAAACCGATTATAATTCAAAATAATATGAATGCAAATTGATAAGTCTATGTCAGATGTAAATGGTTGAACTGTTTTCTTAAGCTGATTTATGAATTAAATTCGTGCCCAGTGACGGTGGAATGTCCGCTTAGTTTCACTTTTACGAATTATTCCGACCAGGTAGTCAATCAATATTTTTCCTGCATGATTTGCATAATAATCGAGTAACTCTTTTTTTTCACTTTTGCTATCGACAAAAGGTGTCGATAGGTTCACAGGCTGCAATTTTTGTTTTAACAATCTATATTTTTATTACCTACGTCACATCGAAATAAAAAAAGGAAGTTTTAATAAATTTGTTAACTTTGTTAACTATCTTAATCCTTTCTGGAAGCATATAATTATGTTAAATATTAACGATATGTTGATTTTTGCACCATGTTTATGTACTCAAACAATACAGTTATGTGCTGTGGCGTAACTAGTGGTTAACTTCTATCGTAATATTAGGCTTGAGAACTATGAAAATAATCACTTGTCCTTGGCATCTTATTATTGAAATTTGTTGAGATTCTTTCATTTTATATCGAATAATGGAAGAAAAAAGGGTAAGTACAATATTTCACGAAGCTCAAATTTTAGTTATTTTAATATAATGGTTAGATCGCGATGTCGCTTTTTAACACCTTCGATTAAGTCAATTTATTTAACCGTTTAAAGTATCAGTTTATTGTTTAATATAAATATTTTAATTTGCTTTTTTAAAAAAAAACTTATTTTATGTTTGAATACAAGATTACTTGATTACAAGCTGCCACAAGATAATTGGAGGGCTTAAAAAATCTATGCTTGAATTTTAGAATAATTAAATTGGAAGGAATCACAATACCAAGTCCCCCTGTTCTATATAATATGTATGTTATGTTAAGCATCATGGATTCAAATAGATGAGTGTTTGGTGTGGTATTCTTATTTAGCATTTGTTAAAAATAGCACTGATATATTATTATTTTATCAAAATTATTTCGTATCGACAACCGATAAATGAGTAAATATTTACAAATCAGGTATGTTCCTATATTAACTGCAATAGCAAATTAAGTATTACTGTGCAAACGTCAGAACGTAATTAAATAAAATATTATACAATAAAAGCAGTCAGTTCCCATCATTCCTATCACAATACGAGATAAGTGAGAAAATATTCACGTGCAAAGTGCCTCGTAAATTAATTATACGTTGCATAGAATTTTAAAGCTTTAAATTCAATTGTTATAAAATAAAATATACAAATTGCGTAGGAACGTATTTCTATTATAACTTTATTTATAACAATGTTTATTATATATTTTACAATGCAATTTTAAACAGTACAGTAATAAATAAACTGAGGTCAATAGCCGATATTGCATTAGATACTGCAATAAATTGACATATATACGTAAAGATAAGAAAAGATTGACTGTCGTGTATATCTCTCGCGGCTCGGAGACTAGAAAAATACTTCTCGGCCGATGGGGGTCTTTTAGGGACCCCAGTGGTTTCCTCATTATTGGCCTTATTCTTATGAATTTCAAAAAAAAAATAGTCTAAGGGCTTTAAAATATCTCTCTGCATCATTCCTCATACATTTTTTTATGAAAATCCGTAGTTTTTTTAATAAATAATCATAATTTAAGTTGCGCGTAAAAAATACGTGGTTTCGGTGCAAATGTCAATGCGCGACTGGCACACTTGCTTAGCGGCGTTCAGCTTATAATCTTACGAACGATCGCTGATAAGCGGGCGCTTATCTCTTATCTTATCGTATTTATATAAACTACAAAAGGTCCAAAAAACTATGATATAAGAATACCTTAATTATAAACATTGTATCACCCATATTAAAATAGATATTTAAGAAAATGTGGGTATTGGGGTCGCATTTCTTGAGCTTAGAACCGGAAAAGATATACGACTTATCAGTATTTATTTGACGACGGCGACGACTTCGACTAAGTCTTCACTCACATACAAGTCACAAAAACTTGTTTACCTGTAATATTTACTTTACAGAATTTAACGTTTGTCAATAAACCGATGTCCTCGTACGCTGTCCATTGCAATTTTATTGATAATTACATACCTAGAAGGTTTAAAATTTGTGTGGATAACTCTCAACTTTCCCAAGGGTCAGCAGAATCATCAGCCTACATGCTAAGCTCGTAACTCAATATTCAATAACAGAATAACATGATTGCAATCAAGTCTACACCTTGATTTTTTGTATTTGTGTTTATAATTTTTATATAATAAGGTTTTCATCGTACAATATTTGATTGAGAATCTTGCTTTAATAATATACATATCTTATAACGATGTTTTTTTTAATATCAATAGTTGCGGCTGTAGAAATTACCAACAAGTAGTGGAAAATAAATAGATATTTGTTTACGATTCTCACGTCAATGTGTAAAATTCCTAAAAAACATTTTATTAATAGAATCCTCCTAGTCGTCTAGCCGCTGACCGCTGACATTCGTGTTTATACGTCCACGTTTTATTTTCTCTAACATGCCAAGTCAATTTTGTCATTCGTCGACGCCCATAAAATCATTCAAATGATTGTCGCACATATTAATATGATTTAACAATCGAAACACGACCAAGTGAAAGCATACCACAATATCAATAATACAAAAGTCACTCATTCATATATTGAATAAATAAATTCCACACTGACACTAATTAAATAAGTAATATTGATTATTAAAAAAATACAAAGCTTTCCAAGATTGCAGCACACGTTTTTCACGAGGTTTTTTTCGAGATATTGTTTTAAAGGATTCCATTCGCAAAAAATAATATTTATAAACGGAAGACCCAAAAAATAAAGATATGTTCATTAGAGTCAGTGAAACCGAATTAAGAAAACTCCGTTATCATTAAAGTTTTCTGCAACAGTATATTAATGCAGGACTCCAAAATATTAAATAAATTAGCCAACCCGATTACGTCTTTAACTGAATCTATGTACATATGTTAGAATATGTTTAATCGTCATAGAATATATAAATCCTATAATCCAATATTAATCTTCCTTTGTTGAAGAATTTACATTATTTTGTTATTTACTTAACCAAATTTTTATGCATGATTATCATAATCATTGAGCTTCTTAGTGAAATTTTAAAAAACGCGCGCGGCGGTCATGGAAAAGTTGATTTTTTCGCACATGTTTTGTTGTGAATTTAACAAAATTTCATCGCAGAAATATTTTAATAACTGGTTTTATATATTCATTATGTAAATAATCTTAACTCAAAGCGTACAATAAAGATAATTTGTATGTATTTATGTTTTCTTAGCCTTGATAATGAACTTCGCTAAATGAAAGTAATCGAGTGAAAATAAAATAAAAAATGAAAGTCGGTTGGGCAGGATCGCTGCAAAACAAGCACAATGATTTGTTTTCTCTTAATAATATTTTTCTATGCATTAATCTAAATATAAATTTCACCATTCAGTCAACACCTACTAAACATGTTTAAATCTAAGTCTATTCGTAAATAATGTTGCGATAACCCTCTATCTGATTCTGTTTTTTTAGGTCTTACTGCATGGGATTTCAATTTTTTTGGATGAAGGGACACACTATCTACCTAGTCTGATACGCTATGATTGTGACGATACAGTTACTAGAAAAATTACAATTTACTAGATTCTTGTACATTGTAATTTTTCTACAACAAAAACAAATCGAACATTGTTGGAAGTTCCAAGGATTCTTGGTGCACGCGGGTTGTAGCCTGGAAAAATTTCTTTTAGAAAGATAATTTAGTAATAATTGTTAACTCAATGGCCAAACATCTAATAAATGTAATGAGTTCATAAAAATCAATAATCTGACAAAATCAAAATACATTAGCGCCATAAGATTGCGAATAAGAGGCTGTTAGGGAGAGAATATAGTTTCGTTTAAAAATAATAACTATCGAAGGAAATACTTCTGAGCCTTTGTAATGTAAAGTTTTGGCTTATCTTATAAAATATTTCGAAAGTTTTGCTTGATACATTTTTTTTTATCAATTTATTATTTATTATTATTTGCGGCTAACAAATATTATGTGCCAAAGAAGGTGTATACCTGCCGAGACTGCCGACAGATTTTAATTTGGAGAAACGTCTGTTTTATACAACTACAACAATACGTGTTTACATAATTTGAGTACGAAGTAAATTGATTTCAAATTTTCAAAAGAGAATTAAATCTTATATTGTATCTTATTTGGGTTACCGATACCTCTCGGATTAAAAAAGACTTTCGTACAGAATCAGGCTATCAAATAATTAATTAAATCAGTAAGCGTTTTTCAATTTAACTAAATATTCTAAATCCAGACTCATGACATCAGTAAAATGAGAATGAATAAATTTAAATTTATCGTTCAAGATTCAACGAATAACAAAGTTCCATTACAGATTGCACGATTTACCCATTAATCTGAAATCTCGTCGATGAAAAAAATGATAATGTATTCAACTTTATTCAGTGTTACAATTTTTTATCAAAAATTTGATAAATGATTCAAAATTTTAAAAGTATCTGCAATATATTATTCCCTGTAAATTTATAATTTTATTGAAATAATTATTGTTTACGAATATTTTATTACTCTATTTATCATCGTGATACATGAATAATGTTTGCATGAAACAGTATAAACAAACTATCACCGAATATTCGTTTGAAAATATCTAATATTCGCACAAAAAATGTTCAACCAATAATAATAACTCTAATAGCAATATTTTCCTGTCACTCTATCCGCTCTCTATATGTAGCATATGGGATCCTGACGGAGCTTATCTAACCATAAATCATTCTAAGAAAACTGCTTGTTTGCTGACACTCAACTTATCTATTTCGGAAGGCGTAAGAATAAAAGGATATGGCTAGGACTAGATTAGTGCTTAGCTAATCGCTCTAGTCGATTCCTGTTTTTTTTTTATCAGATGTGCGGAAGAAAATTTAGACATCACAATAAATCGATTGAAAAAATATTTTTTGAAACATTCGGCACTTTGAACTAGTAAACTCTGTAACTGAAACCAAGAACGTTGACCACCCGCCTGTTGGTTCAGCGTTGCAGTACTGTCTGTCAACATCAACTCAATACACTTGATACAGATGCCCAGAGAAAGTGTGTGTGTGTGTGGGCAGTGTTGTGCTGTGCGTAACAGATAGAGAGATAAATTTAATATATTGTATGTCGGTAAGGTAAGATTAAGATTATCTGTACTGACATTTTTAATTAAATAATGAACTTAATTCTGTTTAAATTACTGACCGCTTAATAAATTACTATACTCATTCTTATGTTCTGATTTGTTTTATATATACCCACTAGTATTTTTTTCTTTTATAATATGCATATATAATAACATTAATTTACTTGACAAAATATTGAGTAGGTACTTGTCAATTGTGCCACTTATAATATAGTAATGGTGTATCTCCAGTAATTGAAGTTTTGAGTTAATTTGAAGATTTAATTTAATTCAAATAAATAAAATTTCGGAATACAATGTGCTGGCGTTTCGCGATCTGTAGAGAAACTAATTTTGAAATAGCATTTTTTTAAAACGCATAAATGTCACTCTTACCAACTTCATATTGGGTTGGCTGAGTTGAGGAATCATATTATAGAAATGAATAATATTTTATTCTATCAAATTGTAGCACTAACCTTAAATTAGTATGAGATTTGACATTCTTGATCGATGATCGAGCTCAAAAAAACCTGTACGGTTTTATCCTTTTTTGAATTATTGAGATTCATACCTACGAATTTTGAAATTTATGTCACGCCGTAAAAGCAATCACAATTTTTGTTTCTAAATATTATAGAAATATTGTTTTTCCAAATAATTGAAAACATGCCAAATTAATACATTATAAAAATAGAAGAAACCACAAATATACGTAAACAAACATATGTAGAGTACAGGTGCTAAATCAGACAATCTAGAGATATATATATACTTTGTTCTATTTCCCACTAATTGATCATCACAGTGATAACTATACGTTCTGCGATTTGACTGAATGCCATATTGTAAAGAATACAAATTCAATACTTCCGTGAAAGTGTGAAGATCTTTCATTATTTGATAATCTAAAAGATCGCAGGGAGAAATCGTGAAACTTGTTCGCGAAATTGGTTGTCATAAATTTTGAATATCAAAATTTTTGAATACGGGTCTAAATATAATATTAAAGCAATTGTCAGTGGCGTGCTGTACACAAAGACATATAACCATTGTCTACTTGAACTATTAATATGTGAATTTATTAGTGCCTGCAATTTGATTTTATTTTATACGTTTCAAGTATCACTAATAATATTGTGGGTCGCAGTAACCAATTGGGGGTTTGTTCATCCCGGTTGTGCGGTCAAAGAGTTGATTACCCGAAAAATGAGTTATTTAAATTAATATTTAGTATTTATAGTATGTTGCTTCGTATACTTTGTAATCGTTTTAAAATTATTATATCTTACTCAGCGTTTACGTCGTCAGTCTTCACGCCACCGACGATAGCATTTGTTATTTTACCATATGAATTTTAGTAGTAATTTTTATCATATCGTCAGTTGAAGTTGGCAAACAACAAACTGTTAATTTTGATTAAAGAGTAAGTAAAACATTTGAGCTTTTTGGATAAAGTCTCTAGTGTCGATACTTGATGTAATATATATAATTAAAATATTCATATATTATTGCTGATCTGACACAAAAACAAAGTAAGGATTTATTAAGCAGGAGCAATTGCCTACGGTTAAAACTGCATCAGTAATAATAACCGATGAAAAGTTTATGTTTATGCCAAACTGTTACAGTAAATGTATCAACTGAGTTATTCCAGACACATAATTACTATCTAATTTTTGTCACTTTTGTTAATTATCAACTTTTTTCGGTACAGTGACGATATGCAGTCATGAAAATATGTTTTACTAGTTGAGTGGGAAAATAATACCTAATTAAAAATAAATTAAATTAACAAATTACACGCCTATCAAATGTCGTCGAAAGCTGATTTAGTATTGACATTTTTTTCAGTTTATACATAACACAATAATAGTATAGAAAAATAACGTCTTAGCAATTAATATTCATGATGACTTATAATATTTTAAATCAAACTTTCACGGACGCTCCGAGCCTTCTTACAATACCAAAAAAACGAATGAAAAAAGTACGTGAGTATCTCAAAGTGTGGTTCAGTAAGACGTAGAAATGATAAATCAGGTGTGAGGAAACGACATACGTTCTGAAAAATTACGAATGAAATGATTGTTTGATAGTGTATTGAAACGGTTCTAAAAATATACAAAACAGAAATACTACGACCACCAAACGTGCTATATTAATTTAAAGCAAGCGAAGTATCACAAATAATACAACTAGTTGAATAAAATGTTTTTAACTTTTTTTTATTATTATTGAACATCATAGTTTTTTGTTGATTTACAGCTATCATAAAGATTTCGGGTTAACGTTTGAAACATGCAATTGGAGCAAAAACAATATAACCTATCTATATTTATGCCAATCTTGGAAATCTTCACTTTTGCAATTTAGTGTTTGCAAATACATTTTCAGCTTTTGATGCTAATTATATAACTTTAAATTGCGTATTGTTATCTACTATACGTATATGTAATAAAATTCGATAGCTTTAATAATTATTGCGTATAATTGTATAAGAGTGATAAAAAATCTACCCCATTCCCAGAATATCACAAATTGCTCCCTTGTTGACTTTTTTGCATCCCACCGCTGCCTAAACTGAACATATATTTTTATGTATACTTGTAAATAATACGATTATTGTATAATTTTACTTTTTTTAAAAATCAAATCATGAATTTTATTATCAATTGATATTTCATCGTTATTTTTGACTTAATGGGCCGTGATAAAATATTGATAGCCTAACGCACACAAATGTGTGATGTGTGATTAAGCGAGTAAAGTACATTTCAATACCTCTCAAAACCATACATCATGTTGCACCAATGTTTCAAGTGATATTTCACTAATTGTGGCTATAGTTGCTCTCGCTTTGTCCCGTCAATTTTAAAACTGAAATGGTAAAAGGGAATTTTCGCAACCACCCGCTGTTTCAAACAGAAATCGATAAAACAATATAGCAAGCATTAGACCCCTGAGTTCTGGTCACAGGAGTCAGTTTATGAACCTGGTATCGTTTTGTATTATGACTAGGTCCAGCGCCACCATACAGACGAAATAGGCAACCGCCCAGGGCGCCAACCATTAGGGCGCGCATAAACGGAGTATAAAAATTATTTTTATATACTCTAATAATAATAAAATATTTTTATCTAAATAATAGTAATATTTTTTATTGATATTTTTATCTGTTCGTTATAATTATGTATCGTATTCTATTCGAGTCGAAAAAGAAATATTGAGCGACAAACAGTTTACTTAGAAGAAGAGATGGATTTATATAAAAAAATATATTTTTCAAGATCTTGTTCCGATCCGAATTGTTATTTTTTCATTATTTCGAAAAAAATGGGACAATTTGCTTAATGGGAGGGTGCGTCAATAACCGTTGCCTAGGACGCCAAATAGCCTCGCGCCGGCACTGATTATGACATAAATTTACAAGTGTTACGGTACCCGGTACATTACATATAAGAAAAGCTTAAGATAGGGACAAATAGCAAATGGTTTTTTAATAAAAAATGCGTGCAAGGTTTCGGGACGTCGTTCCAACGAGTTATATGGGGAAAAACTCTGGAAAATATTGATGAAAATGAGTAAATTATTTTTTTTAAGTAAATGTTTTAATACATACATATTTTCTATTTTGAAATAACCATAAAAAATATATCTACTTTAATAATTGAGTAATCTTGCACATTTCATTTTTTTGTCGTCGATATGTGCATTGAATTCAAAAGTTTGCGAAGCACTGTGCTAGATTAATGATATACCAGGATATAAAAATACACTTGATACATCATTGTCAAATAATTGTTGATAGCAAATAGTATTTCGGACATAAATAATTATTATACTATGTGAATATTTATGTGGATGTAAAATGATGCAGAGTGTAATATAATAATATGTCATCGCGGACGACATTCTTTCAGTGCCACTTTTTATATCGATTATAATTATTCATCATAATTGACACAAGAACTTATATGAAAAAAAAAATCGACCACTGGATAGTTTATAAAATAATATGCCACTCATAAGAGATATTGATTACAAAATAATTTAGACATCCAGTATCAAACACGGCCAAATCATGTTGTTGGCGGTATACATTTTTTTAATAATTCAATTTAATTTTGTGTAACTTATATTATTAATCGAAATTATTTTATTTTTTTGTGAAATTTGGAAAGTTCAAATGGCATTTTCTGAGGCAAAGATGGCGAAGTGTGATGGCAGAAGGCTTAAAATATGTCTGCCCACTTGACGATTGATTTTTATAATAGTCCCAAAATACTCATGTACAAAAAAATTCAATTCAAATTATTTCAGCAAGGCAATGTCTCCCGAGTATACATATATTTGAGGAACCATTTTTCCGTTTACTAAAAATCGTGAAAACCACAAGGTTTTATAATTTCAAAGCCTGTTACTCTAATTTTCATATTTTGAAGAATAAACCTACACTTTTTGTTAATTCATAAAAAGTCAGTAAAGAAAAAGAATAGGATGCAATATATTTAAAAAATATACCTAGTTTTGAAGAAAGTTAGTATCCATACGACTTCGGTATATTTATTATGTTTTTTTTTTAAATACAGGGTTGTTGAATGCATGTATCAGGTGCAGCATTAATTTCGATCCAATTATTTAGCTTTGTACTGTTAACATTCAAATGAATACATATGGTAAAATGTAAAATAAGTATAAAGCTCTTCCAAATAATTAAACTAAATAATAAAATAATAATACTGGAATTCCTTCAAATATTGCTTTTAACTGACTTAGATACAGCGGAGGGCTGCCATATGTTAACAAGGGGATCGCTTTATATCAAAACAATTCTCGGTGTTCTGGGGAAGCAGTGAGATTTTTTTTATCACTCCGATGGAATTATATGCAATACTTAAATAAGCAATCGATTGTTACTTAATACACTTATAATATGTAACAATATACAATTTAACGTAAACTTATCAATGTGAGTGGTCAAAGATCTACTACTGTGTTTACTAATAGATAATATATAAGTCAGAAATTGCAGTTATGTATTATTTGATCAGAGAATTTTGTTTTCTCTTAAATTAACAAGGTGCTCACCGGCCTTAGTAAAATTTAACAAGGGGCTCGCCTAAGCCTCTCCGAGCCCCCTCCAGCCCACCTCTATTTAGATAATTAACTGATAGATTTGAATTATCTCTGTTATATACTTACTGAAGACACTAAGAATTTAATCTGCAGTATTACAATCATTATCATCAGAATTACTCTGTATTAAACATTGAAATTAAATTGAGATTCTGGCAAAAGATCTCAAAGAATCGAAAAAATCGTAGCTTTTATTCCACATCCGAGAAACTGTTTGGTTATTTACGTGGTAGCAATAGTGATAATTGATTGATTATAAGCCTAATATAATTATATAAAAGATATTTCATTGTAAAGAAAACCACCGATCATTTGATATTTTGCAGAAACATGGATTTTTATGAACATTTGTATTTTGGGATACACAGGGCTTAGTATTCTGCAATTATCATTTATTCATAAATTTTTAGGTGGGTAGCAGTTTTATTATTTTAAAAATAAAGATTACATACTGTAAAATATTTGTTATCAATACAGTATTCATTCTATATTATTAATTATATTAAAGGGGAGCTCTACGATGCGAGTACTAAATCAAACCATTAAAAATAATATAATGATTAATTATTCTTCCATAAAATAATATATTGTTGGCTTTGTGACCTGTGGGATGTAATTACATTTTAATTAGGAATATGACGTTAGCTATATTCTTCAATATATGAGTCGTCTGGTATCAAAAGCAGAACTGTTCCATACATGATGTATGGAACAGTTCTGATTTTGATACCAGACGACTCATATATTATTATAATTATAAATTACTAATAATCTACATTATAGTCTTACAAAGACTGTGCACAAAAGATATGTTTTTGCGAAAGCTTGAGGTGAATGGTAGAGATCAAATTCAAATTAAATGTGGAGAATAAATTAATATTCAATGCCCAGTAGCGAATCTGATTTGAGTATGTAGTTAGCAATTTATATATTTTGATTGATCTTGTTTAGAAAGTGTTAGTTTTTAAATACAATTGATGAACTAAAGACTTATACGATTTGTGTGATTACCATAATACTCGTGTTCATTTTACAATATATTAGCTTCGACATGATTGTTAAAGTTAATGAATAGATAGTTTACCGCTCCATAAAAAAATCAATTACAACATGGCACTCATTGCTGATCATTCTTTTGCGATCAGTTTTGATAATTTTAAATTATTGCACGGATTCCCAAAATATGTGTCCAGAATATAAATATAATACATAAAACTCATCTTCGATCTTTTGATGTATATTATTGGTGTATGTCCAAAATAAACATCGTAAGTAGCTTTCAAATTAAGCGACCTTCTAGAAGGTCCGAATTAAGGTAGGAATTTTCGGATCCGCCAATGGCTAGTCAGTAGCGGATCCAAAAATTGTCCCAGAAGGGGGCCATTCAATTTGAAAATAAACATGATACATAAATAGCGCATTAAAAAATAGATGATTTAAAAATAATATATCTATATAAAAATAGTTAATACATAATTAAGTATGTACTCTATAAAACATAGTAAACTAAACAATTAAAGAGCCCACTTCACAATAAAGTTTCAATAAATTAGAAAAATGGAAAATAAATTCTCCTTAAGAGGGGGGGGGGCATGGCCCCCATGGCCTTCCCTCTGAATCCGACAATGCCTCTAGTCACCGTATTCGCAGTCCACCACTGTACACAGTATCAAGTTGAGATTAGGGCATCCAATCCCGCACCCTTTTTTTGATCCCGGGATTTCGGGATTCATATTTTTTCAGAATTCAGGCTTTCGGGATCGCGGGTTGGTTACTTACTATTGTTTTGGAAAATTCTGGTCAAAAAGTGTCGAATAAGCAAATTCCAGAATAATTGTCGACTCAAAGAC
The DNA here is from genome assembly GCA_031772345.1 of Himalopsyche anomala. NCBI lineage: Eukaryota > Metazoa > Arthropoda > Insecta > Trichoptera > Rhyacophilidae > Himalopsyche > Himalopsyche anomala. The sequence goes on from CM062824.1 coordinate 18,078,661, forward strand.
TTTTTATCTCCATCGTTTAAAAAAGTGTCGAATTGACAGATTTCAGAATTATTTTCAACTCGGTGACCTTTTCTTTGTTCCAACCTTTAAAAAATTGACGTCTGCCAGTGACTAAGTGTTCCAGCCCTGTTGAGCTTTTTTTTTACCTCTTTTTAACTATTCTTACGTGTTATAGTGAATTCTTGTGGAACTGTGGATTAGTACTAAGACGATCCCTGGTTTACGGGATCGCCAAATTGGTTGGTATCCCTGATCCCTAGTTTGGAAGTCCTAGTTGAGACCATACATAATATTAAGCAACACAGTTATTAATATTACCGTAAGCATGTTAAGCAATTGCTGTGTACTTATAGTCACCCAAAAAGATTGAAAAACACTTTTCTCTCTGTTCAATTTGTAACAACATAGTCTCTCGATGTTCGAAGAAAATGTTACACATTTTTAAAAGGTTAATTTATGATATTTCTGATACTGACAATGGGATCGGAAATATGATTGATCGCGATATAAAATTGATGTATGTATGTCTATAAGCTAGAGTGCGATCACATGAATACTTTATTTTAAAATAAATACACTAAGAAAAGCGATGTTTATTATTAAACATATATCACAGTTCACAGTGGCTTGTGAAATAAAGTGTAATGATCATTTAAATTTTGAATAAACAAATCAATATTTTATTGTCTCCACATAAAAAAATTAGAGTAGAGATGTCCGGAATGTCATATGAAATCTACCGGTCGCCTGTGCAGTTAGTTATCTATGACATATGAATAAAAAAGCAGTACTTAAAAAAATATATTTAGGCTTAAGATAAAGATAAAAGTCAGTACGCAAAATAAGCATTTATTTAACATGTTTCTTGAGTACTTTTCAATATATCGCAATCATATCGATGGCTTAGTTCCATAATGCTACAACTAGAAATTGGTAGTTTTGAGATATGGCTCACCAAAGCTTTGCTACATTTAAACTCAATTTTAAAAAAGTTGTAAATATTATTTTTCACATACATATCTTTATGAAACATGTTGTCATTCATCTCGATTCAATTCAAATATATCGAAACGTTGCAAAACCATAACGAATTTTATTTATATGATTGATTTAAGATTGTTTATATTTCTCTAAATGCAAAGATCTGCCTAGTTTTATTTTTGTGTAACTATAGAAGAGTACTCGAATATATTGGGTAACATAACTCAAAACATGAAGTTTTGATTTATCGTTATATGGAACTAGGCTATCGATATATTTCATAAGAAAACAGCTACATACGGCTAAAACCAATTGTGATAACAAATATATGAGTAGATCAGCGCAACCAGCAGTAAAATGTCATTTGCAGCAGCAAAATGAATACAAATCGAACTGAAAAATTATTCTTTCTCACCTTATTTTCAAATAATTCTTTCAAAACGGGGTTATAATTCAGGGCTGAATATAAACGATTAACGCTATTCTGAAAATATATTAATTAATATTATTTTTTACATTTTGTACTTAGTATACAACATATTACATAATAATGTGTGCAATTTTAAATGGTTCAGCTTGCATAGATACTCAGATTACTTATTCGTTTCGTAATAATTCGCCACTGGTTCAAAAAATATGATCTGCTTAATCATAATTACCGTTTGAACTGCCTCGATAAATAATTAGATAAGAGGTAGAACGTGGATGCCAGGTGTGATTTAATAATCATCTAGATTGTCAGATCAAACGGATCTTATTTACCTTGTGAGTTTATTGAAAACCCAGATTGAAACAAGGCCTCGCCTTGACCTGGATGTATCCTCTTCATTTATTTATTGAAGTCAATTAAAAGTAATCCAAGAGAGACACAGAGATGCATTTGTGTAATTTTAAATTAATGGTTGTTTTAATAAATAATATGTACATCACTCGTGACGTGCGATTAATAAGAAGTGAATGTCTGAAGATCGTTAAATTTATTGATGTCATAAAATATAAGATTTTATATGTGTATATAACTATTTTATTATTTAGTAAGGGAATATAAGAAGTCATCCGTAAACGACGATGTGGCAAAATGTTGAACCGTTCTCTATCACATTATCACATTTTGTCACTCATTCAAAAGTTATCAAATTATAAAACATTGAATCCTAATCAGGGCGTGACGTTAAATATGGACTTAAATGGTTGATTTTCCGATAGCCTAACTCACTAGTCACTACTAATTAAATAACTGTTAAATTGACTGTTTTAATTTAACATTACACTGAATAAATGTTCCTTACATGTTTAGTTGAGAGAAGATAAGCTCAATGAGAAATTTTATATATATCAATCAAGATCAACTCGAGGATCAAAGATTTTACAACCAGCCAAACCCAAGATATGAAATTTATATTTTAAAAATCCAAATTTAAAATTGAACTTAATGGAACACGAGTCTAAATTCCTCTGGTTGCTAGGGCAATGTTCTAATCAACTAGATAACGGAAGGAGACGATTATAAATAATCTTCCTTTCATTCAGAAAATATGATTTTCTATGTGTATGGTAACACCAACATTGTTTATAAGTGGCTTTTTTTAACCATGTCCGCTCCCAATGTGGAGCATATGGACTCCTAATGGAGTTCATCTCAACAGAAGTGTTTCTACGAGAACTGCTTGTTACTCAGTTGCTCAACCTCTCTTTTTCCGAAGAGAATAGGAATAGAAGGATAGGATGGATTGAAGGAGGGAATTCAAGACATCACATACATCCATGGCTTCTTCAAACAGAAATTCATAAATCAATTGAAAAATCAATTTACAAAACTGTCCGTACTGGGATTCGAACCCGTGACCTCCGTAGCCGAAGCCAACAACGTCGACCACTCGACCACACAGGCGGCACTATACTATAAATAATACTATAAATATAGGCGGACAAAAACTTCAATCGCTACCAACTTAAACGGTGATGACGGACTGTCTTCTTTTTTCTTCCAAAGATATTTCCAGTTGCTAAGCAAAACTAATTTAATTTAAACATACTAGAAAGAACTATTGGTATTATTTTCATTATTTATTCCCATTTTAGTGAATACATTAAGGCAGTGGTTTCCAACCTTTATGTTACTGCGCCTCCCTTTGAAGAAAACAATACCTTCGCGCCTCCACATCCTTAATTTTATATAGTAATAAAGACACGTTTTAATGGGGAAATAAATATTTTGGACTGTTCGCGCCTCCCTTTGCAATAGCCAACGCCTCCCCGGGGAGGCGCGCCTCTCAGGTCGGAAATCGCTGCCTTAAGGTTTTGAATCAAGTCACGGAGGAGGAGAATCACCCTCAAATGTTTAGCTTCATTCAGGATTCACGATGTTCTGTAAAAGTTTTATGTAAGAGTATTATGAAAACGTAAATTGCTTCCGTCTAATTACAAGAACTCGTATAAAAATTAGTAAATTAGCCTTGCTTATTGGCTGCATTATATTAATTAAAGGTTGATTGCCAATATCGATCGAATTATCACTAACCACTTACATTAAATTGAACCGGTTATTTTAATTAACGTGATGTTCTTAGCTGAAATAAAATGCGAAAAGCATCTTCTCAGTAACTCTATAAACCGGTTTTATACTACACGAACCAGTTATAAAATATATAGTAAGACCAAGACTATTTGAAAACCCTGTCATTTTAGAGATTTTGAGTAATTCATTATTATTGAATATTGAGACGGACATATCGTAAATTTATCTACGAGCATATGTGTGGGTCAACGCATATAATAAAATTCCACTCTCTCTTTGAAATTTATAAGGAAATATGGCGGTATTTTGCAATATTTTATCAAAATTTAGCGGTAGTTGAAAGCAGGATGTAGATTAAGGAAATCATAAATAATAAACAACATTTCGTGATACAGTCGTCATGTTCACAACTATTTGAGTGTTACATATGTAAATGTATAAACGCAATATTTTTTTAAAGATGGGTCGATTGAAATTATTATTATAAACCTCACCTGTCAAAGTTGCCCAATAGTTTATGCTGATAATTATTATGATTTAGGCTTCATTATGCACTTTTTCTTTAATTTTTATCAAGGATTTTCGATAAATATAAGTGCTTAGTAATAACTATTACAAGGGCTTTTGGTCCAAGTGATTTATCAATTCAATATTTTGTAAATATTATTATTTTTTTGTCGAATATTTTCAGTGTTATATGAAACAAAGAGGACAAAACAAACGAATAATTTTACAAAATATGTACTTGAATATTTAAGATTTCGACTGAAGGTGCTTGGTGGAATTTCAATATTAAATTTGAGTCGTTCAAATTATGTACATACACACAAATTTTGTCAATAACGACCCGTCAGTTCAAGTTCATCCGTGCACTTGAACGCCTGAACATGCCGGAAGGTGAAACCCGGGTCGTTAGTGACAAAACTTGTGTGACTGTACATAATTTGAACGATTCAAATTTAGCTTGGATATTTGTGAAGTTATTGCGCTTAATTAAGTAAAAGAAATATTTTTTTATTCAAAAGCTTTATTTTATAGGAAGCAATGTGGTTCTGTATCGGCATATATGATAATTGATTACAATACATAACAAAAATGTAGTAAAAAGTAAAGCCACCGTCGCTCTCCGTGCATATAACATATACTCTCAAAATAGTGATTTTAAAAAGTTGGTCCACTAGGATTGGAAAATGTATATGGAAAGTAATTGTGTAAAGAAGAGCATTGTAATTGCATTCTTATTACACATTTTTAGAGCCAGATAGCTTAATTAAAATATTATGAAAATAATGACATACACCTACATTGCCTTTTGATCGAAATTGATTATAAACTGAGATTCAACCTTTTGACTGAGCAACAAAGAAAGTCCGAGACACTAACGCAGTTATGCACAATCCGCGGGCCGTGCGTCGTATGCGGTCCACGGTATCAATTATTACGGCATATTATATTAACAAAAAGTGTCCCAAAACATGTCGAATTAAAGTCCGCCTTAAATTATCAATAAATTAAAAAGTCTTTTAATTTTAGGTGTTATCTATTTTGTAATTACTTTTTTCATAACACAAATTTAAGACTGAGTTGTTCATCAAATGATTGCATTTTATATTCTCTTTTTAAGTATTTTTATAAGCAGTTACAAGTTATTGTATGCACGTTATTTGGTTCCGAGGAGTGGAGAAGAACTGAAATATATAAAATATGTTTTTTAATTCGGAAGACAATACATACTTACACATATCATTATTCTTATCACTCCTCAATTCTGCGGCCGTATTTAAAAAAAAAATTATAAATTCATCTTCTGATAAATCAGTTGAGCATCAGTTCCGAAGAACTTTACCAACCGGTTAAAATGACTGACTAGATATAATTTTTATGATAAGAAATTCATAAAACAGTTGCAGAAAGTTTAATTTATGACTGAGATATTTAATTTAAGTGTGTGCGTAATAAAAGTCGTATTTCAAAGATTGAACATATAAGGAAAGATAGAAAAGAAATAACATATTTAAAACAACACAAGATTGACATTAAATAACTCAAAACTTATTTATTCAGTTTGATATTTTGCAAAAATATTGAATCATTTTCAAATACATGCGAGTGCAAAATGAAACATTTAATGATGACAGAACAAGTTGTTATGTAAGCAGGAGAAATATGCAAGAGCGACGAGTTCGCATTCTGAGTTCATATAAAACTTCGTTTTGCAACACATCTTCATAATATTATACATGCAACCTGTACTTAGGGGATAAAGCAAGTTTCAATTTATTGTAAAGAGAGTGTCTTGCCATTATTTGATGCAAAACACACCGATGTTCGAATACGCTGCGAGGAAAATTTCTGTTATAATCACACAAAGAATAAATAGAAAAGAAGCTCACCTGATGTTTATTTTCCGGTGAAATGTGTTTAAAAAACAAATATAGATAACAATCGTTGAATGAAAAAGACATTATTTACTTTACCAAAGCATTCTAAGCAGACAATGGAATTATGTATGTGAAAAGTATGACAGATATCTTTGATTGCAAGTTTTTTGACACAATGCATATAATTAGTAATACAAAATTATTATATGACTATATAGGAAATAAAAAAAGACACTAAGTCCCAAAAAACAAATGAGTATGCAAAAATGTTCTATGTGTCGTCAATATCTTAATTATATGTATAAGTCTCAAAAAATATATAAGATATTCTATGGATATTCCAAGATGGCTCTAGGTGTAAGAGCCAGTATGAATATTCTTTAAAAAGTCACTAAGTGCCGTTCGGTTTAAATTGATGATAGTATGAAAATTTATGAGAATGGTGGTGTAGGGTTTTGTTTTAATGTTAATGTACATTTTTTTAAAGATTTCGACAGAAGGAGCTTGGTGGAATTTCAACATTAAATGTGAGTCTTTCAAATTATGTACATTCACACAAACCGCACCATTCAAATCTGTAAGCATTCCCATTAATGAGCGTTTATATTAAAGAAATATTCACTATGTATTTCAACAGATTACGAATTTTATATATGTGGCCAATTTTCTACGTTAGGTAGAAAAAATTGATTTCCAAGTTTGACATCTCTATCAACATTGGTTTTTCGTGTATGAAAAATAAATTATCATCTTGAGTATTTATGAATAATCAGTAATATATTGAATGTTTATCCCAGCTAACGTAATAATGGATAAATGTGAGAGTTGTCTTGATATGTCCCAACACTACCAAGAGTACTAACTAACGTTATGTAACTGACCATTACAAATGATCCCATGCAACCAACAATCGCTTCGATTAAAAATGCCACCATCAGTAGTTTAAAAAAATACCGTAAAAATCGGCCAATTTATAATATTGAAAAAATCCTCTTATGCAAATAAAGTTTTATAATGTGTACAATGAATGGTGAAAAGTCGATTGGATTCTGCTATTTGGCAATAAAATTTAATGGCGGATAATTATCGTGATCTCTCTTTCGCAAAGCCATAGAGAAGTACGGCGAGTAAAAAAATCGCATGCCACGGCATACAAGAAATTGACAAAAAGTCTTACAAAAAACCTGATAGATATTACACGTATATTATAATTATGACTTCAAAATTCTATGTTTTGAAAGAATATAACTACTAATTGTTACAGTGAGAATTAGACGTTTTGTATACTATCTATTTTATTTGTCAATAGTTAGTTACCTGACGATTTTTAACGATAAATGACTAGTTAATCAGTAGTGCAGACAAATAAATTTGATACTCATACCTTACTTATATTAATTACATGATTGCACAATATATATAAGCACACATGTATTTTATTACTTGATATTTCCAGTATTTTAATTTAATTTTCAATGCGTTTCTGACATAAAGGTTACACCTTACACTAAAATAATAATGAAAAAAGCATAAACGATAGTATTCTAAATTTGAGACTCGTTTATTTTTTTAAATAAAATATATTTAGATATATCAAAATAATTAATTCATACTCATTTATGTCCTATCCTTCTGTATTTTGCTATGATCCTAGTAATGAGAATAAGGCATAAATTTTCACATATTTTTAAAAAACGCTATTTTGATTTTTAACATTTTAATTAATTGATGCGATACTTATTTTTGCTGAATTTCTCAGAATATGCCTTGTGCACGTAGGTCTCTATTTCAGTATGATGTCTGTATCCATATTCTTTGGCAATTTTTTTATAATAATATAACATAAATCTACATCAAGATAGTATATTGACATATTAAATCATCAAATATTTTCTCTATACGTTAAAATAATACTAATATATCTACATGCCACCGGTAACAAAAGATAATAACATATTTCGAAATTTAAAAAAAAAACGCAATTATTCACATTGATTTCAAGGTGTTGCCAGAATGCATTTATTTTCGGCGATCAATAATTAAAACTCGAAATTCTTTTTCAAAGAAGAAAGTTCGTGAACGTGTCTCAAATGCAGTGAAAGCTTTTGCAGTCTTGAATGGTGAGCTGAATTGTTATATTATTTCGAAGCATATTTTTTGCATAATGCTATAAAGCAAAACTTTAAAAATAACTTAATAAAATGAGGATTTACGCATTTTAGTTTTCTACCCACAAGAGTTATTTTAGCTCGAAACAATGAATACATCCTGTTTTGTTGTGAGATGAGCTCTCAGTAGAGCCGGTTTTCCCCGAAGCAACTGGTTGTAAAATTTTAAGATTTCAATCAAAGCAAACCGGCTCCTGTTTCACTGTAGACCGATTTAAAATAGCTTTGCTTAAAGAAGAATTACGTCATAGCACATTATGCATTACAAAAATTAAGACCGAATAATAAAAAGATGTTTTATTTTTTAATTATTATGTATAAATATTTATTTATTTTATGATATGTCATTCAACTTGTAACACGTATTAGATTGGTAGTAAGATTAAAAAAAACTAGTGATACAACTTGTTATTTACATTCCAACATTCTTGTCGACAAACATTACTTTTGTCAAAAGAAATCAAGGAATAAGCAGGATATTCAATCAATAACGGTTTGTTTAATGAAGCGATATTGTAAAAACAAAATATTAATCTATTTTCATTAATTTATTTTGATAGTAGTTATCCGAAAATAGAAATCTGTCAATACAAAATCACATAAATAAAAATGCATTCTATCACATACACAAACATCTGTTATAAAATATAGCATAAAATTAAAAAAATATTTGCGCTCTCTGTTTTTGTTACTGTTAAAGCTTTTTATTAAATATTCAGTCAATATAATATATATTGGTTCATACAATATAAGTGGAAGTTTATAATAATATGTAAGTAAAACATAACATATTTCAGAGAGCTTTCGTGTTTGTAAAATAAGAATGGAATTTACAGAGAACAATAATAATGTGTTTATCTAATTAACAACAAAAAAAGTTTCTTCCGGGTAATCTTAGATACACTACATACATTCAAAATATTCTCAATAAAAACTGAATATAGACGAGTATTAAAACACAATATGTCCACTATTTTGAGTATTTTTTAACGTCTAATTCCCTCCGAGTGTGCACCAAATGGACATTTGACGGAAGGATTACGATATCGGTAACTTTATGATAATATATCAAAATACCACTTTTGATTTACTTACTTTATTGCGACTGCAACAGGCCGTATGTTTTTGCTATATTTAAACTTATTTTGTAATTCCGGTATTGATGTTTGAAATAACGAAGAAATATCGTTACTGATAATATTGTATCCGTCCAGTATTTCAATCCTTAATATACACCTAATAGAGTGTCGAAAATGGCCAGATTTTTTTACGAGAACTGTTGTTATTCAATCGCTAAATTTTAATTTTTTTCGTAGAAGGTACAAGCATTAAAAAAAATATTGCTTATGATATAGATGTGTGACAGTTTTTAGTAATTTGCCAGCACTTTTATCATTGTATCTAGTACTGACGTTTTTACTTTCAACAATTCAATTTTAATGAGTAGGTGATTATCGTTGCCATATGTTTCATATGGGAAGGTGATATGCCACAGGAGTATTAATTAAATTTCTTTTTTTTTATGTCGCATCGTATCGGAAAAGCGCAAGGTCACGCCATCGACTAAAATAAGAAATGATTTAAAATATAAATCGTTTTTACGATGAAAAAGGTTTATTAATTCAATATTTTTATTCTTTGTACATTTGCATATGCAAATTATGCAGATGTGTAAAAAAAATAATCTTTAGCAGGTCAATGGACGCTTTACATATAATATTTCCGAGAAGTATTTTTTTTACTCATTTTAGGGTTCGCATAAAGTGACTCTGTTTTTATCTTTTTTTTAGATCACATGGATAATAATCTGTTTGGTTTTATTATGCAGTTTGGTATAAAAAAGCAAATGAACTTTGCAAGATGTTTCTTAAAATATTTTTGAACGTTAAAGGTTATCAAGTGGCGTTACTATATTATGGAAGGTGAACTGCAAACTAGAGCTTATACAAAAACCGGTTTTCGAATGTCAATTTTGTTCTAAAACCGGTTATATACGGTTTTCGAAGTTTAACAAAAATGGATATTTCATTTAAAATAGCGAAAAAAAAATTAAAATTCTTTTTTCGGAATAAAATTTAATCTGATGTAGTCGTGCAGACACCAATAATTTATTTAGATAATAATTATTTTGAATCGCTTACATTTGATAACTTTCCATAAGGTTTATTACTAACGACTCAAGATTCGCCATTCGACATCATTGGGCATTGTGCCCGGATAAACGTGAATCGAAAACATGTGGAAATGTAAAAAAAAATAACGGCTGTAGTTAGTTATTGAAATTTCACCAAACAACGTATTAACGATAATCATAATCGCCAAATCTGTTGGAAGAACTAATTATTATTCAATGAGTTACATTACATTTTATTGGAATTAATCGCATTAAATCTCGCGGCTCGGAGACTAGAAAAATACTTCTCTGCCGATGAGGGTTGTTTAGGGACCCCAGTGGTTTCCTCATTATTGGCCTTATTCTTATGAATTTCAAAAAAAAAATAGTCTAAGGGCTTTAAAATATCTCTCTGCATCATTCCTCATACATTTTTTTTTATAAAAATCCGTGGTTTTTTTAATAAATAATCATATTTTAAGTTGCGCGTAAAAAATACGTCATTTCAGTGCAAATATGTATTTGCAACTGATGCGTTCACGCCTAGTTATCTTACGAACGATTGCTGATAAGCGGGCGCTTATCTCATTATCGCATCGCGTTATCGTGTATTTATATAAACTACAAAACGTCCAAAAAACTATGATATAAGAATACCCTAATTATAAACATTGTATCACCCATATTAAAATAGATATTTAAGAATATGTGGGTATTAGGGTCGCATTTCTTGAGCTTAGAACTGGAAAAGTTAAAGTTTTCGTAAAAACTAAGTAGTATAAATATTATTTATTATACTAGAAACTTACATCGCTTAAAAAAGTATTTATAATTAATTTTATGTAAATTCGATTCGTAAATGATTGAATGATACTCGATGAATATAGATACTTACTATAAAAAACTTACCTAGTTGAATTTAGAGAGCCATCTTTATAATGTCAGTCAGAGGAAGTAAAACCGACCAAGATAACGTGATATTTAAAATAACAATAATAAAAAAATTATTACGTACATATTTAGATATGATTTGTATAAAAAAGTCAAACTTAAAGAGCAAAGAAAATTCAATTTCTTCTACGGATTTAAATACAACATAATATTAATTACAAAAGCGTGCCATAATTTTAACCTTTTCTGGTCTTCATGTTTATTTTTGTTGTATAAAATTGACATTCAATGATCAGAAATGAAATCGGTCACATATGATTTTTTATTGTTTTGTATTTTTAATGTTTTCGATTTATGTATCTATTCCGACTATAAAAATAAAAACAAAGTCAAAATACTTAGATTTCTTAACAGTTTATGTTAGTAATCATAAAAATTGGGGGGAATAAGAAGAAAAGAAAGAAGTCTTCGCATTTTAACAAGCAATTGTTGACTAATAATTGTTTACGAAAAACATAACAAATAACGTGAGCCGTACTGTTTTTGACACAGCTCATTTTCCATAACTCGACAAATGTTAAAGATGCTCTTGATAAGTGTTTTAAACATATTATTATTAATTTCATATCGATGTTCTTGTGTTGAGAGACTTTATTGATTATTTACTTTGTCAAAATATTGCATCATTTCGCATGCTTCAAAATCTCTGATTGTACAACCAATGCAAACAATAAATTGACACTTTATGGTACACAAATAAATATAAACACTTATATTGGAAAAAATCATAATTAAAATTCAAACTGTCCAATGATATTACCGAAAGGTTGCCCTTAATTGACTAAGCTCACTTGAAGAAAATTCATCTTACGAATATTGGATAATAATATGAGGTCATATATTTTTTAAAGTTTTGTACAAGGTTGGTAATAATTCACGTTCAATAATAAATTATCGTACCCAACCGTTCAATGTGAATAGAATTGCATTATAATAAATTGGGACCCCATCAGTCAGTCAAATTTGCTCTATGAAGATGATTAACAAAGATCGTGGCTAATTAATATTCATTTGAACAAAAAAATATTCAAAATGAATCAAAGAAGATCCGTAAGAATAATAAAAATTCCCATGAGACAGACAGTGGCAGATTATTGGTTAAGTTGGCATACTTTGAAAAAATGTGATTTTTATTCTAAAATTGTGAGTAATTATTTAAGCAGTAATTACAAAATAATACGCTTTTTTATAATTGTAGATCTATTTAAAATACGAAAAAATAAATGCCGGAACAAGAAATGATTAAATATTTATTCATAATACAAAATGTATCGCATGCCACAATTAAATCCCTTCTAATTAAAGATTTTTAAGTCTCGGCTCTTTTCAAGTCCCGGGAAACGAGACAAACATTTTCCGAGAATCGAGACCAGACTCTCTTTCAATTTTGTTGAACTAAATAAGATCGTTTTTTATATAGTCGTATGTATGTATGTACATATGTATAATATGTTATGCAGTGCAGTATTGTGGCTTTCAAATAACATTATTTTCTTTAAAACAAATTAAAGCTGCTATTGAAATTTTTACAAGTTTCAATTATAAAACACACATTCACGTATAAAAATATTAAACAAAACCAAAATAATAGTAACAAAAAATAAGAAGATATTTTTTTAAATATGTTTGTGTATATACATAATGTTCATACATTTATCATAATATGAAAACACAATAATATATCATATTTTACCCGAACTTCTATCCTACTGAACGTTGTATCCAGCGTATGTATCCGTAACTCAGCAAACTTATGCATTTTTAAATATAAACAATGAGTGGCTCAGGAGCAATTATCCTCTATGGTTGAAAAAAATTAAAATGTGCAATGGAATGCGTTTATAAGATGACATCAATTTGCCCTCTGTATGACTAATATTATCATACGTAATCAGCGGTGGGCTGCCAATATCTTAACAAGGGGCTCGGTAAATGCTATCCATTTTTTTATCCATGTCCGCTCCCAATGTCGAGCATATGGTCTCCTAATGAAGATATCTTAACAAAAGTTATTTTTCTACGAGAACTGCTTGTTACTTAGTCACTCGACATCTCTTTTTCAAAGAGAGTAGTAGTGATAAAATGATAAGGATAAGACAGGACTAGTGATTAACTAATAGTAGCGTCTAGTTGAATTGAAGGATCGGAAGAGTACGAGGCAATCTTAAAACATCACAAACACCCATGCCTTCGAACAGATAGATAAATCGATCGACAACTAATTTTAAAATTTAACCATCTACAGAAATTGCAGTTATGTGATGATTTGATCTTAGAAGAATGATTTTCTTATCTTAACAAGGGGCTCGCCGGATGCACTGAAAATTAACAAGGGGCTCGCGCGAGCCCCCCCGAGCCCCCTCCAGCCCATCCCTGTACGTAATGCAATTCTTTCTCGTAGCCACTAGGCCGACGTGAACGACCGGTCCAACCCATAGTCTGAATGAGTCATCTAAGGACATTCCCACGGGACGTGACCAGCATCCTTTATTTTGTTGCCATATTAATAGTTTGTAAATTTTCAAAAAATCTAGACATTACCGTACACGACGCCATCTCGGAAAATAACACTCGTAAAAATTACAACAAAATTTATTTCCCATGTGAAATATATAATCATTACCATATCATTATATAATTCCGATGCGTAACTCGTTATACATACATCGCACCTCAAATAAAATACAGTAATAGCTCAAAATAAGTAGATTTTTCTAGTAGAGCCAAAAAAATGATCTGACTACGTTTCAATTACGGTTTTTTTCACTGTTATCGTTACTCTTTAAAGCATTGGTTTCCAAACTTTAAATAATTGCGTCCCTTACCTAGAAAAACATGGCGCCCATCCTGATTTAAAATATTTTTTATATAAATTTAGCAGTAATTTTTTTTTTTGCCCCCTTTTAAATTATTATATGCTCCCTAGTTTGGAAATTTCTCCATTAATGTAATGTAAAATGCCGTGAAAGATACTGTGTACATTAAAAACAATTCATTTTAATTGTTTGAAGATTTTATAAAGCTTGATTGTCTTTAGATGATTTCATTAAAATTGTTTCAGTGTAAAATCACAATGGTCTTTAAAGGTTAATAAACATTTTTTTTACTATTACTAATTCTGTGCACTTAAATCGAAATCATGTTTTTTGACTTACCATGCTACTTAAACGGAGGTGCGATATATTGATGAATCAGGATATGTATTGTATAGGTTTAAATAATAAAGTATAATTATTTTTAAAAGAGGCGGCCGAAAACGTACGACTCAGACGTCAACTGAAATATCATAAAACATGACTACAGAACGGTTCATCAAAATCATAAAAATAACATTTTTGAAAAACAATAATTTGTACTTTCCGTTGCTATGTGGTATATTTGCAACACTATACCAAAATGGCCGCAGATGCGTTTTGTAATCCGACAATAATTACCGCACGAAGAGAGATAAAACTAAATATTTTTACTGTTATATTCGCATCTTCGAATGTTTGCAAAACAGGTCGATTTAATCGTGATTTCAGTTATATTATTATTCGTATAATTTTAAAGTTCCATTCGAAGGTATGTGCTAAATACTATAGTAAGTGGGACGTCACGTTCAATGATATGAATTTAAATATTGAATCAAGTTAAAGTCAATGGTTTTATAAGACATAATTATATTTTTTATCTGTTTATATTGCCAATATCAAAAGAAGATGAAGCAATCAAGTCTGTTTTATTTGGATTTCGCATAATTCAAATACAAATTTAAAAAAAATATGGATACGATATATTTATTTGCGTGAATAAAACAATACAACTTTTAGTATTATTACTAAGCATACATTTATTAGACGCAACTTAAAGGTCTTGTATTCTTCAAAGTTTTCAGGCAATGTCTATCAAAATATGTAGGTTGTTAAGTCGATTTTGGTAAGTAGTCTAAAATGTATATTAAGTTTGTCGGAACTTCAATTAAAAAGATAACACTGGTGTTTTATAAAATCTTTTAATATGGCAGTAAATTGGAAAGTATCAACATTTCTTTTTAATTTTACGATGATCCTCAAAATTCTGGTATTAATACATGTTAAGAAAATCTCGGAATTACGGAATCATAAAATTGACCGGGATTGAACGCCCTAATGCCATTCTTCCCGCTATCAGCATTGAGTGGATACAGTCGTATTGTAGTGACTTCCTTCAATTGTTTGCCCCAAATAAATAACACACGTCTATTGAATTACGGTGTGATTATAATTAATCTTTCAATAGTTTTAGTTATTCTACGAACAGAAGGGTTCAGTGATTTTACTAGTTGAACGATGAACTCGGCCTTTCCAAATACAGTGAATTCTCCAGGGGAGCTTGAATCTCGTGTGTGTCTTTCTTTCTTCCGGATGAATTCCATCGACCCGGAACACTGCTGATATAATCAATCATACGACACTTAGCAAGGAGGCAAAAAGGATGGTGAGAAACCGAAAAATATAGTAGCCCATTTTGGTGACCAAATATGGCTTCAATAACAAAAAATAAACCGTGTGCACAAAGAATAGTGTAATACGTTGCATATATACTGCTGTATGTCTTGCCTTTATGTCCATCTTCTATGGTAATATATCGAACTCTTGCTATAAAGCTAAAAATAGAGTGAATTTAAAAGCATTATATTGGATGGCGGCATCTTCAATATTTCACGTCTGTTGATTACAGTTCTCAATCACGACTCTTCATAAAAAACCAAGTGGTAAAACATTGTGCAAAAATATGTAACAAAATTAGTGGAAAATTTTTATAATATGTACTTAATGAAGGTTTTATTTATCTAGCAGTTATTCCATAACTTTGTAAAGCCTGTGATTAACCGACGATGATCATCTGTTTCAGATTGCACTGATTTGATTTATGAGCAGTGCTCTTGATTATATACGAAATAAATATTAAACATTCACCTTAAGTGTAAGAAACCTACTTGATATTAACCAGTTCATAAGAGATGAGAGCTGTAGGACCTTAAATGAGATGTAAATTTATTTTACCACATATAAAAAACCATTTAGTCCCAACGTTAACGTTAACGTTAACGTTTTATATGCCATGAAATTAATTTGATTGCCAATTATTAATTGTACATATAAAACAACAATTTTTTGCATTGCGTATATTATATATTGTTCTACATTGATTAATTTATGTTTCTGAACCAATAAATATGGGACACTGGAGATAAGAAGTTCGAGAGTAGGATACAAGGCGAAAAAAATAATTGAAAAATACTCCTACTACTACATCTCCACTCACTAATGGTTACAATAAGAATAGCAGGGTTATTGAGTCGTAAAAAACTGCGACTCTAACTCCAACATTTATAAATGTTCTAACTCCGACTTAGACTGTGATTTAACATGCATCTTTAAATAATTAATTGGGTATTTTTGCTAGATAAAATGCACAACTATTTTTTCTTTAATTTAATTAAGGGAGACTTCGACTCTAATTTTTACGACTCAAACCCCAGCTAAAACACCGCGAGTCCGATTTCAACTTCACATAGTCTCATCAACTCCTGAGATTAAAAATGATAAAACGGATGTTATATTATGACATTTATTTATTTTAAATAATATGTATTTATACATATACACCTAATTCTCTTTTTGTTCGGGTTTTTTAAACGGTTTCAAAATTGCACGGTCCAATTTAATGGAACGTATCTTTAATTTCTCCATGCAAATTTTACATGTTTTTTATTGCACGGCTTTTTCGCATTGAACGTATCCCCCGTGCAAAAAGAGGATTGGGTGTATAATAAAAATAAGACACTGGGAAAATACCGTGTATCAATAAAAAAATATATATTATAAATAAACTTTTTGACTTACCTCACCTTTCGTGAGTGAAACTTTTAATGCTATTTTTACTTACTTACCTTTATCATAATGTAATCCTCTAATGCAGCGTTGTTATTGATAATTTTAACACTTTAAAAGTATTCCTTTCTCTTGACTTTTTACGTTCATATTTTTGGTCAGGGATGAATTTTTGAAAAGGCCGTGAACGATTTGTATATAAACCACTTAAATAATATAAAAACTGTTCAAGACGGGTATTTAACACACGCGGCCAAAAATAGCTGCCAGACAAAGATTAACAGATGGTTACACCAATATGTTACAAATTTAAAATCAAAATACAAATAATCAAAGACTTAAGACATTGTAAGATATATAAAAAAACTACACAGTTACTGAATACGAATAAAATATTTACAACGTATAAAAAGTGAATAGATATCGAAGTGATGTATTATAGCAAAATGGTTTTATGATGTAATTTCAACTCAATGTTAAATAGTTGACATGTAAAATTACGAAATTGAATAGAACTGTTGAATGGTACTCAAAATTAAACAATTTCTGACGGCTCAATTTGCATTCCTATATATTTAATTATATTTAATAATGAAGACCCTTAAAAATGTATATGTGTACCTTTCTCGTTTTATTTTATTTTTTAATTATCGTTAAAATTGCACAACTGACGAAAGAGAGATAATAATTTTCAACGATTGATTAACGCATATAAAATAAATGTTTTTATATTCTATCACTTATTCATGATTCTAGAAATTCATAAAAAATAATAAATAATTATTAAAATTGTATTTAAAATACGTTATATATCAATAGTGAAAGAATTTTTTTGTTTGAAAGGAAGTATATTAGTTTAAACATTCTGGACTGACTGTGTCTTTTATAACCACTGTTTCAAAATAATTAAATATTGATGCCAACAAGAAAAAATGCTTATTTATAAATAACGTTACTGTTTCTGGTGAAACGTAATAAAAAATATCTTGAGAAATTTTGAGCCAAAAAGTTTATTAATTAGTTCCCACATTCTACGATTAGATTTTTTTTTACAAATAGTACAAACTTTGTGCAGGAGAGTTTTCCGAAATATGTGACGAAATGTAAATATTTTGATAATTATTTAAGATATCTCACCAAAAGTGAATTGTATAAAATAGCACATTTTAAAATTATGATGAGTTTTGTTATAAAATATTTTAGGTTTCCAAAGCTGATCTTTTGGGTGCGTAGTACCTACTATTTTATTTTTTTTTGATTTATAAACTTTGTTTAAAAAAACTGTCAAATCAGATAAATTGAAGCAAAAACAGCTATCGACTTAAGCGAGCAGTTTTGTAGATGATAGAAGCGTTTATAAATATAAACTCTGAAAATATTTTTGGTCCGGCTTAATTGTCTTGTAGAATTGTAATATCACGAAGACAAGCGTATAAGTGCTCGATAGAAAGTCATTAACAAAAAATATTAAATTAGTGCAATAAAAAATGTTCTATCACATCAATCAATTAGGAAAAAATTGATCTCAATTCGAATAATAAAAACGGATGTCAACTGTCTAAATAAGTAGTAGGCTCTGCATATGCAAGGTGTCGTATACAGCGATGAAATGTAAAATGATTCGACATTTTTATTACGGACAGTTTCACTAATAGCCCTGTCGTAAATATCGTATAAACGTTTTGCACATTACACCTATCGTGTTAGCTGTCAATTTTTGGTGCAAAGATATGACATTTACATGTATAATAAAAAATAAAAAATAAAGAATCATTGAAAATTAGGAGCGACTTTGCTAAGCAAGGGTACAGTTTTAAGCTGACAATCTTAATATAAGATCGTGGTATAATGATTTTTTCATTAAATATATATATATATTTTGACATGAATGTTTCTAAAAACTAATAAATAGCTCAGAAATGTATGATTATAAAGTATTTTGACTTTATTAAAGTTTGTCTATGTAGCCGGTAATGTTTTTGAATGGATAACAATCTTAAGGTTTCGCTCATTCGTTTTCGACAATAAAGGGTTTGACTACCAAGATAAAATATAACTTTTTTCAATTTTAATGAATTTTTGAATATACGTGGGTGTCTGTGACGCTTTGATTTTTTCCCTTTAACTTTATCTAGTATATTGAACACGAATTATAGAAAAAGCTTTTATCTAACTACTATCTTTTTCTTAAACTTAAATTCTATCCTCAACTTTCTTGAAGAGAGTTGTTAGGTGACTGATTAACTATAACGTCTATAACTACATAACTAACTGACTTTCTTGTTAAGCACAGTATTTTGAAATACTCCATTAAAAGTATGTAATGCTCTAGGCTGGGAGCTGGCTTTGAAAAAAAAATGTGCTATGTCAACCGTTTTTTAATTTATTTGGAAATTATTATGATAACCATTTCGTTTTACCAGAATACTCTTCAATTCTGTCCAGTAATAATGAAATGAAAACGTGGCAATGTCATCTAAGAAAATATACAATTTTGTCCTTTTTTTTGATTATTTCATATCTGTATGATTGTTTTAAAATAATAAATCAGTATTTAAAACAAATAATGCCACTGTGTTGTATATTTTGCAATTAAAGTCACTAGAGATAAACAAGAAAAAATGCCACATACACCCATGTACTAATTCAGAATTTTTAAAATAAACTTTCATCATTATTTAATATTGAGCCAACCAAGAATTAAATTCGATACCTTCTGATCGTTAATCAGAACTCTAACTACTAGTTTACATAAATTAGCTATATACACTATTACTATTAAAGTAATTCGTCATTATATTGGATTAAAAAGTGTTTATAAAAAAAATATAAACTGTCATGGGTATTTTGATATTATTCCATATCACAAAGCAAGTTTTAAACGAAAAGTAATCAATCGGAGTTCAATCAATGCACTTAATCAAATACTAATGCCACTGACAAAAGTAACTTAGCTTTATTTGGCTTTACTACCTTAAAAGAGTACAATTTTATAAACATCATAATAAAAAAATATTAGCAATGAATGCATCAAATGACGAAATATTATGTATACATTTATATAAATGTATATCCATATCTCATCTTGAATGGCGTATTATGCATCGAAATGCAGTTCTTCTGGGAGTTATATTATTTTATCGCGGCCGTGGTCCACAGGCAGACTCAAATTGCGGTGGGGATGAATAACATAGCGTAGTTGCTGTGGTATATTTTGCTCTACTGCGAATAGCATACGTTAGGGCTGTTAACTTTTACGTTCGCGTGACGATTCGCTTTTGAAACTAATTACAGTGTTATAATATAAAATATAATATCCAAAGCAATAAAATATATAAAATAAATGCTCAGCTACGGTGAACAAGTTCCCATGAAATGATGATTCATTGTAATGATAACCCATCTGTAGTGGACACATAATGTATAAATGAGCCTTAATGTGATTAAGCATATTGTTTATATAAAATCTTTCAGTATCTACAGTTCCCGAGAGTTTTAAAATTTACGCCATTGAAGACAAGAAACTTATTTCAAGCAAACAACTATCACATAAATCGTTATTTAAAGATCGTTATAACATTTTAGAAATTATAAATGGCATTTTTTTGTTCGTTATTTTGTTAATATTCCTTTGGTTATTTGTTAACATGTCGGTGGTTCGCGGGATCCAAAATTTTCAGTTTAGCGTGCGAAAGTTTACGCGGTTAGGAACAAACAGTTGCTTTGGAAGAATTCAGAAATCCTGCCAGTTATCATAATGTGTGAGTGTCGTGTTGTGCTGTTAAATTTGTATTTCTTATAGCATTGTTTTATCATATATCATATTCTTTACCTATCTCTATATTTATCATGTGTATATTATTTTTTTCATGTAAGTAAATGAATGTAAAAATCTATGAATTTCTGAATGAAAAGCGGCTAGTTTATAAGAAAATGGGTGCATTGAATCCTTATGTATCACGGTATCCGAAAACGTAGGCTTCCGAAATATTTTAAATTCGTGAGAACCGTTTTCAATATTAATATTTAGGTCAAGAAAGTTAATATTCTTGCCTCCGACTTCTAACGTGAATTTAATATTTTTATCTAATGAATTTATAAAGTTATGAAAGTTAGTTATTTGTCTATCCGTTCCATTAAACAAGCAAATAATATCGTCTACATATCGGAACCAATAGACTATAGGTTTGGCTTCTGTTTTGTTTCTAAAAATTTTTTTTTTCTAAATTTTTTTTTTTTTTTTAAATTTTGTGATACATAAGGATTCAATGCACCCATTTTCTTATAAACTAGCCGCTTTTCATTCAGAAATTCATAGACTTGTGAGTGTTCCTTTGAATGAAAAGAACTTTAATATCGAATTAAAAATCATCAAACAAATCGCCATCAACAATGGATACGATATGTCTCTTATAGACAATCTTTTATCAAAAAAACAAACTAAACTTGCAGAAAAAATGTTATTTCAAGGTACATTGTCAAAGGACATAGATCATACTAGGTATTGGCGTAGAATCATTTATTTAGGAAATACTAGTCTTAAAATTAAAAAACAACTAGCTGATAGTGTTAGACCAGCCTTTTACTGTAAAAGCTCTTTAGGCAAATTATTAGTTAACAATAAAGATAAAATACATTACCTAAATAAATCTGGAATTTATAGATTACAATGCTCTTGTTGTAATAAATTTTATATCGGCAAAACAGAGAGGACTTTAAAAATCAGGGTATTAGAACATATGGCAGCCTTTAGACTGAAAAAGGACACGTCTACTTTTGCTAATCACTTAATTTCGGAAGGACACGTGTTCAATCAGGAACAGGGGATAAAAATGTTACACCCAAATACGGACAGTCATAAGCTCTTTTTCCAGGAAATTTTAGAAATTAATAGGGCACAGTTACATAGTCTTCCGATTTTGAACGAGATATTAAACCTTCCTGGCTCTCCACTTCTATACCCTATATAAATAATATCATAAATAATATCATAAAACCTTTGCCGACAAACAAATAAATATAATTCTAAAAACCACTCACTACTCAAATCTTTGGGAATTCCCATGAGCTTACCCTTTTCGCCAGCGATGGCTTTAGACTCAGTGATACATTTATTTAATATATAAACACGAAACATCCATTTACTAAGCGTCAGTTCAAGTTCATCCGTGCGCTTGAACGCCTGAAGATGCCGAAAGGCGAAACCCGGGTCGTTAGTGACAAAATCTGTGGGAGTGTACATAATTTGAATGATTCAAATTTAATATCTTCATAAGTTCAACAGAAAATTAACAAGAATACAGATATTTTCTTGGTTTTAAGTATAACTAATGTTTGTACGTTATGGATTCGCTCAGCTAATTTCAACTTATCACTTGCAAGCGCACAGCTCTATTGAAAAAAAAATGCTTTCATGAAAAGTTGTCTTTTGGATTTATACTCCTACTTATGACCGACCAAAATAGATATACCACAATCTAACATCACACTATTTAATACGAAAGTGACTTGGCTATAATAATATACGTGTACGTTATGCATCGTATTTCAAATGCGCGTCGGGTGTTTAACGTGAGGCAGATGAGTAAATAGCAGCGAAGCCTCAATCTAGGTTAGCCGGTGAGGGGATCCCACCGCCTATATACACCACACTCGATCGACAGCCGCAGTTCATTCCTACATTGTTAACGAAACCACAACTACATCACTAGAGGTACGTCCTTATTAATAAAATTTACGTATGTGACAAAATCAAGCTTCGAATATCAGACGGATAACGGAAAATGAGCTTTCATTTTCAGCAACATACACTATGAATATTATATAAATTAAAAACATCACTATATCTAATAAATCAAACAAGCGCCAATAAGTTAAATGCGATTAGAGTAAAGATATAAAATATTTTAATTTACATATTTTATTATTATTAATAAAAAAGACTAAAAAAATATTTGTTGACATTTTAGTATATTTTGCATAATTTTAACGTGTCTTTAAAGACAAGTTTTGTAGCAATATTAATGAAGCCTTATAACATAGTTATCATAGTATTGATATTTTGTATGGTATCTGATATTTGATGCTTATGAAAATCCTGGGAATGGTTCATTTTTCCAAAATAAAAAATCACTAACGTGAATGAAAACTGTGCGTGTCTTTATGTACCATAAATAGAAAAGTGGAAAGTGCCGTGAAGTGTTCTGGTTCGGATTTTCTTTAAGAAAATCCATATATAAAATGGCTTTTATGGTTGCTCTTTAATCTTGCTGTTATATATATATTTAAATTATATCCACCATGAGATCTTAATTAAATACTATAGCACCGTTTTCTAACCGTGAGGGAAAGTGAAAAATTTATGGAAAAATGAGCCATCTTCGATATTTCATAATATAATTTAATATTGACCTGGAGAAAACATTTATTTGTTTATGTTATTTTAGATTAAATATTTGCACTTATCGTACCCATTGTTATTAAAATATAAGAAAAAACAGTTACTTTCAAGCATATATATATTAATCTAGATGTTAAATTTTTAAACAATCAAACATTTTCGTATGATTTTTGTGATGTGTCATTACAAAGAAACTGTGATTTATTTTTCTGTGTATAGAATTAAGATTAAAAAATGACCGATTTGCCTATGATCAATCAATTCATTCTATCAGAAAAATGGCGATTTGTTTTTGAGCTTTGCATGATTTAAAATTTAATAAAATATGCATAAACAGTTATTTTACAGTCGAGTTTGTGTGTTTAACTTGTTCGCACTCATCACAGCAACATCCGGGATGTTTTAAGTACGGCGGCAATCGTGTTATTTGAAAACGTTTATTTGATAATTGAGAAAGCACTTGTCAGTCTTGTCACTCTCTTTGAAATCATATATTATTATAAGTCACTTAGTGCTTTTGAAAGCGTCAATATAATCTACGTAAACCACTCGGAAGTTGAGTACATACTAAGTAAGCACTTGTTTGAGCAAACTTTTCATATCGAAAAAAATTATCAACGACAAACATTCTAAGCTTTGAAGAATATAAACAAAAATGTCTTAGAGCTAATAAAATAATATTTCCTTAAATACACTATGCCGATGATAATTGAAGCCGCCCCAATACATCTTAATATGATTGGGGGAACGATGATGTTTGTCGTGTACAATTATTTTTTACAAAAATAAATAATGAAAATTTTTACACCAGACAATAAAAAAAAGTATTATATGTGTTGAAAAAAAAAATACTGTCAAATTCGTTAACAAAGTTATCGTCAAATTTTAGTTAAAGAAAAACGTAAAATAAAGGATTGTTTTAAAAAAATTACAACAAATAATTAAGAAACTATCTTCCTTTGAAAAATTGAACGTAAATTTGATTTGAAAAAACACAACAGAGGATTAATGTCATAATATGCACAAACAAAGAAATTAACTCTAGGAAGTATCTTATTAAAAAAAGATGACATGTTTTCAGTCGATTAGAGATTTTTTAAATCCATGTCCACTCCCAATGTGGAGCATACGGCCTCCTCCATACGGAGTTATCTACAGAACTTTTTAAAAAGAGTAGTAGGGAAAGAAGTATAGGGCTGGACCGAACAATTGGTTAACTAATCACTCTCGCTACGCTCCGTTATTTAAGGATTTTTCCTTAGATTAGATTAGAAAATAGCCTCAATTTAATATATTTTCGATCAGTAGGTTTAATGTTCTTCATGTTTAAATGATTTTTATTGAAAACAAACATACGACGTTTATCCAACACTTGCAATGGTCAATTATTTAGAATTAATTGTGTTCGACTAACATACTTATAATAGTTATATTTGCATATTATCAATAGTTTTAGTCCCTGTGTTTTTACCATCCAGTCCAAAAAATTACCTAATATGCAGTTATAGATTTTAGCCAGTTGATTGAGCTTATTAATAACTGGGTTGTGGTAGGTCGACGTCTCTATGTCCGTTTTCTTTTTTTGTTTCGCATAAAAAAAAACCACGATTGCATGTCAATTATTCTACATCCATAAATCATCATCTGAGATGTAAACCGGTTAAGGCCATTGGTGATTCGTCATCGCATCATTCACATCACGATCTATTACAATTAAGTAAAAACAAAAAAAGTTGCGTAAACTAAAAAAGCTTAAATTGCCAGTTGGATATCGATTAAAGTGTACAAAGTATAATCTTTGGATAGCAAAATTGTAAAAAAATAATAACTTGTTTTTGGCCAAGCTTCAATTATTCACGAAACTTTTTTTTTATAAACTGCTATGGGCAAAATTTTCGTATTTATATTAATACTATTTTTTAAAATATATTAAATCCTAATACAAGTGAATAATCACTTTTTTGGTGTTAACTGACAACTATACTATACGAAAATAAAACACGTTTAAATTGCACTAATTTCATATTTTTATTATATTCCGTTTTCCCTTATCGTGAGCATTATCAAACGACCAATTGACACTTGTCAGGTCCTATGGCGCAGCGGTTAGCGTTGTTGGCTTCGGTGTCGGATCTCACGGGCTCGAGTCCCAGTACGAATCGATTTTTTTTCGATCGATTTTCAATTTCTGTTCGAAGGCATTGGTGTTTGTGATGTCTTAAAATTCTCTCCCACACTTCCGATCCTTTATTAACTGGGCGTAGCGAGAGCAATTAGTTAACCACTAGTCCTGTCCTAGCCTTTTCCTTCTAACCCTACTACTAAAAGAGGTTGAGCGACTGAGTAACAAACAGTTCTTGTGGAAAAAACTTCTGTTGAAATACCTCCATCAAGAGGCCATATGCTCCATATTGGGAGTGGAAATAGATAACAAAAAAAAATTGACACTATTAGCGATGAACGAAAACAATTTTTATTCGTATATTAAATCGTGAAATTAGTGAGAAAATGTGTTTTATTATTTATAAAAACAACATTCAAATAAAACTATCATGTTATTTAAATGTATATATCAAGTAAAACGACGCGTCTAATTTTCAAATAATACGAGTTTTAAATGAAACTTTCCGCCAATAAATATTTAAGATAAAACAATAAAAAATGCTTTCTTTGGCATGCTATTAAAAGAGTTTTTTAAATTGTATCATTTAAATAATTGATAGCTTTCTGTTTTTAAAACGTTTTTTTAAATTTCATACGGATATTCTTCTCTTGTTATATATATATGCAGTCACGTGAAGATCTTTCAAAAACTCGATTTTTATTAATATCTCTCAGACCGGTTTTAATCTCACATGATGTTGTTGAAAGCTGTGGATTTTTTGTTATTTTTGTAAACATCACGCCGAAGAAAGATCCAAGGTCATTTTTAAGTAATATGGTAATAGAATGTAGTTATATTAAAAAAATATTGATATCTTAAAAACAAACTATATCGTTTTCTTAAAAAATAGTCTTACGATTTGATATTTTATAAGTGAATTCAAATAAAATTATTTTCCATACACAGTGAAATAAAAGGATATTGGGGGAATTTTTTACGTATTTTTCTATTGTTCACACTCTTTCAATTCAATATATATATTTAAATTTTTGGTTGTGTACGTATTATAATTAGTAAAATAGAAGTACATTATTTAAATTAAATTTAGAATATTTTATACACAAATCGTGAAAAACAAAAGTTGATACTAAACGTACTAAAACAAAATGAGAATGTTAAAAATGCACGCAAAATGTGAATTACAGGCACGTACAAACGGTGTTTCACTGTACATTATTCCATCTAGTCTCAGTGAGTGTCATCACCGTAACTTGATATGTTTTTTTAAATTAAGACAAATTTCCTCAAACAATTGACAGTGTGATATCGGAAAGCTTCTGAGTTGATTTCATTTTATTCTCTGACTGATACAGAATTATGAAATTATATCATACAATATAAGATTCGCCTCGCAGTCTTCATATCAACGTTGCCAACCGGTCTGGCCACAGGTCTAACTAATTTTAATATCTATCGATTCCGAATTATTTATGCAATGATGAAATTTAAAATAAAATTTTATACCAAAATGTATGATACAATTTTAGCATACGTAACATTGATGTACACAACAACAAACTAACATTTATTAATCACAAACGTACCTGAAATTTATATTATAAGCTAATATTAATCACATTAATATATTTAAAAAATATATATCTCAAATAACATATCATATTGTACTATGAATTTTCCTATTACAACAATATTTTGTCTGTAATATTATAGTTTTTTCGCTTTACCTACCGTTGAAGTCTTTTATGTTTTATTTTGTAGCGCGCAGCAAAAGAAGCTATTTTCTTATAATACTATCTTATAATATTGATCCAAATGTACATTCATTTAATTATCATATTATTTCGTCCAGAATAACCCAATAAAAAGTAGTTTAGATATAAACCCAGGGGTAAGTTGGAGAGGGCTCGGAGGGGCTCGCGCGAGTCCCTTGTTAAATTGGACTAAGGCCGGCGAGCCCCTTGTTAATTTAAGAGAAACAATATTCTGAGATCAAATTAGTATAAAACTGCAATTTCTGACTTATATATTATCTACGACAGCTTCAGTATACACAATAGTATTTTTTTAGCCATTTAGATTGATAAGTTTACGGTAAATTGCATATTGTTACGTATTATAGGTGTATTAAGTAAACATTGATTGCTTGTTTAAGTATTGAATATTAGCATAAGAGTGATAAAAAAATTCACCCCTTCTCCAAAATATCGAGAATTTCTTTAAGATTAAGCGAGCCCCTTGTTAATGTATTGGTAGCCCATCGATGTATAAACTTTACCTGCTGTTGAAATATTCCGTGCTTTGTTTCGTAGCGCAGTATAGTATCAACTCATTATCAATAATGTTGAAAATAATTTACATACATTCATAGTATGACTATCATATTATTTCTTCCAATAAAAGTCAGAAAAAAATGATTGAGATATCACAGTCAGTGGTGCCGACGTCGTACATGCAATTCAGGTTAGAAGAAAAAATATCGTTGCGTGTTTCAGACGCCCTGGTATTTTTTCTCACGATTAAGCGTATCATTTCGCTCAGAGATGAAACAAATAACAACATGTTGCATGTTAAATGGGTCCGCCATTACCGGTTAATACGATGGATTGCAAAAAGTGTCATAAACGTAACGGTGCGGTTTATTTTCATCGAGCTGTGTCTTTCTTTGCGTATGTGTTGCCACAACAAACGTTCGCGTGCTTATTATCATTGCTAGCTCGCATAACTACTGCCGGACAGCCACACAGGTGGGTTATGTGATTTGCGAATGGTGAACACTGATCATCGTCCCACTTATAAATCCGTCTCATCACTAAAGACACTGGTGTACGATTCGTACGGCTATTCAACCCTTTCCCCGCGATTATATTTGATTTGTATTAATTACCGTTTTAATAGTAGCCGAACGAATAAACACTGATGAATTTGAGTTGGTTATAATGAATTAAATAATAGTAACAACGCAAAGACTTCATCTCGCAATATACCGGAAATTTCAGATTGTAAACTCATTTGTGAAAATTGCGGAAACTATATGTCTTATTTTATAAAATAATATAAATAAAAAAAATCTATTTATTGTAAGTGTAAGCAATGTGTGCTAGTCACCTCATTTTTACACTCAAATGCTTCATTTTTAAAACATTCGTAGAGTAATATGGCTTTTTTTAAATATATAGATTTGTTTCAATGTTTTCACACTATCCAGCTATGCGTATTTTGTGGAGGTACAAGTCTAACTGAATCAGTTACATTAACTATAAATTTGAACTATTTTTATTCTGTACAGTTCCATAAATTTTGTCGATAACTACCTGGGTTTCGCCTTTCGGTATCTTCTTTTAGGCACTAGATAAAACCAGAAGATGCCGAAAGGCGAAATCCGGGTCGTTATCGACAAAATTTATGGAAGTGTACAGAATAAAAATAAATCAAATTTGACATTAAATTTCCATCAAACACCTTCAGTCGAAATTCTAAATTAACTATTAATATATTTTTTTATATTGTTAGGTTAATAAATAAAAAGCTATTTGGATAAATAAATAAAACAAAATTATACAATTTTCCCATGAGGCAAGAAAGCTACGGATATAATATTTTAACAGATACCGACTATACAATTTTACATGAAAATACATTGCAAAATCAGTGAATTCTTCTTCACCATTAAAATTAACCAGCATAAATATTTATTTTTTATTCATTGCTTTTTTTGGCATTCAATTACGTGAATGTATTTATTTTATCCGCACTAGTCTTAATCGTTGTATGATTAACAATATTTTATTTGTCCTTAAAAAAAATTTCTTGTGTTATTATATTATTGTTTTTATGCAGATTGTGAAAATAACTAATTAAACGAATTAGCATGAAGTACTTGTATATTTGTTGAAATACTCGCCAAAACAATATCATATTCCACCTAGATATAATCAAAATCTTAAAATTCATTATAAACGACATATAATGGTATCGTAATTCATGTTTTTCGTGTAAATATATGAAATGTAATCAGTTAACATGCAGCAATGGAAGAATAAGTAAATTTATAAGCGTAAACGAAAATTAAAACTTTTCACGTCATCAACGTTCTACATTGCTATGCAATATCACCAAATATATATTTAAAGCCTCTTTCACTACTTATATGGACCATATAAACTAAACATTTCAATATGAAGTGTTTAAAAGAACTGTTATGATATCAGTCGCACAACCTTTTATTTCAGATAGAACAAAAATCAATTAAAATAAAAAGCTTATCATTATCGCAAGACACGTTTTAAGATCAGATAGTTTCGTGTAAACTTTGCAAAATAATAAAACTTCTCATAATAGATATATTAATATTCTACATATGCAATATATGCCAGTGATTGTGCGCTTGTGATTCTGCTCTTTAAATAGTAATTCCATTGACTAAAATGAAACAATGGCTTCTTCACACCGCATGTTTTTTCTGTAATTGATAAAGCAAATTATAACAGTTATTAATGCACCTGTATACTTTCATGTCATGTGATAGTGCACAATTTTAGCATAAATTTTTCTTATAAACACATTCTAGATCTCATATTTGTATTTTTAACTGTGGGAATTACTGACGAAACTTTTTTTTAATTCACGGACCAAATTGACCTAATTAGGTTTCGTCTAAAATGTTTGAAAGTAGATTATTATTGAATATTTTGAGAATATCGCCACGGTTGATTTTTTGTGGTATGACATATTTAATGAGTGTATAGTGGCATTGATAAGATCAAAAGAGATTGGAATAATCATTTAACGACCTCGTCTTCTTCGTTGTATTATCTAAAAGAAGACGCTGAGTGACTAATTGAAACAAGTCCCTATTAAATAAATACGTATTATTTCTATATTTTAGAAAAGAGTTCATATACTTTGAAATATACGAAAAGAGTTGTGGTAAGATGAAGACAAATTTATTATTCAACTGTCAAATGAACGGTCTAGCACGAAAAAGCCTAACCATATAATAACATTGGAAACTGATTCGTGTTTAATGAATAACGGAAATATAACATTTTATTGATTAATATTCTCTAGCATACACTATTCGAAATCATTGAATATATTATAATCGACGACAAAGAAAATGAATCAATAATATTATAAATTATTGTTTTCGGTGAATTAATTGGTCTTACTATATTTTTACCGTTAATATATTTTTTGTCATATATAACGAATGGGGCGCATACAAAAATCAGTTTAAGAATAACAATATTTCCCAAAACTCTGTATAACCTGGTTAAAAAAAAAATCAATTGAAAATGATTTTTTATGACTTTGTTTATTTATTATGAACATTTAAAAAAAATACTAATGTTTTATTCAGTGTTCCTTTTCAGAAAAAAAATGATTTTAGAAAACACAAAAAATATCAAAATGCACGACAAAACTATTTTCAAATAAGCCTTAATATAATATTTTCAACAGATTCATTGATGTAGAATGAATTAAAATACATATTTCATCTCGTTTTACTTACAGCCAAGTTGGTTTCAGTCAAAATATTAAAGTTTTTAACTAAATAATAATAACAAAATATGGTTTTCTATAACCGGGTTACAAAAATACCCAGGTTTTCGAATACCTAAAATTTAATTAAAAACGGGCAAGCCCTATTCACGATGTTGGTGTTTATTGTCCATAAATCAAAATAAACTAATACACGGTGACGGAAAACAAAACATTGTTTTAATAATCTTGATCCATTGTTGTAAATCTAATACGAGCACACGTTTATAGGCAGTATCAAAGTGTTCTAAAATGTACAAATCGTGAGATAAAAACGTATCGAAGCCGGGTCTTTGAGATGACTAGGTCAGGCCATGAATCTGTAACACGTGCCACCTGAAGCTGGGCTGTTAGGATGCCATCGTTGTGATGTGGGGTAACCAATTATACCACAGTGTGTCTGGACGATGGTTATCAGCCAACGTACACACACCTCAAATAGTAACATTGGTTTTGTGTACTATTCCTGAAATACGTCGATAGATTTTTACTCAACATGTACACAAATAATTAGAGTAATTGATATTTTTAGTCTTACAAGTCACTAAAACTTTTATACGAAATATTTCTTTATCTTTTATGATTGATATTTGAAAATCAATAAACAATAAATCATATTGTTTTTGAAAATAAGTATTCCTGCTAATATTTAATATAAAATTTATAATTAGAAGTTTTTTCTTAAACTTGAACGCTCTTTCAGTACACAAATACAAAATTAGTTATTATATTCAGATTCTTTCAGTATTTCATAAAACGTACAATTACATTAATTCTTAATTTACAATAAAGGTTAAAAGGTATCTTCATACTTTAAAATTTATTGTTTCAATCGAGTTTTTAGCAATACTTAAATGTTAATTAAAGCACAGTCAATGTAATATATTATTACCCTATTTTAGAAGCAAATATAAAATTTTAAATTTATGAGAAAAAAACCATCTAATTTAAATTAAAAAAAACACAACTGAGAGATATGAACGGCTTAAATCTCTATCACACTTTTAGTTAGTTCAATTTAATTATTAGTTTGCGTTTAGTCAAGATGTTTACAGCGTAGTAAACTTTTAAAAGAGAGTTGAAGAGGCCAAAATGTCGTACATTGTTTTTTATGATGCCTCAGGATAATATTCGTGGGCGGTAAATGTAATTCAAGTATGCACCTCAGTCAATACATATTAGGCACTGCCATCAGAAAACTTTCTAAACAAGTGGTTTTTGTGTAATACTTTTCCAACCTTTTTTACACCACCTTTCATGAGATTTTCGTAGCAGCGGCACAAACTAAAAAAACGTTTCATTCAAAATTGAAACCGCATGTACGATTATACTTTTATCATTGTCACATTTTTTTTGTAATATTTAGTGCTTTGTTTTTTAAACTCATGCGGGCTATATCTAATAATGAATTGGAAGAGAAATTTAATCAGTTTTTACGGTATTCGGGTTTTTACATCACGTATATTTTCCAGTAAATTATGAAAAATAGTTGTGCGTATTTTAAAATAGTATTTGTCAAACATTTGTTTTTTTTTTGATTCGGTTATTTTACTCGTACACAATTTTATAGTGATTCACCATTGCGACGTTATTTTAAATTGACAATGAGTCATTAGAACTATTGTCTTCCCTTTCTCTTATTATCATATTTCTGGTAATATTTAAGTTTAAACAGACGTCGTTTTGTATTACATACTACGCATAGATTTTTATTTAAATAATACAAATATAATACAAGCAGATCCATTTCTGTAGTCCAGATGTTAGATTTCCACTTAGCGATAAGTAGGTTCTTGGTTCAAATTCTGATAAGTTTAATATCATGTTTTTTAGTTGACATCTGAGTTATTAGAAATGAGTTTTTGTGATGAATTTTCTCTTATATATGACTTCAAATGACTTCATTCAAAAAGTTGAAATACCAAACGTGTCATAAAAACATTCAATGTAAAATATATTTATAAATAATTTAAGAATGGTTTGTTCTTATTAATAGCATTGCTAGTAATAATGCCAAGTTGCATGTATCATAGAATTAAAATTAAAATATGAATCGCATTATATTTATAATAACTGTAAATTTGACATTAATAATATGTACATATGTTTGTCTACTTAATATGTGTGGTATACATAAATTCAATCAATACTTCTTCAAACACTGACCGCTGAATAGAATGCCAGTATTCGATAGTTGGGCCAATTTTTTTGAATGCCAGCCTCTTTTGCAGCTGAAAATAACAAGAGCTCAGAATAGCCAATAATTCAAACACGAAAATCATTTGTTTGAGTATATTTTGTTCCGCTTTGCTTCAGAATATCGGTCACGATTCTGTGTGGGAAAGAGTTCTTAAGAAAAATAACGAAGCAACTATCGTGCACCTTATAACTCTTCATGGCAACGATAACATTTACAGTTTTGGTTGATAATAAATTTAAATTTTCCATCTGTATACCTATTAGAGATCTGTCAACACAACACGAGACGACCAATCATGATCAAAGTCACTTATTAATCTCAGTTTAGTTACCTGTAAAACAGAGTATGTCAACCAAGGAAAAAAATATTGTTGATTTTGTAGATTTTTTAAAATATATATATTTTTAAAAACATAGTTTATGCTCAATTATCTGTAAGTTTCGTTTAAAAAATCGTACGGTTTTAAACTTGTATGTAATCACTTTTAAAATTTTTATTGTCAATACTTGGTGGAAAGGCATAATATTCAAAAAGTAAACCACTATTTTATGCTAAGTCCATATTTATTTGAATATATATGGATTTTTTTTAAATATATGTAATTGTTTGAGAACTCGTCTATAAACGATTTTAAAATTCTCAAAATTAATCTCTTCTTCTTCTTCTTTTTTGGCGCATATCCGTTATCTATACATTGCATATGACTTCCACACGGAACCTCCAAGGCTCAATATTTCAAGTCCTTCATTTTGCATCCTCCTAAGTTACGTCAGCGTCTGTCATAAGCGGCTTTCCAAGATATATGTGTCGAAAATAAGTTTTTATAATGATTCTAGTATGCTAATAAAAAAACATTTTAATTATATAATGCACTTTATATATTATTACGTACGTATTTAATTACAATAAATAAGCTTTATTGTATGTTGTTTTTCTTCGAACTGAATATTTGTTTTGATTAACTCGATGTCTGCCACAGACAAGATATCTCGTAAAAATTTTCGTACTCAACACGCCAGAGACGAGTTATCTCTTCAATAACTGATTAAATTAATAATTGCTAATTACAGCTGGCATGCTAGGTAAAGACGTACTTTTTCTACAGCAGCCGAAAGGTTAAGTAAATGTATAAACCGTTTTACAATATGCATGTATGTACATACAGACAATTGAATAAAGTTTACTGTCAAACCTTGGTGGGAAGACAGACATATTAGTATAATAATATTCTATCTTATTTTGATGTGCTTATTATAAAATTTTACTGAAAAATGTCAACTTGGAAGAATGTGTAATATTATGTTTACAAATCAATACATTTTAAACGTCCCGGAAAATCTTTAAACTGAACACAACAACTCGTTTGATTTGTAATAATGTTAAGATAACGTTTGTTTAAATTAACATAGAAAATGATTGTTTGCCTCCAACTCTATGCGCCAATTTATCGAATCAAGTTATGTGGAGTAGAGGTTAAACGCTAGGACGTTTCTTTATGATCATGTGTTGTCATCCATCCGCACCCTGAAAGCTTTGTTTGGTTTTTGAAAAGCTGGCAATCCCACGTCATTCATCAACGGAAGCAATACAATGAATATAATGTGTTAGGAAACGATACATGTAAAGTATATATCTATACCAGACTAGAAAATTGAAACTGAACCGATATTTACAAATCGAAAACACGTCACAGATATTAATCACATTTTTTAAATATCTAATTGAATAGTTCAATTGGATATTTATATTATACAATATTGTTTAAAAATGTTTTTTTTGGTAGAATGAAATTAAATAGTTGTTTAATGGTGTCGAAATCACAACCTTTAAAATTTTAATCATAATCTACATAAGAATTTAAATATCCAACTTCTGTGAATACATTGATTAGATTCATTTAATTTGCAATTCGTATTTAAAATAAACAATGAAAACCACTTTGTTCAGTTTTCATTTACAATATACAACAAATAATGATTTGCGTAAATTTATTTCGTTATATAATACGATGTTTTTGATTTCATATAATAAGAAACACACGAGAGTTCACAGCTCGTTAAAACCAGATTACCAAACATGGGATTTAGGCGTCACTTTAACCCAGCTTAATTTTACTACAAATTCGGTATAAAAAAGTGTTTTAACTCGTTCAAAACACATATCATATATATACGAATAGCGTAGTATAGGGCTTCCAATTAACCGGACATTTAAACTAACCGGTTTTCGGTTTTTTTCTGATAAATAAACCGGGTAACCGGTTTAAACCGAAATATCATGTATTTTGATTAGGTAGGTATGCAAAAAAATCGTAGATTTTTTCAATATTTGGCATAACAGCTAATACTCCAATTTCAAACAAAAAACACGACATTTATCTCAATGGGACTCTAGTTACCAACCTGTTTGCTATGGCAAAGTAACAATTACTATAACATGTGAAAACATATTTTATGATAAAAAAATATACGTCAAATAAAAAAAATAGAGCTTGATTATAAAACTCAACAAAAGAATGATGTTTAAATGCATTCAATTTTTAAAAAATACCAACTAGATAAGACAAGAAATTCAATGTTTAGACAAAACCGAATACCAAAATATTCACTTGTCAAAAAATGTCAAATTATTTTAAATAGTCATTTCTGTTCACAACATGGACAACTTTGAGACAGAAGTAGATTATTCTACAAAATATATATATATATGTACATGTTTGTTGTATTTTGTGAATTGTTTCCTATATAACGCAGTAAATTCATTATAAAAAAAAATTCTCTTTGTAAAAGCAATGAAAAATAAGAAAACAGTATTTTTGATAGAACCCGGTTAACCGAGAGAAATAAACCGGTTTTCGGGTTTTTTCAAAACACGCGATAAACCGGTTAACCGGTTTCGGTTTAAACCGGTTTGGAAGCCCTAGCCGTAGTATCAAAGTAGGACAAACGCCATCTCCGAAATTTGATGGGAAAGGCGATTTTGTGAAAGTAAAATGGCCGTTTTTAATATAATAAATTAACTTTAAAATCAAAAATCTACATGAAATAAGCAGGTTTTGATACTTTTGATGAGTTTTTTTGGAAAAAAATCTTTTGTTCTACAATAAACAATAAAAACATGAATTTTGTTGAAAATGACGTTTATCTTACAATAGTATAATAGTAAGCTACAATAGTAGTACAATAGTACAATAGTAGATAGTAAGCTACTCATATACATACATATATAACTTAAATCATTACCTTTCTGACCAGAAGTTGGTAAGTAAAAAAAACTGACAAAAATGAGTTAAGTATACAAAGAGATTCTTTCATATACATTTTTTTTCTGTAATAACTCATTGCGTGCATTGATTATTTTACCAGTTTGCGAAAAAATGCATGTATTTTTATATTCAATTAAGGCAATTGTTTCTGTCTATTAATTTTAAACACTTATTTGTATGAGATCGGCATTAATGCATGTTTATTTTGATATTATAATTATCTTTTTAACACAAAATATCGATGTTAGAGGCTTTATCCTAAAAGCTGATTTTTTTATTTGTTCTTTACTCAGAACTATGAATCTGTAAGTTACTAACTTCTCCCAGAACAGTGACGAAAAATAACAATTTTAAAAATAAAAACGTTTTAATAAACTAACTTTATTAAAAAGTTCCTAGTTACTGTACACATAAGAAATAATGAAGATATTTTTTTTAGTTCTAATAGAAAAATCCTAGCAAGATCATTACCTCTAAATATTTTCCTTAAATACTTAAGTTTGTGTAATTTCACTCTTTATAATAGCATACTGAATACATGACTCACCGACAACTTCAAAGTAATTCTCTCATTAAGTTATTGATATAAAAACACATAAACAGTACAACAATCATTTGTTGTCATTGAAAAGCGATAGTTACATTTTTAATTATATTTTGTCTTAGGTCATCGATGTAAGACTTGTTTCCGGGTTTTAATAGATTTCAAAAAATAAATTTACAACGTAAAAATATAGCTGTATTGTTGACGTATTAAAGATGTCAGTAATTTAAAAATACATAATATAATCTGTTTGAAGCTGTCACTATTCAGCTAACCAACATGTGTAGATGCTGACGTTGGAGTCACCGTTAAAAATATTCAAATAATGTTTAATTTGCATTTTTTCTGCGATTGAAAGAATAATGTATGTAAATAACCTCCGTGAATTAACATACAAGTGCCAAGAATAGCGGCATTATAATTACTCAACCAGTATTTCACGCAAAGTAGTGACTATGGACACCGGTAAAAAAATATCTGGAAAATAGTACACGAATAATTTCATGGGCTTAAAATATTCTTCAAATTCATGAAATATTTCGTTTTCTATTTCGTCACCGATGCCTATGGACGTATTTATGTTATATCTTTATATTTTATAAATGACTGCCAATTTTATAATATTTTAAGGCTTATGAACAAATCTATGAATACGAAAATCACTAAAGCGTCTTCCTACGCCTCCGTGTTTCTGAGTAAAATATTTACAGTAGTCGAAAATTACGATAAATTGGCGTTAAACATAACTTAATCAAATTTGAATCGTAAAAAATTGGTACACTCTGTCACGTTTTGTCACTAACGACCCGGGTTTTGCCTTTCGACATCTTTAGACGTTCAAGACGTATCTTAATATCGTTTGCATACAGCCATTCGTAAATTGGTTTAAGTGTATAAAGATCACAAAATTATTTTTCTCGGCTTTTATTTTGCAAATGCTTCAGATAAAATCTATTAGTCACTGAACTAGACGTTACCATGCTAGTTAATAAGTAGTTTCAAGATTCTTTGAGCAAAATTTTAATTTTATAAATCGTATATTAATATGTTCAGAGAAATTGACTGCTCACTGGCTCTCTTCATTTAAAAAAAAAATCGGCGATTATTGAATCATGAAATTTATGTCCCATAAAAATTCTGATAAATTTCCATCAAAATATGAATATTTATAATATTACTTGTCACAAATGGAAAAATACATCGTCTTCGTGAATAGTTTCATATATAGTAGGTAATATTGCTAATATTATGCGACTCACATTATTTTGTTTACTTAATTTGAGAAAGTGAAGGTATGTCAATGAAGATTTATAAGAAACCATAAAGTGAAATTGATATCAGCGAAAAAAGTATATTAATAACCATTCCGATGTCTTTTCGTGGGAAGAACGCGGCTATTAATGGATCGTCAGGTCCGGCAGCGGCGGAAGGCCAATGTCACCTCGATCGCGTGTTCAATGCTGAGTGTTGAAGCCCAGAGTATGTGATGAGGAGGTGCGCCGCGTCAACGCCCTACATTTTCAACTCGGAGCCTCGTAAATTCCCATCGATGCGGCAAGTGTGTTATGTGCAAACACATTTTACTACGTGATTCTAATTCTACCAATAGAGTGACAAAAAATCACCGCAATTTTAATTTACGTACAATTACGCGGTAAGCTTATTTGAATTTGTTGTATTATGAACCAACAGTAAATATTTATAATTTATTATGAAATAATATCTCAAGCTTCTCGGAGAATTTGGGAAATACATTGAATACATTAAAACAGTAAACATTACTTTAAACGTTTAAACTATATGAAACACTGAGTAATCCTTAATTCAATTCTAATATTCTTTTCTTTGTAATTATGTGAGCTTTTCGCGTGAAATCAAATTTAATCATTTAATATAGAACAGGGTTTCCCAACCTTTTTCGACTCGCTTACTACTTGGTACATGACGCTAAATTGTAATACCATATCGAGTGTCGAAAGGAAAAAGGACGTAACCACACCTGACAAATTTTACAGGATACACAAAAACTTGTTTTCATGATTTTGGGCTAAAGGCAAATTATGAAATATACATAACCTTATAGTGCACGGAGACTAATAAACTGGTTCTTAATTGACTTTATCTAATATTAATTTAAAAAAAAACCTTTTTTCAAGTCTTTTCTCGTGATCCCAATTTTCGCAGGCCCATTTTTTTTCAACCTTAAGAGCTAAATTAAGATAGTTATTCGGCATTTTCAGCTTACATCTTTTGACAGAACGTGTAACAAGTTGTATGCATTGTGAATATCGAATAAAAGCTGTTTTGAAAAAAGTGTTGGTTACGTCCTTTTTCCTTTTCACAGTCGATATATATATATTCAAATCACCATTATTTTATATGTGTAAATCATTCATTCCTAAATGTCCGTCATTGTTGAAATTTTTCGCGTACCACGGGCTTGGAAACCCTGATATAGGGAGTGCTTGTATTATTTTTATTGAAAAAATATTTATTTATGTCAAATACGTCCCATCATCGATTATTATCTATTATCAATCTGCTGTGCGATACGATAACCTAATTTTAATTCCTATTTTTCGAAATCCTGTGCTCGCTTACCGACATGCTTCTTTCGACATAATGTTAGTAAATTGACCGACTACTGGTGGTCGTATAATGTATAAAGTATGTTATAAAACCTTGTTGTCATTTTAGTACCTTGTTGTGACTCACTATGCTAATCTAATCTTCTGTGAAAATCTTTTTTTACGATAAAACGCACTTGTAGTATTTTTATTTATTTATGACCACTACCAAAATTGACAAATTATTATTTACCCACGGCATAGTCATTTTCCATGGCAGTAAAAAATAGAAAACTTCTCTTGATTCAAATGATAAAAAAAAATATTATAACAATATGCGGGCAACACTTAACGATTATATTATTATTGACGTGTCGAATAATGTAACCATTCGTTCATCTTATGAAACAAATTAATAAGTTGAAAATAGTGAGGTATCAT
Source organism: Himalopsyche anomala (assembly GCA_031772345.1). Lineage (NCBI taxonomy): Eukaryota > Metazoa > Arthropoda > Insecta > Trichoptera > Rhyacophilidae > Himalopsyche > Himalopsyche anomala. The sequence goes on from CM062824.1 coordinate 18,118,714, forward strand.
TAATGATAAACCCGTAGTTATTATTTTTTTATATCCTCAATGAAAAAGATACTTACTTCTCTGGCATGGCTTTGAAGTACACTACATCTACCTGAACTTTCACTGAATCATCGTTCATAATAAACGTCAGGTAGTAAAATTGTGTGCGAAATGTCCGAGTCAATGGGCTGAGGTTCATTTTGTCGCGAGAAAGTTTGACCCAGTATGTACACACATTTTTTAACATTGTACCTACATGCGAGCGGGTAATTCAGAATACGGTCAATTAGTTTCAGGTGTTCGGCGGGCCACAGGTGTTCTCGAATCGTGGTGTATGATTTATCGATCGATCTGCTAATCGACTTTGCATCATCTCAGCGGAAGTATGTTTTACGCTCCATTGTCGAACTTTTAACTCTATCATAAAGATTATTAATCGAATGATTACTACGTTGAATATCTATTTATATTCGGTACATACTACTTCATAATTATTCATTTAAATTGAATTATGAAACAGGATATTGACGGATGTTCTACTAAAATATGACCACACTAAATAATTTAAAGGTTAAAAAGTATACTTTTAAAACTATTCATTTCCAGAATAGCATTTGTATAATATGTTTTTGTCCCGTTTTTTTTTTGGATATCAAATTTATGGAGCTTCAAGTACCAGGACGCGCCAGCGTCAAGGTTCTTCCAGTCTCCTTTCATCGATAAAGATTTTGAAAAATTGTAAATTGTATCCCCTTACCATCGTTTGCAGACGGAAGGGCGCGATCACTACAGAGATAAGAAGTTCACGGGAACTTCATGTGCATTATTTTGCAAATCACATTCTATATGCTTCCTCTATACTATATCCGTACATGTACACACATATGCGCATACATACATACACACATACAGTACACAAAAAAAAATAAACAAAGAGAGTCATTTTCGTGATGCTAAGTTCGTTCTAAAATTGACAATTTTAGACGACATAAGATCTATGGAGGGTCGTCGAGCAGAACTGCTCTGGGTCTAAAACGATTCTCAGGCAGTGTCTCGTCATAGTTGTGGAGATTAGTGATCGTTGGGTTAAAATGTTTTCCTACCTCGCTGTGAAACTTTTGAGATATTTCACGAAGCAGAATAATGATCGGCCTGGTTGAGCGGTCAATTTTTTGAGCACTTAGCCATGATATTCATAATCAAAAACGATGTTTTTGTGGACGATATTTAAGACAAATTAAATAATATTTGATTTCACATTAGATGCAGAAATTGAGAGGAAAAAGTGACATTTAATCTGTGGTGTTCATATTTCTGATGAATGAAAAAAACTAAAAACTGATATTTTTTGTATTTACGTAGTGGGGTGAATTAAGTACATTACAAAAAATATAAAATAAGAATACTAGATGCGTTTAAATAATTGAAATTACTTTAGATATATCATTTAATGTTGGATAGATATTTGCTGTGAAAAAAGGTCCAGTTATTAAAATTTATATTTGTAAATTTCTCCATTCAGATATAATTTATGTATACGTTTTTAAAGGTCGGTAGTTACAATAACGACTTTCCTTTTTGTTCATTTTTTATCATGTTAACGACATTAATTATCACTTCTGTGACATTGTATAGCAATTTTTACTTCTTATGTCATACATAAAAAGTAATTTAAGGCGCATTTTATTTCAAATTAGCATCTTAAATCAAGATAACGATCTTTACTCGAGCTTAATGTGTCTTGATTCCAAATAAATTACCAGATTATATTTAAAATTTATCTTTTCAATTAAAAAATACACATTTTTTTGTTTTTATCTTCTTGAAAGATTCATTATTTGAATGCGTTATCAACATCGTTAACAACGATGTTACAAACATCATTAATGTAACGAACGATTTGTGGATAATGTACATATTATGTGGCTTCGTAGTCACAAATTAAAATTAATATTTAAAAAGGTACATTGATTATTCAAAGTTATAGATATCTGATACTTTCATATCATGTCACATGAATTATTCAGTCTAGAAAAAAGTGAGCAGATAATGATTAGCTAACAACTAGTTTCTTTTATAGCCGTAATGTCTTTGTTTCTGTATGAAATCAAGTTTGAACGACTGATTTACCAATATTAGGCAACGATAAAAAATCTTTCAACGTGAGGTACTTACTTCTTTTGACAGTAAAAATACTACTATTTAAATATTTAAAAAAAATACCAATGGCAAAGATTATGATTTGAAAACAAATTCTTTCAAATCAAATATAATGAGAGCAAGATTAAAATTTATAAAGCTTCTCATTTTAGACAGGTGAAGTTTGTAAAAAACATGTGAAACTAAGTGATTTTCTCTATTGGCAACCTTTGTAATACGACTATCGCAATGTACGCACACATTATTCAAATGCGCTTTCCAAATACTTACGCCGCTGTGACCTTCTCACAGACTTCTCTCAGGGTCGCTGGTCATCTGATCAGACAGCCACCAGCCACTCGTAACTTGTCTCTGGCTACTTGCTACTCGCCCACACCGACCATAAAATGAACACGAATGTGACACTAAATAACGTTCAGTAGCGTTCTACATGGTTTCATAATACAATATTTAATATCTTAAAAGTTATATGTAACATTTTTTGTGATACACATTTCTTTAAATTTCTACGACATTATACTAAGATATTTTTTCTTTTTTTACATGCTTATTAACAAAATAATCGTCGCTATCTTTCAAGCCAAAACACATTGGATATTAATATTTACATCGATGGAGTTACAGCAGTGGAAAATTCTATTTAACTTTATATTTCATCTTCTTCTTCTGTCTGAAGGAAACCTTGGCCACTTCAATTAGTCTCTGCTACTCCACTCATTCTTGTTCTTCTAAGGCTATCGCTTACATCCAGCATTGGAAATCCTGTGATACATCTCCACTCAGCGAATCGCAGTATTCTAACCCTAAGTGTCTTCCCTGAGAAGTAGCAAACAATTTCACAGAAGCATTTAACACCACCCGAAAATAATAAGTAAAATATGTTTGCAAACGAAACAGTGCCAGTGATTAATTGAAAGATAACATACAAAATAGAATTCGTACTATTGATTTTTTTTTTATATGACTCCATTGTGATATTTTAAGTTTATTCCGAAACGTTACGATATTTTGTCTGATGATGTTTCTTTGAGTAGCGAAACACGTGCTACAATTAGTAATACAGTAAGTGGAGTAACAATTTTTATTTATATATTTAGCTAAAATATTTATATTTAAATGCTCCTTTATTTTATAAATTTTAGAGGAACTTAATATTTTTTTTCATCCATGTCCTCTCCCAAAATATGGAGAATATGGCCTCTTGATGGAGGTATCTCAACAGAGGTTTTTCTACGAGAACTGTTTGTTATTCAGTTACTTAACCTCTTTTTCAAAGAGAGTAGAGATAGACGGATATAGCTAAACCAGGACTAGTGGTAAGCTAATCGCTCTCACTACGCCCGTTTTTAGGATATGATGGGTGGGAGGGAATTCGAGACAACACATACACCCATGCCTTTGAATAGAAAAACATAAATTTATTTATAAAAACTTTCCGTCCTGTGATTCAAACCCGTAATCGAAACCAACGACGTTGACCACTCGACCACGAAGCCGGAAACTAAATATAATACAAAATTTTATTTAAAAAATAAACGTTAAAAATGAACAGTTTCACTCTGTTTATATTTAAATTACAGCGGTTAGAATTAGAATATTTACACCAGCTACGCTGTAAAATATTTTACAGAAGCAAAAATATTTAATCTTTTACTAAAATTCTCTTTTAAATCGACCAATGTATTTTTTTAAATAAATTAAAAACATTCACTTTAAATATGTAATACAAATAAATTACTGATATAATCTTTAAAAAGAAAGTAGTACATTTATTAGTGATGAATCGCGTGCTATATTTATAGTAATGATATTGTTTAACCAAATATTGAGCTTAAAATATCTAATAATGTATTATTAAATTTGTGGCAATGCCAAGCAAATACAATACACGGTGTATAAATAACATAACTGCTCGTTCATTAACTGGTTGCGCCGCTGGATAGCGGCCTCACTTCGAACTCTATTGACCCAGTTGTTGCATTAAGCATCCGAGAAGTTCGAGAAACTCATTCTTCCGTTGTGGGAGTCCTCTCGTAACTCGGCACATTCAGAAAAGACGCGAGACTGTTCAAAGTAAGCGTACTTCTTGCATTTTAAACCTCAATTAGATGTAAATATATTCTTTCGCCAAATCATGATGAATAATTTTCTTGTGTTTAGGTCGTGACATTAATCCTACATTTCAAAGTTATGATAGTATTGATTTGGGGATAATTAGTTTTTTTTTATACTTGTTGATATGTAGTCTGAGAGTCTGAGATGATAGTCTGAGAGGAAGATTGAAGAGGTGAATACCATGCGCCTTTGTTTTTGTCTCGGACGTTATAAATTTGATGTAGCCAAAAGTTCTTGTTTGAAAATGTTTGAAAGAATGAAAATTTTGAACGCCGTTTTTAATGGAGATCTATTATTTTATATTTTCTTCACTGTAGTTTTAATTTTGACGTAAGTGGGCATCAACATATCAGCTGCTCAGGCCTGTGTATCTTCTACGAAAAGCCCCAATTTAAATATTAAGAATACGGTATTAGGATTCATATTAGTAATGTTGTGTTAGTAAATTTACGATACTGGATATACCCTGCCAAATCTAGGACATTTACACCAAGGTTTTCTTTACCAGTACCATTATAAGAAACTAACGTATCCAGTGACTAGGATAAAATATGTATCCGTGTTCGCTAGAAATATGTGTGAAAACAGCACAATATATCTTTGTATTATATATCAGATCTTTTGATTATGACGGAACACTTTGTGTACCAATGATTTTTTATGGCAATTTATTCTTTTATCCCAAATATATTAAATAAAATAAATAACATATAAATATGTATGATATCAAAATTAAATTCTTATAATAATTGTAAAACGAAATTACTTTAAAAGCAGTTTCTATTAAAAAATAAAATATCTGGTAATAGACGAGTCCTCATTTAACGGTATCTTGATTCTGCTTTATAGCGTGTAATATAGAAATTTAGGACAAGAAGATAATTCAAATAAATAAGTACTTCTGTACTCATTTTGTCAATCCACAAATTGAATCATTAGACAATGTTGACGGAAATTTAAAAAACAAACACTTTTATCCAAAGTGAAAACGGTTTATGTATGTACATACTATTTTTTATGATTTCCGTGTGAGTAAGCAGAATTCCGTGAAATCATAATAATATGCCTTTATTTATTTGTGTCAATTTCTTTGATGACGGTATCTTTGCAAAGTAATAAGCGAATTTCAAAGGATACCGCAGCACATGTTCCAAAGTTATTATTCAAAAATTTGGCAAAGCCGGTTATCTCCTTTTGGCGGAAATGTGCACTAAGTAGAAAGTTGGTGCAACAACCTCTCGCAAGCGGGTGACCAATATCGAGCTAAAATACCAATGTGTAATCACTAATATGTCATGATAGTTAACGAACAGGATGTTATATATGCATAAAACAACATTCATAAGAAAGTTAAGACAATAATAAATTAATTGCTTCTAAATTCAAATCGATTTATTTAAACGGTATTGCCATACTTAGGTTTTTTAAATTTTGTTCTCCGGTGAAATCTATCTGTCATATTATTGTACCCACTCTGACAGCCAGTCGAAAAAGTCGGGTTTTCTACCTCTATTCCAATTTTGAACTCAGACAACACCAACAAATCATCTAGTGGAACATTCAATTAACAAGCACGGATCTCATAACTAGATAAAACTTTAACAAAACCATTTAAAATAAAATAAACAATATTAAAGATAAATAACTAGATTTCAGGTGCATTTATTCCACTGCAGTTATTTTTACGACATATAATGATATATTTAATCAGTTTCCATTAATATAATTGTCTATTGTCACAATTGATTGTACTTTTTGCCCATAAACGATAGCATTTTCAAAAGCTCATATTATTAAATTCATGTATTATTCTCATTTTTAGATTAACAGTGTTTTCATTTTAAATGGTGATTCAGTTGAATTATTATAAATAAATTAAAATTGTTTTAATAAGCACAAAATAACTTATATTATTATTTAAAACATTAAAATTTGCAAATCTCCATAGTCATCTTTCGAGTTGTTCAGGGCATTCCAGAGTAATGTTTGTAGATCCGCATGCTATTTTTTTTTCCATTCTGAATTGACATTATTTAATGACTTCCGGTTAGAATGCATTTTCCTAATGTCATTTTCGCGATATTACCGCTTGATATCATAAGACGATTTTTTTTTTTTATTATAATCGGCCGCAAATGTTGTCATTATCATTGAGGAAATACTGAGATCCAAGAAAGTGTTTGAACAAGTGTGAAAGTAAGATTGTGTACACATTATTCCATTGTTCTATTGCTTTATTCAGCTTAAACATTCAAATCCCATAATATTTTACTGCAACAATGATCGTTACAAAATATGACCGTTCAATTTTCATAAGTTAGCACACTTAAATCTGTTTTTGCATGGTTTTGGCAATTTAACAGAACATATCATTCTTTTAATTTATTATGTGCATTCTATTTTAATTGCACGGTTGTTAAGCAAGGAACATTCATCGTATCCCTTGTGTGAAAAGAGAATTGAGTGTACGTATACATATTTTTAACTAGCTATTCCATTATCTTTATTGTTTACCATCATAATGTAAAAAAGATTTAATGAAATATTTCATTTATCTACTAAGTCAACTTGCCTTTTTCCAGCCAATACTGTTTTCCCATCCGTTAATTTTGTACTCCAGCTTCCAATGGTGAGCTAACGTCTAGCTTATATAGGGTTTTTTTAACCATAGAAAAGAGAGTCTCAGGAGCAACTGACCATGACAAAATTAATAATTTTAAGCAAACGCAAAGCTTTTATGAATTAAGTTGTACTAGGTGTTCATATTGTCACACTGCATTATTTTAAAATGACCAATAAAAATGTAAACATATTGTTTAAATAAACATTTGGAACAGCTGTGATATGTTGTAAGCTATCCGCTATAGCAAAAGTAAATAAAGTTTTTTTTAAACTATAAAGCATGTATTGGAATTATCGTTATCGTTTTTAAATGGCTTAAGTAGTGTGCTTTTATTTTGAATTAATACCTGACATTGTATCTGTAGTACAAGTGTAAACATAAAATTTATAGCATATAAATAATGTTAATGAGATAAGTATATCTTGGAATCTCTCAAGAATGCTGACGCTATTATAACAGCGCCCAATAAAATTTAAATATCAAATTTAAGTTGTATAGAAGTGTGGTGTATAAAATCATTTAGAGTTTTAGAAATCACAACAGGACATCGCGAGTCATAAATTACTTGATTTATTACTCATAGTATATATATTTTTTAATAATTCAACATTCCTTTTGCTAGATAGAACTTTTCAAAACTTTAAAATATGTTATAGTGTGCACTGTATAGATAAATACCATTAAATTAACTTTCCTTTCCTTTGATTCGCGTGGAAAAATTAAACATATAATATTCGTACAAAGTCGTAAAATTCCTTTTCTATATATTATATATGTACATATCTATTTATACATTTTCACAAATATAACAACATACTTGGGGACCAAAGTTTTAATACAAAAATAATGTCAAATTTTGCATATTTTTACTTTATTTTCAACAATTTTTCTCTCTATAGATATACGTTTTCGCAAAACTGCGATATCTCATAACTCCAAAAATCTAGACACTGATATTGTCTGCTTTCTTGAATAAGTATTAAGAAAAATTGACACATTTAAACTTGAAAAATACACCAACAATTTTAATGGATTCGATGGATAATTTGTGGAAGTTCATTTTTAATATATATACATACATAATTTATTTCCTCGTATGCCCTTTCATATCATTTCTAGTCCTATTAGTCTAACTAGTGTAATTAGTCTAAGTAGTAATCTACCTTATTTTTTTATAATATAATTGCTCAGGTTTTTATCAATTAACACTAACTTGACTTCATAAGTGCATTTGTGTTAATTTGATCTACGAATAAATGAAGACGATGTGTGAATGGGAATGAAAATTATTTTATATTTTGCTGAGAATTTCTTTTTTGATTGTCAAACATGTAAAATATTTTTTTAACATCACCAAATATGCGTACAATGCTGTGTTTAAATGATAATGTTAGTATCGAGTCAACTATTTTAGCTGAGCTTTTAACATTGCAACTAAATCTCGATACAATTTCCAATCAAAGAGTATCACTTTAGGCAGCGATTTCCAAGTGGGAGGCGTGGACAATTACAAAGTGAGGCGCGAACAGTTCAAAATATTTATTTACCCTTTAAAACGTGTCGTTATAACTATATGAAATAAAAGATGGGGAGGCGCGAAGATATTTTTTTTCTTCAATAGGAGGCGCAGTATCATAAAGGTTGGAAACCACATGCACAATAAACAATTTAACATCGCGAGTGTCGATCACGCAATGTCGGTAGATTGAGGATAATTAAAATGTGCATGTGTTCAGGAAATATTCAACATCATTTGTTTGCTTATTTTTACGTCCAAAAATGAAATCTCAAATCCGTAAGTATAAGTTATTATAATAATATCGATAGCCTTTACATTCGTGGTATTTTTTGAAATTCCATTTCGCTAGATATTTGGTATGGCAGTAATGTTGCCCCAAGTGCTTGTTGGAGCCGCCTTTCCCTTTCCTTATGCAAGTATACAATTGAATGATAAGAGTACAATAGGACGTTCTACCGTCGATACTGTTATTATGGTCCGTTAAGCACCATCATCATGACAATGATAAGTTCGCGACGTGACGTTGATTAAAGATTACAGATCGCGGTTTCCTTTCATATTTATTTTGATCAACTATGATTGAACAAATTGTATCACTTGTAACATCAATACTGATAAACGCGATATATGACTGTAGCATTTCATTATTTTGAATTGAAGATAAATACGACATTCCTACAGTGTAAAAGTCTTTCTAATATTAATTTTAACTATATACGATGGAAAGTCTTTGTCGGGTTCGTGATGCAGTGGTAGACGCCGTTGACTTCCATGACGGGTTGAAGTCCCAGTGCGATCAGCATATTTCCAATTTGATTAATTAATTTCTCTTCGTAAGCAAGGGTGTTTGCGATGTCTAAAAACTCCATCCCATTATTCCAACTTTAAGTTAACGGCAGAGTGATTAGCTAACCACTTGTCCTATCATAAACCTATGCAGGGGTGGGCTGGAGGGGGCTCGGAGGGGCTCGCGCGAGCCCCTTGTTAAATTATGCCAAGGCCGGCGAGCCCCTTGTTAATTTCAGAGAAAACAATAATCTCATATCAAATTAGTATTTAACTGCAATTTCTGACATATATTTTATCTACGGCAGCTTCAGTATACACAGTAGTACATTTTTACCCATTAAGATTGATAATTTTACGGAAAATTGCATATTGTTACATATTATAAGTGAATTAAGTAACAATCGATCGCTAATTTAAATATTGCATATAATTGCATAGGAGAAATAAAAAATCACTCTTTTCCGAGAACACTAAAAATTGCTTAGAGATTAAGCGAGCCCTTTGTTAAGGTATTGGCAGCCCACCGCTGAACCTATGTTTGTATTGTCTGGCTTACCACACGAATATTTATTAAGATCCTACTACTCTACTGAGCCTAACCTAAGTATCTAATCTCTAAACACCTGTTGATAAAATCTATAAATCTCGGTGCACAGATGAATGATACTTGATTTATGGTAACTATTTGAATATTACGTTTCCCATTATCTCAAAACAGATTATTTGGAGCTTGTAGACTGGATTGAACTGGGCGATTAAAATATAACAACTAATTAGAATAACTTTAGATCAAATTGAATAGTGAGGAGGCGTTTTCATAAAGCTTTATAAATACCTCCAAAATATTTGGTACAGAATTAAATCTAAAATATTTAATTCATATTGACATAAAGAATATATTTGACACGTCTATATAGTATAAAACGGGATACGTTGACAGAAATTCAACGATAGGATATTATTTTTTCAATCTATTTTTTCTCTTTTAAACCCTTGTTTGAATTTTGTATAGTAGATATTTTGCATTGCAAAAACGGTCTTGAATTATTTTTGTCGAACATATTCATTAGTAGAAGATTCTTCGTATTTTTTATGTAATTATTTCAAAAACCTATTACTATTTATTGTATAATATTATTTTTCATTATTGCCACTGAATGAATCTAAAAAAACACAACAAAAAATGGATTTATAAAATTATATGAAACCATTATGAAGAATATTTTTTAATATGTTCGATTTCAATTGCTTTATTTTGAATGTATACGAAAGATAGATGATATGCTATGACAATCACTGCTACGAACATAATATGTGCAAATAGTTGTTCAGATTGCACTGTTTGCAACACTTGCAAGTTATTAATTTATTATATGTGTACATTAGAAACACGACATTGCAAAATGTATGTCCTGAAAATTCAAGACGTAAAGTTGCACACATCTTGATTTATTACCTCGATGCATTGCCATTCGCCACCGTTGTTGTGTCATTATTTTCTACGTAATAAAATAAAGTAAGGAAGATGAATGGTAAAATTTATTTATCTAAATATTGCAACACCAAATAAACGATATCGATTGGTTTATTACTGATGGTCTGTACGGCTTTAAATTTGATGGGAATCATACAAGTAGAATTAAAAATAAATGCTTTGATAATACAATATAAATAACAGAATAAGCTTAAGATATTTCAGAATAAGCTCAGAGAAAAGAAATTTGTATATAAAAGAAAACATATTTTAGAGCACATATCCAAATATGGTGGCAATCGCCATACAGGAGAAAGCAAACAATTGAACAAATGTTCAAGAGAACCATTCGAACATTTTTAATCAATTTTTAACACTTCATGATGCATTCAAATTTCTTATTCAATTTATTAATTAAATTTTGTTGTTCAGTTTAATGTTATGTTAGACATTTTACCCTAGACAGCTTTCATGTTCATAAGACGACAAATTTAATAGTTCTGTCGTTCATTTTCGTGAAAGCACTTGATTACTTTCTCTTATATACTTACATGACGAAGAAGAATAAATACCCATATGAGTTTTGTTTAGAAATTTTAGATATCTTGATTAAAATAAATAATAATGTGTTTTTAATTGATAATTAAACTGTGTCACACACAAAAAATATTCCTTGGTGAAATATCATTAGTATGCCATAGTTAATTTTCGCTAAGCAGATACAAAATTTCAACACTTTAAAGTGGTCGCCATTAAGAGAATGTAAATTAAATGTATGTCAAAAAAGATTTAAAGGATGGCAAAATCAAGACACTGAACTTCGTAAAACTCTTCTGTTAATACTAACTAATCTCTTAAAATCATAATTTAAAACTCATTCTATGCCATAATAATAAATATGAAAGTGATACTGTTACGTCTTTTTTTATCATTTGGTGGTCATTAGAAAATCGATATGGTATTTAAGAAAACATTCAATGACTACAAAACAGGTTCAATTTACAAAGAGTTCTATCATCCCGACATGCCAACCTAAAATAAAAATAACAATTACCGTATCTACTTATTACCGTTCTTCGTCAAATCGTGACTGTGGTGTGAAAATGTATTTTGGAAGTGAGAGTACAAAATAATGTTTTGTATTTCATGTCTAAAATTGTTGCAGCAAGTAGCCGGTAAACTTTCGATTCTCATCTCATCCGGACAAAATATAAACCCCTTATCGGTAAATGCGATCAGAATCTCATTTGATTCAGTATTGTTTATTTAAGCTGTGCCTATTAATTGAATAGTGAGACTTGCAATTTCCTTTGCTGTATTTTTTAAACCACAACAATTAAGATAATATCAAGGTGAAATTAAAACATCTCGAGATTGAAATATTGTTTGCCTCCGGCATTTTTAAATAGATAGATGCCATTTAAATCTCATGATTGCTTAGGTAATATTTGTTATGTCTTTTAATTATTATAAACTTTCTTTATTTACAAAGCTAAATGAAAATTTTAATTATATTTTAAGTTATATAAATTTTTTACATTTTTTCGGCATTGTACACAGTTAAAACTTTACTACGAATGTCATAGCAAGGAAATAAAGAGCTCTTCAAATAATTTTCTTCATACGGATTTCTCAAGAACAAACAAACAGCTGTGTAAATTTCATGCAACCAGAAGTCATGGTTAATCTGAATGGTCAATAAATAAATACAAATATTTTCAAATGCAGAGTTCAGATTATGACCATATTGTAATTATATAGTTACCACATATGTTTTTTGTGCGTTATTCACGGAATCATTACTCATATTGAACTTTGGCAGAAACAGGAACCAATATGTAAATAATATTTCATTGATTTCTCTAAATTAAATGATTAAATTTTAAAATTGTTTTATTTGCAGATGATGCTAAGAAACTTTTTGTTGGTGGTCCTCGCGGCTGTGGTTGTTTCCGCCCAGAGAAGACTTGCTCTACCAGACCCCAGAAGTTGTGCAAACCGTAAGGATTACTAATATTTATCAAACTATGTATTCACAATATGAATTGTAAAATTAAATTTGTCTGTACAGCTAATCGAGAACAGAAAAAAACTTATACAAACCTAATAATTGTTGAAATGTATTGGTTGATCGTTCTTAATGTGTATTTCAATTGTTATGTTTGTTTTAACTTAAGCGTGGTTGAAAATTGTAAGAGCTTGAAGAATGCTTCTTCTCATAAGCGTTTAACCTCGTTATCTTTGACAAGGTTACATTTTAAGCAAGAAGCTGTTGTAACATCTTCTCCGTTGTGGCAAAAAACGTGTACGGAGTTATCTATACTAAAATGTAATGTTCAAATTACATCGTCCGGTAAAACACTCAAATTCACCGAGACGAAAAAGCGTTTAAAAGAACACGTAAAATTCAAAAACATTAAATATATTATACAATGTTTAAGAAAAACATATTCATCTAACAACAACATTCGTATAAATTTATTTACTAGCAGCTTATTTTATTTGTACAATATTTTAAAAAAGCATCGATTTACTTAAGATTAGTAACATCTAATACGCATATTCATTATTATTTAAAAAAAAAATTGACATTAAAAAATTGTGTTTTATTTTTTCTTGTGACGCAAACAAAAGGAAAATGTTTTCAAATTGCCATGTGGACTTGTGCAAAGGCAAGATAATTTAAATTGATGTTGATTCTCAACGGAATTTCAAAACCCCTTGTCAAAAGTATTCCATACAATGAATGAATCGTAAATTTTTTAAGTAATGTGATAAAATTTTACAATGAGAAAAAACGATAATTATTCCAATGTGTCAACATATATTCCACTATACAGGAGCGTCTTTTATCACCTAATTGGATTTACGTTAGAAGTAAAAATGAACCTGTATACATATAGTATCAATATAAGAAATCGAAAAGAAAAGTCAAAATATTTTTTTATGATTAAAATGCATATAATTATTACTTGTCAGTGTTTTTACATATATAAATAAATGGCATTAAATAATTATTTAAAATCCATAAATTTGATAAGTGTTCTTCACTTTCATTTTGAATTTTAGAATGCTGCATTGCAATAGACACAACCGCTGAAGATTTTACCGAACTTTTCAATAAACATTCTTATTTAATACTATTTGCCAATTATAATATGAATTAAATCAAATGTTAAAATACAAAAAACAATTGCTTAACATCCAACGGTGGGCTGCCAATACGTTAACAATGGGCTCGCTTAATATCAAAATAATTTATCAGTCATATGCAATTATATGCAATACTTTTAAATTAGCAAACGATTGTTAATTAATACACTTAAAATATGCAACAATATGCAGTTTACCATAAACTAATCAATGTAAATGGCTAAAAATGTACTACTGTGTATACTGGAAGCTGCCGTAGATAGCATATGTCAGAAATTACAGTTATGTCCTAATTTGATCTGAGAATATTGTTTTCTATTAATTTAACAAGGGGCTCGCCGGTCGTGGTAGCATCTAACAAGGGGCTCACGCGAGCCCCTTCGAGCCCCCTCCAGCTCACCACTGTTAACATACATCATTAAAGTTTTTAACAAAAACAAATGGCCTTTTATATGGGTATAAGAATAATGTATACTCGATTGGATAGTATATATATTTAGATTAAAGGAAAGTAAAAAGACCGTCTTGTGTAAATGTCTGCAATGCAATGGAATATATTTATGAACTATAGGTTACAGAGAAGTCAACTAAGCCCTACTTATATTTATAATGATAGGTTTGCGAGACTCACAATTTGTGGTTTACGTTCAAACTCGTTAAAATTTAGTATTAAGCCCCAGCCGCAAACTATCCCGACGGATGTCACGATTTTGATGCAATCTACATAACGAAAGTGAGCTTATGGCATAGTCATACCCTCAAACGGAAATAATTATAAGCTAGACCTGACAAATAAAAGTTCTTATTTCCAAACAGTTCAGAATGTTTTATAAACCCTCTTTTTTGCTGTGTTTTCATCTGTGTTTTCTAAAATTCTTTTCAGATATCGCCGAAATTTCACTATTCGTGAAATAAACTCACTTGAAATTTTACAGACGTTTTTTTCAAAACTATTCGCCATTTTGTGTTGATTTTTCTTAACTTAATACAATGATTAATATTCAAAGAAGTTGTAAAGAAGCACATTTTAAAAAATCTTCAATATGATTCGATTTACTATGGTATAAATACCACATGAGAGTGAATGAACACTTTATTCCGTAGGTATCAAATTATAAATAGCAATCACACATTACAAACATGGCTAAATCAAAAAGTTTATTCAATGTATCTATGACAATTACTATTATTACAATTGTTGACCATAATATTCCAATGGAATCTATCTTCAGTATGGTTTAAGTTTTTTATCATTTTATAATAACATATGACTAAAACATACGTCTTCTTATCTTATCATTCTACGATGTATCATAATACAAGGACTTCTGCGTTTTTAGTCGTGAGGCTAAAAACACTGAAGTGGGTAACCACGTTTCATTTTTAATATGACAATTAGAAAAATTGAACTGCGTTATGTTTTCCTGGTATTCGATGTAAGGTTAGTGTGTTAAAGAAAATAACTATCAATCTGAAGAACAAATTACTTTCGAAAGAAATGAAACTCATATCTCGCGTACACTTCGCACGCTATAAATAATTATAATGGACAAAAAATTAAATGAGACATCAAACTCGGAAATATAGCAATGCAAACCGCCATTTGATATATAATCAATTTGAAAGCGATCATGGCTAATGGTAAAATTATACTACGTTATTAAACAAAGCATCGAACAATTATTTGAGTTCAATATGTGATATTAAATTATACATAAGATGATAATAATAATAATAGTAAAAAGTATAATGTCAATAAAGAATACAATTAATAAAAACATTTAAATATAATTTAATTCGCTCGAATGATTTTCTCTTGATTAAAGATTCCAACTAGATAAACACAGCAAAGCAAATACCAAATTAATTACATTGATTGAAATATTAAGCTTCATCTGCAATAAAAAATGCGTAGAAACGAAATTTATCATACATTTGGATGGCATTAGGTTACTATGTTTAATAAATTTCTTTATTTTATTTAGAGTACCGGCCTTTACAAATACGAAATCATTATTTATCATGTTAAGTTCAATCACTTTTAAATAAGACCAGCGATAAGAGATATATCTTTCATTTTTCTAAAATATCACGATGAAACATTATTTTACTAAAAGTGTCTATACACAAATTACATGTATGAATAAAAGCATTGCGAAAATTTGGTAGCCGTGACACAACCAGTGAAATAATTCGTTTATCGATTTATCAATTATATTATATCTTACATATTAATAATCTGAAATCAATGTGTCAGATCAGTCAAGATAAAGATTTGTATTTAATCTATGAAAATATTCTTAAATTACAAACAAATATCCGGAATCTAATGAAAACTCGTTTTCGCCTGAATTTTCTGGACGATCTGAACGACAGTGTGGCAAATGTTAACGTTTAACCGAAATGTCGCAAAAAATATATTATTTTTGAGTTGATTTTATACGAAGTCAATGAGAAAAAGCATTAACAACGCTATAATTGTTATACTAGTATGAACTCGAATAAACGATAAAATTTAACCGCCCATTATCACGAACATCGTAATTATAAACAACTCAACAAAACAGGGTGATTTGTTAACTCAACAAGTTGAAAAGAAACTCGCCGTTTACGGACTTTCATTTTTGAGTGTTTACAATACTAACGGACACAAGATGGTGTGGCTCTTGACCCTACAAAGTACTTTACAGAAAGCAAATATACACTCACCTACTTATAATCTTTTATGTACAGTGTGCGAATGAATACAACCAGTGCTTTTTTAAGAAAAAAGGTGTCTGAACTCACTTCTTGTCAAGCATTTCACTAAAAACTTATTTCTAATCCATGTCCGTTCCCAAAGTGGAGAATATGGCTTCCTAATTAATGGAGGTGTCTCAACAGAAAGTTTTTACGAAAACTGGTTGTTACTCAGCTACTGAACCTCTCTTTTTTTCGAAGACAGTTAGGATATAAGGATATGGCTAAGACAAGACTAGTGGTTCACTAATCGCTCTCGCTTTGACTCGTTAGTTTTAGGATTGGCAGGGTGGGAGGAACATTTTTAGATTTCAAAAACACCAATACTTCGAGAGGAATTCGTAAAATTGAAATTTAAAAAAAATGCCGTTCGAATTGGGACTCGTAACCTTACCTGTGAGAACAAAAAATTCAAATTTGATGCAGGTGGAATCCGCCTGGCACAAAAAACACACTGAATCACGCATTAGCTCCCGGGTTTTGGTCACAGAGTAAGTCTATGCACCTGACATTGTTTTGTATGTTACGGTTAAAATTAAAATAACATTTTGCCAATATTGATTTGAAATATAAAAAAGTAAAAAGGTGCCGTTCCACTGCGTTACATAGTAAAAAGGGCCCTGAATATAACCATAATAATACATTTATACGTGGAAATATTTTATGCTGGCTAGATTTGAATAAAAGAAACAATCAGATTCGTTAAATTGTTTGAAACACTTTTGTTTATGAAATATTTATGATAAAAACTTAAAAGGGAATCGACGTACACCCGAGGCTCAAAATTAATTTAAGTTTTGATGGTGTTTAATGTGCGAAATAAATTTAAAAACGAATTATCTCGAGTCTTTGTGATTCGCTTATTTTTTTTATAACATGTACGATAAAATTTCAGTGCCGTATACGATAAAAAGTTGTGATACATTTTTTTTATCTCGATCATTAAATTAACTCCATTAAATATTTGACTTGAGCTGTATTGAGATAAATAGGTGTTATTACAATTACATTAGATATGTTTAAATGCTTTGTAAGTGTACTTAAAAAAATACTCAATTACTAGCAAAAAAAAGTACGTCTGATACAGTCATTATGATTTTTTTTATCCTCATATAGTTATAATTTATTTATTTGCCCAAGTGAATCTTAAAATGTTTTGCCTGAGTAGGTTTCTTCATTTTGCTGAGACCTCTCGCTTCGCTCTCTTTCACGGCCAACATTAATTGACTCGATTCACTTTATAATAAAGGCAGACAATAAATTTTATTATTGCTTTCCATCAAACATCGACTGTTATTATTGACTTTCTATTTGGTTTGTAAATATTTTATACATTAACAAACAATCCACGATGGGAAAACGATTGTTTCTGAAGCAATGCAAATTATATTATTATGTTTAACGACTTGTATCATTAAATGTATGACATTGGTAAATTTATTTTTTATTCGTATAAACGCAGTGTCGTCAAGGATCATAATGTAGCCATATATTACTTAACAGGTTGATTAAATTGATAATTTGTTATTTTTATATTTCGCCGAGATAAAGTTAAATTTTATATCATTGTTTTCTTTGTTGATGCTCTGATTCACATTCAATAATAAATTATTTATAGTCAAATACAAATGTAAGCGACAATTTATTTTAGAGATCAAAAGTATCTCTCAATTGTGGTAGTAAAATCTCTAATATAACCATATCACCGTTTTCATTGTTAGGAGAAATTATATGGAAGAGCGCAAAGCATTACGTAAAAATTGTTGCATGTCTCGAAGAGTAAAATTGCATGATGTAATAAACAACACAAGGCACTTGCGCGAATACAAATTAAGCGTGTGAAATTCTCACGACAATACAAGTTAAATCATAATAAAATTTTCCATTTTCCAACATAAACAAAGTTACCTGATAAACGAGCTGAACCTTAATGATCCGTTGTTTGATTTTTTCACAGTTATGCAATTCTGTTTTTCCCATAAGAATATGTTTACTTATTTTGAACAGCTATGAATAATTCTTCGTATCTGTATTTTTAAACAGTGAATTGGTCTCATAAATTAAGCATTGCTATAAACCATTCGAAACATAATATTTTTGAATAACTGGTGTGTAGGTTCAATGGAATATTGTCGACCATTCCGTAAAATAATCTATGGAATGAATTGTCATTGAGACAGCCTTTTATTTTTCCAAATGCTTTGCTTAGCAGTTCTGAAAACAATGTATATCAATCGGTAAACAATCTACAAAATAATCAATTGTCTTTTCATATAGATATGTGGACGAACTATGTTTTTAAATGCGTCTTATTCATTCTAGGTGTGAGACATTCAACATACCGGGATGCTCGGGGAGTTGCGCATTCATACTTCTTCAGTTGGGAGCATCAGCCCACTCGTAGTCTCGAAGTAGACTGGCTGGACGCAAGGAACATTTGCAGAAGACATTGTATGGATGCCGTTTCTCTTGAAACACCACAGGTAATTAACTATTATTCTTATACCAAATAAGAATTGAGTCATATTTTTAAATAATACTGTGATGTGAAAATTACTGTCGATATAATCAAGCGTATAATAAGAAACACATTCTTAGTTTTATCCACATGTTTCGAATTCATTAGCGAAGTCCTCAGTTGAAGCGATTATTTTTAATGGGAATATATCCATAAAAGGAAACTGGAAAAAGCTATAAAATTAATTCAATGCACAATATTATTTCCGAGCATTAGTTTTCAATAAAAAAATATGACTATCGAAATATTATTATTTATAAAATAAACAAGAAAAAAGAAATATAAAACTTACTAACAAATGGACGAATTTTCTTTTTATAATAAACGATTCCATTACAAAAATACAATGACATTTTTGGAATGAAAAGTGTTCTATTACATTTATTTACGTATATGTGTTGTCGCAATTCAAAATGTAGCTGTGTAATTAATTACAAGAAGTAACTATGTACTCACAAGTACAAGATAACATCCTTGTTGGCAAAACACGTCTTCAATCTATCGCCTTTGATGAACAATTGCATAAAATGCAAACGGGCACTTAATTGCACATGAAAAAACGATTAGCATTTCATATGTACACATCCAAATTGCGAAAGACCTATTAAGGGGTACTTAGGTATTGTAACCAACGACCCATTCGCATTTTTTTCATAATAGTTACCTCAAACGTTCCTAACGATAATAAAATAATTATTATCTCGGTTATAATTATGATGTTGCAGAATGTTCTTTGAACATCTCAAACAATATTCTACACAATCAAAATAAAATAAGGTCACAAAAATAATTACATTTGAATATTATTATAACATAATATGGTTAAGGGTCTTGCAAGTTATTTCTTTAATATAGTATATTTTTTCTCGGTAGAAGGTATAATAAATATTCTAGAAGTGGGAAGAAAAGAAGATATATTATACACATCGATATTTATCAAAATTAAATGAAGTTGAAAAATATTATGAAACGTAAATAAAATGTCCTTACACAAACATACTAAAGAAAGAAGAAAGAAACAGTGATAACAATAACTAACTTTCAAAATATTTTCAAACCAATTTTGTAGTATGTTTGAAAATTATTTATTGAAATAAGACAATAATTGAACACATCTATTATTCATAATGGAAGCTCTAGGTTCAATTCTTGGAAAATTTAAATGTTAAAATTATGATTTAAAAAAAGAGTTAAAAGACATTGGTGTTTACTTGATCTCTGATGACTCTGTTTTTTTTTAATAAGATTAATAGTTTAAAATTAACTATTGTATTTACAATAGCTGTCATTTCAAATACTCAAAAAATGTATTTTCAATGTATGCTTAAATAGTCAATTGAAATACCAGATACACATTGCATTATCTTAATAATTACAGGAAAATGAATTCATCAAGCAACGCATATCTCGTGGAAACGTTCGTTTTATCTGGACATCAGGTCGCAAGTGTAACTTTGCCGGCTGTGACAGGCCAGACCTTCAGCCACCCACAACCAATGGATGGTTCTGGTCAGGATCCGGAGCTAAGATTGGAGCCACCACACAACGCAACACCGGGGACTGGAGCGCGACTGGCGGATATGGTCAGCAGCAGCCTGACAACCGTGAGGCAGCCATGGTTAGTAAAGATACTTAAAATCATCAGAAATATTATTTGACTTAAAGTAGCAAATGAAGTTTTGGCTGTTAGATTTCTGGAACAGTCAATTTGTAAGTGGATATGGTTGTTTCGTTGCCTAATTTCTTAGACTTTCTCAGCAGCAGATAGATCAAATCATTAACCTGAAAATATGATTCTGGATACTAACCACATCTTTTAAAAATATCCAGTTATAAACGATAGAAGAAAAGGATTAATTCCTCAAGATGATATGACCATCATTCCCCTTTACCGTATGATGAAATTTTGTACAGGTAGTCGATGCAAAAAAATATATAAAAACATGCACAATAGCGTAGCCATCAACTGGTAGTACCCACACGCCCATACTCATAGCGCTTTGTATTTCCGCCTCACTCACCTACCACGTTTGCCATTAAACCATTATAATAGTTTAATAGTTTTGGTATTCGTATTAAGTGGATTCCCCTAAAGAGATATTTTTTCGGTACCATTACTATGGCTTGCTTGTTTCTATATAACTAAGACAAAACCTTATGCTATGATTTTTATCTTACTACATTAAACTAATCAATAAATATTGTTACAGGGTAACGACGAATCTTGCTTGTCCATCTTGAATAACTTCTACAATGACGGTATCAAATGGCACGACGTCGCTTGCCATCACGTCAAGCCGTTCGTCTGTGAAGATAGCGACGAGTTGCTGAACTTTGTCCGCTCTCGCAACCCGGGAATCCGTCTATAAGAGTTGGAAACGAAGGAATTGACCTAGGTCAAGATTCCCACCTTCCAAAACAAAAATCTATTTATTAAATTAAATCCTCTCTAGTTATAACTTTCATACTTGAAAATCAGCAGATACTGATCATCCATTATTTAGTAAAAAAAAATTAACTATGGTATCCAGCAATGATTGAATCTTTACAGAAATTTAAATAAAATTTTGAACTCTGAATTATGCACCAAATTCAAATATTTTTTTGGGCATAACAATAGGCTTACAAAACAATATCAGAGCCTACTTCATTAAAAGGACGAAAATGGTAAAAAACTAACTACATAAATTCTACACTTGTATAGGTTCTTGTCATTTCTGATATATCATTATTGAAATGTTAAATTTGTTCAAAATAAATGAAACAACTCAACAGTTGTTTGTTACTCAATCTGTGCAAAACAATGACAATTGAATAGCTTCATGGAAACATTTTATTTACAGGCTTGAATATATTTGTTTAATTTGTCTGTAGGAGTTCATTATTTATTGAAATTTAATAATAAATCGTTTTCATTTCAACTGATTGCACTAAGTGTCAGTGGTCGTATTCCATTTAATTTGCACAAATCTAGATTTTTTATGCATATGGACGTAAATATGCAGTAGAAATTAGAAGTTGGAATATGCAATCGTAATATTTTAAAAAACCACTTGTGAATAAACCCATCCCAGAACACAAATAAATTAATTTATGATAGTTTATATTTAAGAAATTTTTGTAACGATACAAATACAAAATAAAGTATTTTTTTCTAATGAAACTTCCTTTTTATGTTATACTTCCCATACTATGATTCTATTATAATTTATATGTGTTGAAAAATATTTCCAACCAGATTGTTTGCAGCCCTTTGTGAGCTGAGACTTTGTGGAAGCGCAAGCAATGATTGGGAAAGCGTTCAAAAAATTACAGTGGAAGCTCCAATTCATAATTTTAATGACCTATTCAAAAGTTATATATTTAATTTTTTTATTATATCATACAGAGCACTGAATAAAAACATTTTAGTGAGATGAGAATGCCTAGGCTAAAGAAAAGTAAACAATTGTATAAATAATAATATATTATGAATTGCACTATACTCATTTTATCGACAACACCACAGCAAATATTGCACCTATGCTGCGCCTGAGAAGTCTTTTTGCGAACAATTGCACATATGAATGAGTGTTTGCTATATTGAAAATGAACATAAAAACCATTTCAACAATGTTATCTTAGTGACATATTGAGGGTAGAAACCACACAACTTAATCCGTTAAATGCTGAATTTCTTAACAAATTTCTTTAAAAAATAAAACCTAATAATATATCTTTTTTGGAAATATATTGAAATTGTTATCAGAAAGATTTACCAATTAAATACAGTCGTTTGTGCCGCCATTTAAAAAAAAGCAATAATTTAAATGTCAGGGTCGCCACATAACTAATCATAGAAAATTCGCAAACTTAATTATATTAGGGGGACCCAAAAGAAATCCATTATTTTAACATGCCTTGTTTGAGATTAATCTGTACCTGGACACGGGCAAGTCAACATCTATCTAAGTGTTCCATTCGATAGTAGTATTCCTCGGCATTATTTTTTTGGGTTATAAATTATTTTTATTGTTAAGGAAAAAATGAGCAAGCCGGAAGCAACCGAACAACGCATGAGGCATTTTATGCTACTTTTTTACAATCAAGGTTGGAATGCGACCAAGATAACCCAAACTATTTTTGATGTGTATGGATCAATTATAACAGTAAACCGATGCCAGTTTTGGTTTTGAAGGTTTAAATCTGGTGAAAGATGCTTAGCAGACGCCTCGAAATCAAGGCACCCATACAAATTGGATGATGACCATTTGAAGGCCACAGTGATCCTCGTTTAATTATTGATGAATTATCACAAAAACTTGCTAGTCCATGGTCTACAGTGCGAGATCATTTTTAAAAAATCAGCAAATACAACCGAATATGTGTTTGGGTTTCTCACGTGCTCTCTGATATGAACAAAAATGTGCGAGTGAGTATCTGCAATTCTTTTCTGTCAAGACACAAAATACACCCATACTTGGACCGAATTGAGACTAAAAGTGGATATTGTACGACAATGTGACCCAAAAAAACAATGAATTTCATCAAACGAAGCACCTGTACCCACCCTTAGATCTTCCGGGTCAGAAATATTGAAAAATTATTAAACCTACTGAAAAATCATTACATAAGTATTTGTGGCGTGATACCAAAACCATCGACTTCTCAATCAGCAAAGACAAAGGCCTGCTCGATTGCTTGTAACTCTACTGCATTTTTTTTTATCCATGTTCACTCCCAATGTGGGGCATATGGCTTACGAATGGAGGTACTCAACAGATTTTTCTACGAGAACTCTTTGTAACTCAGTCGCTCAACCTCTCTTATTCAAAGAGAGTAGTAGGGATAGAAGGATAAGGCTAAGACTGGACTAGTGGTTAACTTATCGCTCTTGCTACATCCAATTATTACAGGATCGGGAAGGGTGGGAGAGATTTTTAGACATCACAAACACCCATGTCTTCGAACAGAAATAAATCAAAAAAATGCTGTTCGTTCTGGGACTCAAACCCGTGAAGTCCGGCACGGAAACCCAAAACACCAACCACTGTGCCATAGGACCTGACTACTGCATAGTTTTTAGGCAATGTGTTGTTAAATAAAACATTTTTATACTGTAAATTTTTGTTTTTATTGTGGCTATGCCCAGTTAAAAATATTTTTGTAACACCTCTCCATACATCACAAAAATGGTAAAAAAGAAAAAAATAACACTTTAACAGTTACCATATATAAAAAAAATACTAATAAAATAAGTATTCGCAACAAAATTTTTTAAATATTAAACGTAAAAGAAGCATTTATGATAGAATTGTTTAACAATAACAAAATGGTAATTATTTTTCCGAATAAGTACATTTGAAGACTTAACAAAAGCAAGAGTATTAAAAGAAATATATTGCACAGGATTATTTTCCAGCATTTCATGGATTGTACAAAAGATAATGAAACTTCTTAATAACAAACAAAATTTGAAATTTACATTATACTTAGTAAGAATATTTGGCATAAAACGATGTGCACAGACTGGTCATGATCCTGTTTCTACAGATACCTGAACCTCCCTTAAGGAATCTTATTTCCTCAGAACCAATCAAAAATTTTGCGACTACGCTCAATTTTTTTGTCTATTCGTGTTGAATTTCATACTTTTCGACTCCTGGTCGGACTTAATTGCGCAACATTCTATAGTTGAACTTGTAACATTACCCTTGATATAGTGTTTGTGTTGACTTAGCGTTGGTTCGAGGAGTAAAAAGACGCATGCGTTTCGCTATGTCTAAATGTCCTTTCAACTTTCGCCGCAATAATTCAAAATATTGTTAACTTGTGAACCATTAAATAAAATAAACAGAAAATGAATAACTTTAAATCTTAAATATTTTAGTTTATCAAGCAGTAAGCTGACATCTTTAATGTTTGAACAATTTAAGACGTCATCATACTTGCAAATTTTACAAAGTCTTCAAAATAAACTTAATATAAAAATTAATTTGTTTCAAAAAATTTCCTAAAAATTACAGATTTTTTTACCTTACATAAATTATAAATGCATGCTACTAACATAAATTCAATAAATTTAGTAAACTACAATGACATATGTAGAATTCAAAAATAGATACCCCGGAAAATGAAGCATTAATAAATATTAATATAAATATAGCTTCTTCGCAGCATTATTATTAAATATAATAAAAAACATATTGATTTCAATTTGTATTTCAGAATATTGAAATGTGATCATTGAACAAAAAACTAGTTTGCTAAATGAAAAAAGTAAATTCATGTCACATAAATCAGTGCTCCGCAACCGGTGTGCCACGGCACACTGGTGTGCCGCGAGGCGATGAAGGGTGTGCCGCGGTGCGAATCTCTAATAAATGAAAAAAAAAACAACCAGTTTGGTCGATACTACAAAATATTTTGATGACACTATCACAGAGAAGCAGAAATAATTATTTTTTGGTTAGAAGAATATTTTATATGTACAGTCTGCGCAAGAATGTTTAGCACACCTTGCGAAAATTTAATTTTGTATTCTAAAATGTCATTTAAGAGTAGAGATGAATTATTTCTTTATAAATATCATTACAAATTTGCCTAAGCATGTACCCATATCTAAAATATAACTTCTTCATTTTAATAACCGATGCTGAAAATTCAACTGAAGTGGGAAACTTACAAACTTTTCACTACGTTGGTGTAGCCTTTTAACTGATTATTTTTTTTTGTAAATAAATCTGAATAACCTGAAAGTTTTCTTTTAAGATAATCTCCATTAGGAGTACATGTGCTCTACATTGGTAGTGGACATGATTATAAAATATCCATATGGTTCTTTTGTGGTTTGTATCATATATAAACACAAACTAAAGTAATTTCCAGTGTTGAAATGATAAATAAATAGGTACCAGGTCGGTCATTGATTTTTTCCCTATTTTTTTTGTATCCGTCTGAAGATAAAAAAAACCACAACCTTTAACAATTAAATCAATAAAAATGACGTTCAAATTAAGTTTCAAGTCAGAAAAGTGGCAGGGAGATGCCCTGGCTGATTTTCAGTTGCTAGGTCGCCAACCTGGCCCGACTTGGCCCCACTACACCACTGGTAATTTCTGTACATTATGCACATGCTTACTTGTGGTGTGCCGTGAAATTTCGGAGAACACGTTGGTGTGCCTAGGAAGATAAAAGGTTGTGGAGCACTGGCATAAATGACGAATCTTCAATATAAATAAAAATAAATGATAAACTCTTTTATGCAAGAAAATGAAATATAATATAGAGTGTGTGATATTATATTATATTTAACTTTGGCTTTACTAGCGCAAAAGCTGTCATTTGTGCATGTGAATTATAAAATAATATCTTTATCACTGTTCAATACAGATGCATACAAAAAATTAATATAAACAGAAGCAGTTTTTTACACACAAAGAAATTTAATAAAATGAAAAACATTTGAAAAATACTGGATTATTTTAAAATAGAAGCATCAAATTGTGTTTTTATAAAGCTAAAGGATATTTCTTATCCAAAATTTACTGGGATAAAATTATTATAGATAAAATCGTAAATAGCAATGGAAAATATTTACGTAATATAATAAATACATTATTATGTATCTATTTGAACTGATAGATCAAAAAAAAGGATAAGTTGCTTTTTTTTGCAAAATTAATTCGATTATTTTGAACATTATGCCCTACACTCTTAACTCCAATTGAATAAATTGGATGATTATAATATCTAATATTTTTACCGGGAGGATATTTTTACGTAAGCGTAAAAAAATCCTCACCGATCGAAAAAAATCAGTATTGTCATAATAATATGTACAAGTCAATACCCATATCATGTATAATTTCAAAAAGATATTTTCCAGTCATTCATTCAAAGATACATACTGTCATGTTTTCATAACAAAAATTACCGTAAGATGATGTTATTTGATATTTATACATCTAAATGTGACTGAAATGAAAAAGTCTCTTTGGCATGTTACAACTCCACCGAGAAATTAAAATTAAATATGATGTCTAATCGTTCGCAATGTAGACTTTTTACGTTGTGCAAAATACCTTCAAAAATTTACATCGAGAAGATGAATTGTTTAAAACATTTCACTGGTATTTAATGTAGTCTATGGAATCTCACGTAGCCGGGACCAGGTTTTCGGGAGTCACAATTTATGCAATATATATAGGCAGATGTATTTGGTTTCATAAGCAAAAAAAAGAATTAATAATTATAATTTTTCCACATTATTGATAAATATGTACAAAGACATACAAGTGTGTGGTAATTTCATCACAGTCCCCATAAATCACAACTATTCCCGCCAAAATTTAGTCTAATGAAAAAATAATATTAAATGCCTTCGATTCCGTTGAATTTAATTAAGCATTGTGATCAAATTATCACAGTCAAAAAATGCAAAATATTGGAATGATCAATTAAATAGATTCAGTGTTTACTTTTCAGTAATACATGTTGTTAAAATATATTTTTAAATCTTTCATTTGGTTTTTCTAAATTATAAATTGTTACTTTATCGATAATAAGTGATCAAATAGCAAACCAAAAGATTTCTTTATATTGATTCAACACAGGAATGATTAAAAAAAAAAAACTTGAAAGTGTTTATTTCAATTTTAACTGGTTCAATAGTGATAAGTTAGCAGGAGCTGGATTAATAGAATTTACTCTGCATTTTTGAAACATATGAAAAATGCGTTGAAATGTTTTCATAAAAATCATTAAATCTAACATGGAAAAATTACCTATAATAAAATGAAAAACTTGTCACGATTTTAACAGAGCAATCGTGTAAAAGATATGTTCCAACATGTTATATAAACATTATGAAGTAAATGCATTGTGTCATATTTGTAGAAGACAAATTATTGGACATCCTCATAGATTAATAAATTATAACATGAAACATCAATACTGTTTTATTAATTTATAAGTAATATTTGACATGAACTTTAAAAGCACAGAGATTTGAGAATCATTTTGCAGAGTTACTTACACTAATAGATACTACACGTTATGTCTTCAAAATGAATTCTCAACAAAAAAGATGAAATATTACATTAATGTAGTAACTTTGAGCGACGTTTACTCAACATAACTACTGTTATGTGTGGACACATATCTATATTAGTTATTAAAATATTATCATAATGGTATAGCATATTCAGTTTACAGTCATTAAATAGTCAAGATCATATTATACTATTTGGCGATTATAGTTTTCGCACATTTGATATATGATTAAACATCAATTTGTAATTTCTGCTATATGACTTATGTTGAAGTATGTTGCTTTTTGTTTTTAGTAGTGACTTAACAAATACAAATTTATATTATCGTTTCAAAAATTTCGTCGGTACAAATTTTGAAATTTTTAAATAGACAAAAGTAAAATTAATAGTTGTTTTGAAATATTTCCAAAATATTTAGTTTTTCATCATCGCCGAGAAAAATCTTTTAAGTATCGTTTTTTTTTTAAAGTCTGCACGCTGCAGCTTCGTTCACTACTAAATTTCAAGCCAATACTTCACCGAATATAAAAATAATACTGCTTCTTTTTTATATGTACTAACATTTGCAAACTGAATACTTAGGAATAAAAAAACCTCTAACAAAATTGTATTCACGTTGAACTACACAATAATTAATATACAATATGAAAATATTTTAACATTATACAAAAAAAAATCACAATCATCTTTGACGATTTTGTGAGCCTTAACACCTTGAATGAAATGCAACCGACACCGTCTCTCTAGGCAAAAACTTTGCTAAATTTTCATCAAAGATGCAATTCTAAGCTTGACTAACAAGCTGAAATTTACTCGTATTGTTCTCAAACGTATGATTTCAAATAGAGACGGTTTCAGGATAGTTTACTGTGACTGATCTCTGATCACTGGCATCCATGTATTCTTCGTCTGTCGGTTTCGATTTGTTTTGCGGATGCTCATGTTTGTGGTGAAACAGTACCAAGCCGCCGGTGATAGCGGCGACCGCTTTGTCCAGCCATGTGACGGGGTTAGGATACAGCGACCCGCCTTCGTAAAAGCCCAAGTGCCCTCCGTGAGCGAGTTCTATGTAAACTACTTTGTCATGAGTGCCTGGAAATAACAAAAAACAAAAATAATTAAATTTTCTTTAACAAGAAATCAATAAATCATAAATATTCTGAAATACAATGTATACAATTAAAAAAAAAATTAAAACCTTTTCAGCTAAAAAAGAACAGATATTTTTGACAATTACATTATTGCAATTAAAGAAATCTGTTAATATATTGTGATATTCATTTTATTGGAATCTATCTGGCGTTCCAGATAAATATTTATCTAGGCTTCAGATTTTTTTATGATCTTTGAAAATAAAAAATAAATATTTATATAAATTTTCAACTTGACATGAAAAGCAAAATTCCACATATTTATTCACTACTTCAAATAAATATTGTTCTTCCCAGATTGATCAATAACTTCAAAAAATATTTTATAAATGATTAAAAGGAGTTTCATTATAATTCTGACAAAGAGAAAAAATCATAGGATTACACATGTATGAAAGTGTTGTACTGTTCATGATAGTTTATCGGTAAAAAATGTTATTTATATAATATATGAAAAGGATAAGAATAACACATACTTGCGAAGTCTCTAATTGGCTGGAGAAGTTGTTCAGGGACAAGTGGATCATCCCTCGCATTGATGAAGACCATCGGTTTCTTTATATTTTCCAAATAATTGCTACTCGAACTCCAGTGGTAAAAGTCAGTAACAGAATTAAAATTGAAAACTTTCCTGTTAAAAGAAAAAAAATCATGTTTAGTCAATGAAATAACTGACCTGTAAAATAGAACAACCACTATAATTATTATTATCTTTATGTCAATAAAAAATGATGTTATGCCTTTTTTCCAACAGTAATTAATGCTTTAATGCTCAACAGTACGACATTGCAGGCATTCTTGATTCAAAAAAGGATGTGATGCCACTTTTTTCTTAAACTATGTCCTTTCCCAGAATGTCAATACTCTTCCAATGGATAATATGTTAATAAATATAAATATCTTTCATTCATTAATGATTTGTATTACATATTTTTACGTTACATATTCAACATTCTATTTACCTCGTGTAAGCTTCATCAATATCCGGTAAGGTGGCAGCAGACACGATACTGTGCTCGCTGAGTTGAAATCGTTTTCTCAGATCTTCAGACAGCAGCACATGCTTGTGACGAGTAATGATATTCCTATAATTGTCAGTCATCACATACAAGTAAACACGTCGGAAGTTTTGCCAATGGAGAAGGTACTTCACAGTCCTAGAAACAAATTTAAACAAGTAAGCATGGGTGAAGTTTATTAATCGTCAGAGCGTTATGTCTGTACATGTACGGTCAGACACTATTTTGTCTTACTTAACACACTATTACCAGTTACATAAATTAAATCTTATCTTACTTTTTTAAAAAATAAAAATTTGTACTAATTCTTCATTCAATATTATAAATTGTATTCAATTTAATCGAAAATATATTTTTTAAGGATTAATACAGGTTATTACTCACATTTAAAGACCAATTATTCATGTTACTTTTCAGGTGTTAGCCCTTTGCATTCTTTAATTAATGTATGTTTACACCTTAATTAATTTATTACAGTATACTCATGTTTAGTCAAAAAAAAATTCAAATGTTTCAGTACAGCAAAATTCATATTGTTAGTATGGATAAAAAATACTTTTTAACAAATTTAAAAAAATGCCTAGTCTGTAATTTTGAGCCCAGCTCAAAACATAGAAGTGATCAGGGTTAACTGTAGATTCTTGGTGAAAGGGCATTATATTAAAAAAAACAATTGGTTGTAACTTCAGAGCTTTATAAAAATGTGAAAATACAAATGAAAAATATGTTATTTTTTCCCAATTATTAAGATCGTCTTTATCAGAGACTATATTATAATGGTTCAAAGATCAAACATATATGAAATAAAAATAATAAATAATCTTTATAAATTCTTTGCCATTGATATTTGTCCCCATTGCCATAATTGCATGGCATGTATAATTTGCCATTTATAAATACATAAATTAAAATATCATGAGTGGTTAAGATATAATTGTCACATTTAAAGTATGTACTTCGACATGTGAAATAATGCTGGCAGTTTGAGGTTCTCTAATATTGTTTCAGTGAATAATTTAAAAAATATGTGACTAGATTCGTTATCTAAAAAGCTAATGGCTCTGCCAAGGTTAAGAGATAAACATGTCAAATTGTAGAAAAGTGGTGTGATATGACTTAAAATGTTCTACCTAGTTATTATTACTTTTGTTATAATGATTACCAAAAACAGATGAATGTCAAAAACATTTTACGAAGGTAATTTTATGATGCCTATTATGTATGCCCATATAGTTTACTTTTTGAACAAATGGACAAATAGAAAGCATGATTTTAAAACACTAAATCCACATGGGCGAAGTAACATAAGCTAAAGCATTTTCAGCAAATAAAAATTATGAATTCCAGTTTTGCTTCTCAGAAGTATTAAATTACTTAATAATGTTTTTTCAATTTGTCATTTAATGTCAGACAGACCCTGAGCATGAGTGTGCAAAGTGTCTTTTCTGCTTGAATAATTTTATTTAATATTCTTATTGAATTCATACCAATTTGATATTTTGAAAGAGACAAATAAGTGGTATCTACAAATATGAAATTTATAGCGCACAAAGAACAATTAACTAAACTAACAAAAATAATCTTTTTTTAACTCACTCAATAGCATTGTAGCCCTGACATATTGATATGCCACCGATAATTCTTGGTGAATGTTTCCTGTTTTTCTCTCCCAGGTATTTCGTTATCAGATTACCACCGAGGCTAAATCCAACCAGAACCAAGCGGGTGTGAGGATACTTATCAAGGAGATTTTCAATCATTGAGCTGTAGTCGTCAGTGTGTCCTGAAAATAAACATATTTATTTAAAAGTTCAATCAAGAAAGCAGTAAATTTACAGAGGGTTTAAAGTTTTCTCCACAATTTAACTGTTCGAGGCTCAGTTGCTATTGGCAGTGAATATATTTTACTTTAGAAAAGTTTCAGTGATTTATCTTTAGTCCTTCATTAATTAGTTTGTAATAATTGGTAGTTTCTCCGTAATAATTCTTGATATAAGAATACTGACATGTATTATAATACATAGTTATATCAAGAATTATAACGGAGCAACTACCAATTATTACAAACTAATTAATGAAGGACTAAAGATAAATTACTGAAACTGTTGGATATTTTTAGATTAGAATTGTTAAAATTTGATGTAATGACATATTTACTCGAGTATCATTATATGTATAATTTATATAATACATATTCCACATATACTTTATGATTCTCTTTTCATTATTTCAAAACTTGTCAGAATATTCGCCATTTATTTTAGAACCTGTCAAATATTTGGAAATGTATTGGTATAGTCTCCGATTTATAAACATTTTCTCAAAAACCTTTTTTAATAAATAATATAATCGATCCTGAGTAACCTGTAACCCCAAAAAACTGTAACTTTACAGGAGAGCATAACAATATCATGACTGTAAAATGAGATTTCATTGAAAATAAACCAAAATTGTACTTACACCATCGTGAGTGTTATGTTAGTAATTATGTTCAAATGTTTTGTAGAAAGAAAAAAAAATCCAAACATAAATATATTAAAAAATAAGCTTCAAAGTGACATACAATTCAATTGTGGTATTTTGTAAATTACGAGCTTTTCTGGCAGTTTATTATAATGATAATAGGATATATTATGTTCCACGCAACAACAAAAATTGTGTAAAAAAAATGTAGTAAATATAGTTAGATGAAAGATAGGTCACATTGCATCGGACAATGCATTTTAGAAAATGTGCAAAAAACGATTTGGCGTACATACTGATATTCTTTGAAAAAAATGATTTTTTATAAAATGATAAAAACAATCATGTTTATCCACACTGTAATATTCTAAATATGTGAATAGAAAGATAAACTTTTTAACTGTTAAAATTATGCAAAAAAAAAAAACTTTAATTACCATAGGAGAAGATTCTATTAGCAGTGACCTGCACACTATTTAGTGCTCCAATATGATTAAGGACAGCACATCTGTAACCGTGGTACTGGGAGTAATGAACAAAGGTTCTGATATAAACGCTCTCTGATGTGTTGCCAATGCCTGGACAAATTGCGACGGTTATGTCATCTGTAAACAAAATAAACATACAACACCGATGTGATAAAGAAAATAACACTATTTTCAATGAATGAGATCCCCTAAAAGATATTGATTTTTCATTTGGATGTACAAATATATCATTGCTATAATGCCAGAAAACGTTAAGTTAAAAATTGGGTGTTTTGAGTTATGAATGCATATCGATAGATTAACGAGCTAATTCATATTAAATTTATTTATTTCGAAATTTAAAGAGGTAATAGGAACTGTGTCAATTTCTTTGGCAGTTGTTACACTTTTTAGCTGTACAGATTTCTTATTTATACAGCTACTCAAAGACGATAAAATGATTTAACGTTTTTGAGCTGTAAACATTTTGGTCAATTGTTGTTTATTTATTTGTCTTATTGTTTACGGTCACGCTACATTTCAGTTTGCTTCATCATATCCGAAAAAGTCGATAATCTCAAAAAAAGATTTTTAGACTTAATGTTTTCTGACAGAATACCGACAATATGATATATTGACATGTAATCTATACCCTGATAATCAGCACAAAAAAGTCATAAAAGTCAATTTACTATTATATTGATAATTTTTTCAAAACAGATTGATTTATAGCAGCGCAGTCGACTGGACGACAAATACGAGCTAGGGCTTATTATCGGGGGAGAGCTTACTTTTTAAGTACAATAAGTAGGTTTATATATTTTCGTTCAATATTTATTTGTATATAGGAATTTTACATTTATTTTAAATTTATTCGAATACAGTCATGTCATCTTCTTCTGAAACATCGTCATAACTTATCAAAATCTGATTTCCGTTCTGAATTTCCTCCAAATCCATTTCCTGTTGAATCATTGTTCCAAATCTTTCATATCCTGCAATATAGCTATCCTTATATGAGTATTTCTTGACTAAGTAGCCTGTTCGTAGTGTATTGAAAACACAACTGTCAGTTATTTTATCCCATGAATTCTTCACCCAATTCACAACTTCTTGTAGGCCAGGCTTCACAAAATTTTCAAATTGATTTCTCATCATTCTGTTTTCAATGTATTCATTGATTTCCATGCGCAAATTATCATTTGAATGGCTTGTTTATTGCGATATCGAGTGTCAGGAGATAGGCAGTCATTCCCGCTGGAATCATTATTTGATCAATACTCCTGCTCAGCAAGGAAGTTTTTCACGTCTTTAGCGTGGTGAGTACTGGCTGAATCCCAAATTAGTAAACCTCTTTGGCGACCCCTAAATATAGGTGACATCATAAAATCAACCCATATTCTTATTACTGCTTGGGTGCACCAGGCTTTTTCACTTTCAAGGAGATTAATTCCTGAAACGCGTTCAATCTTATCTTTCTTACCCTTAGTGATTAGTGAGACTTTCTTGCCAGCCAGACAAATCGCCAAAATACAGGAAACACGTGCACTTTCGTAACCAGTAGAAGGAACGTAGATTGGCGAGGAACCCTTTTGGTGACCTTCGTTTGAGATCCTTAGCCTAGAAATACTGCTGTTTCATCCATAGCAATAATGTTGGAGAGTTGGTATTTGAAAAATATAAATAGTGTGGCACTAGCAATAATCGCCACATGTTGGCGTTCACATTATTTTATCTAGGGCTTATATTCCAAAAAATCCTGAAAATCACGATAGGGCTTATTTTCGGAGGATGTCTAATTTTCGGAAAAAGACGGTAGCTATAATATTTTTACGAATGATATGCAAACTGAACATTCTAGCAAAAATAATAAGTTATTTCGTCAATAATATTGTTTAAAAAGTAAATTAATAAGAAAATTATCTGATTGGACTAATGGTTATTATTATTTAAATACCTTCATAAGAGCCTCCCAAAGGCTCGTAAAGATCGTATGTGAGTGTCGACCTATCCGTCAGGGTGAGATAAACCCTTCCACCGATGGGCCAAGGGCATCTCACCCGACCGATGACTGTGTGGATGATGGTTTGAACGTGTCCGCTGAATCCCCATAATCGAGTGGGAACATATCTGGGAAAAAATAGAAAAAAAATATTAGGTATAATATGGTACTGTTACTACAGTGCAAAAAAATCATTAAGATATATCTGAGGAGCTTGGGATAAAACACACCAAAAACCAGTTTTAAGAAAAAATTAAAGATCACTACAATATTACTAAAAACCTCATAGTTTCCTTGCAATAAAGGGTCCAAATACAATCTTATTATAAAAACTATCACACGTTTTTATAAGAAAAGTATGTTTTTCTCTGTTCAGGAAAAAGTGGAGATCCACTTTTTCCAACTAGATAGTCATTTTTGATCCCAAACTCTTAATTGCTTGGATGCCAAAAGTATACAGCATAGCGCGCGCACACACCAACACAATTTAATTGGGCGAATGTTAACTGGTGGGCAATTACTATTTGATAATTTCTATCGTGAAATAAACATGAAATGCCTACATATAAATGTCGTAAATTAATTAAAAGTTGGTTTAAACCAAAGTATGAAAATCTTTTTATTTCATTAGAGGCCTTTTTCTGTCAAATTAACATAATTGCCATCTTAAAACTTTCGCTTATTATCAACAATAAAAATGTTTTACGCTCAAAATATACATATAAAAAAACCGCTGTAAGCACCTTAAGCGCCTTGCGATTCGCGTGCCAAAACCAAATGTAAACCACAACAAAAATTGTGAATAGATTAATGCAATTAGCACGAAAATATATTCAGATGCGAAAACACGCCATTCGTAAATGTAGAAAAAGTAATCGAAAAACGAAATACCCGATAACAACTGCAAAGTATGTTTACGGACGTGCTCAATTTCTCCCCATCACAGTGGTTGCTAAGCTTTACCTATGTTATAGAGGTCTGCACGGGCCCGGGCCTGGCCCACGGGCTCTTACTCGATCCGGCCCGCGGGCCGGGCTCGGGCGGGTAAGCGCAATTGAGAGTCGGGCTCGGGCCGGGCCGGGCCTTGGAATTTGGGATATAATCTTGGGAAAAATATAGCAAATTGAGGATTTCAAATTCTTCGATGAGCTAAAAAAAGAAAAAAAAGGTAGTTTCGGAGATAATCTGGGGAAAAAGTATAGCAAATCGAGGATTTCAAATTTCTCGTGTTTCGGGTCGGGTTCGGGTAACAAGTGCGGTATTAGACTCGGGCCCGGGCCGGGTTGGGCGTGAGTTTTTCGGGCTCGGACCGGGTAGTTTTGTAAAATTTTGGCCCGTGCAGACCTCTACTATGTTACTACGCCTCCCTTTTAAAAAATCAGTACGCCTTCCCACTCTTTATTTCATGAAATAAAATATACACTTTTACAGTGTTAAAAAAAGATGTTTGCGCAATAAAAATAAACTCAATTATCATAATAACAAGGTTCTGCTATCTGTATATATTCATTATAAAAATGCTTAATATTAAATTGGTTTTTCGATGCGATTAAGTGGTTATTTAATAGCAAAAAGTTTATTAAATCTTGGAAATGTGAAAAGTGCCACTCGTAACTCTTTTTCCAGCCGATACTTGGTTTGCATTGGAGCCGGTGCCGAAAAGCCCGTTTCGCATAAATTTGAAGTTACGGTCGGTAGAGTGTACTTGCTTTGAAATACAAAGATTCAATCCGCTAAATTTAAGCAAAATTGAATAAGTTTTCATTTTTGAAATTCTGTTTTAATAAACTATCGAATGACAACAACGAGTCTTTAATGGATCAGGATTCAATGATGACTTACGTTACGATTTGTAATTTTATTATACTATGTAAATTACATTTTTGTTCATTTTTTTTCGCGCCTCCTAGTTTAGAAATCGCTGCGCTACCTAGTGAAGTTGGTCGCATGATATTATTTAATGAGGACCAATAATTGAAAAAGTACGCTGAAATTAATCATGCCTTTACAATAATGAAGGTCACGGAAAACATGTGTAAAGGTGTAATATTCCAATACAAACAATTTATTTGTAGCCTAGCCCATTTTCAGTATATTCAATTTTAACAGCAAGTTTATAACAATTATTTATGTTAAGAATTGTTTATGTTTGTTTATTGATTCAATGACAAATATATACGTAGGGTGTTTTTTACACACGAAGCCTTCCCAGCTGACAGTTCTAATCTGTACTTCAGTCTGGAAAGGGACTTTTTCAACCATGCCAAATAATAAGGCAGGAAACCAAGAGCTTTATAATAAAATCTTCATTATGTGAACGGTATGAACTGCAAAACGAAACGTATGTATTCATGAGTACCTTGTACATATTTAATAACAGAAAATGTACACTTTCCTAACTGATTATTTAAGTGTGGATACGGGAATCGAGTTTTTTTTCACTTACAAGATAACTTAATGATATAGAGACTCGTCTCTAACAGAGGAGCCACGATAATCGGTCACGAGGGACCGAAGAAGAAGAAGAAGAACGACTCATTAAGCTAAAAACGCGGTTGGCTGCTGATGCGGAAACGCAACATCAAACCATTTTCAAGATTTTAATTTTACATCAAGGCCATTGTCAACTAACTGCCAAACGCTGAAAAACAACGCAAAAATCAACTAAACAAAAGAGTAATATTAATTTATGTGAGCACAGCCAATGTGATACCTTTTTTATAAATAGATAGTAACCACCTAGTAACAACTAATAAGTCACGACGTGATTATTATCTTATCAGTGCTAATTTAATATTACGTTACACGTTACGTATATATTACTTTTTGGCATAAAAAACTAGATAAATTTATGTTTATGTGACTAGGAAATCATAAATGTGTACAAATAACGAAATACAGCTTTGTATGTTTTGTAACAATAATATTGTAGGCGTAAAGGTTTGCCTAAGAATTTCTAAAGAAGTCGAACGCATTGCGAGATACGCCCAAATGACGGATAATAGAAAGTCGATGATATAAATCAGAAAGAAAATGCAAAACAGCTACTGAATGATATTCAAGTGCGACAGTGGATAAATGCGATTCTTCGGAGAAATTTGCGAATATTTTTCATAAAAAATATGTTTCGAAAGTTTGAAACATGATTATATTTAACAGTAATTACACATGCATTTAGAATCATAATGAATTTAGGTGCTAGATACTAATGACATTGTATACAGTGTACTAATCGCGCAACTTCATAAAAAAATATGTTAAAACTAAATTATAATTTTACACCAATTAATTAAAATACCAATTAGTTTGCTATAGATAGTAAAAAAAAATACTTCAATGAAATTCTTATTTATGCTCATTTTATATTAATTTTACAGTATTGAGCTGTATAATAAATTAAAACTCTGTATAAGAAATAATATAATATTTATATATTTAATTTTAACGATTTTTTTCCGGATCCGTGGCGTAGTGGTTAACATCGTTGGCTTCCGAGACAGATCTCACGGGTCCAAATCATAGTAAGAACAACTTTTTTTTGATTTATCGATTTCTGTCCAAAGGCATGTGTGTTTGAGATGTCTAAAAATTTCTTCCCTAACAATCCTAAAAATAACGGGGCGTAGAGTTTGCGATTATTTAACCACTGGTCCTGTCCTAGCCTTTAGCATTATATCTTTGAAAAATAGAGGTTTAGCAACTGAGTAACAGGCAGTTTTCGTAGTAAAACTTCTGTTTGAGTGTTTGTACTAAAATAATAGAAAATGCAGTGATTTAATGTGCACAATAAGGTAAAATGTTTTTCAATACGCCATCCTCATCGGTTCTACCCTGCTGGGGGTTGCAAATTGTTAAACTCTTAAATGTCGAATTAACTATTAAATAATAGCAGTTAACACTTGCGTCTTTTACGACAGTCAAAGATCCTGTCAGCGAAAGATCAGTGGCTTTTATTTTATTGATAATAGTAACACACGATT
Organism: Himalopsyche anomala; assembly: GCA_031772345.1. Taxonomy (NCBI): domain Eukaryota; kingdom Metazoa; phylum Arthropoda; class Insecta; order Trichoptera; family Rhyacophilidae; genus Himalopsyche; species Himalopsyche anomala. Next base: position 18,157,897 of record CM062824.1, read on the forward strand.
ACATAAGTCAATTCAACTGTTGCTGACCAATTGCTGTCAATTTGCGGAGTGATTTTTCCAATTGACCTAAGTCAAGAAATTGTGAAAGAAGACGTTGAGCAAGACTTTTACGAAAAGACAATTTATAAACCGTTAAAAGATACTTCTCTCGAACGAATGTTAGAGTATTTTTATTAGATCACGAATAAGTCTTGATTTATTCCACGATTCAAAATTGCTACCACTGACAGTGAGTTATGACAGTAATGACTATGTGCCAAAGCTGCAAGTAGGCTATCATAATGACACTAGATTTCATAGAAAGGATCATACAGATTATTAAATTGGCACTTACAATTTATTGTAATTTGAAAGCTACTATGAATGATAGCATGCTTCCTTTGCTCTTGCAGTGCTGTAAAACGATATACAGCGAAACCTCGATTTAACGCTTTCGAATTAACCAACAAACAGAGGAAAAGCGTACATTGAGGAAGCATGATTTGTTTTTGTATATATACATACAGTGGAACGTATACATAATACATAATGAGTAATTCCCATAACGAGCAAAACAGATTGTGAAAAAAATGCTCCCTTAACGAGAGACATTTCGCATAACGAGTGACACAGTTTTGAAAAGAACACTTTCACATCGTTGCTTGTCTCAAGATGGTTGACAAGGCGTGGGAAGGGGTTACCAAGAGAACTCTCACTTCAGCTTGGAAGAAGCCTTGCCAAGGAGCGTTGTCGAATGTGATTTTGAGGGGTTTGAAACAGTACCTGTGGAGTCCACAGTCAACGAGATTGTATCTTTGGCCAATACCGTGGGACTGGAGGTGAATAACAACGATATTGATGAGCTTGTGAAAGAGTACAGTCTAGAGCTGACCACCGAAAAGTTTACGGAGTTGCATTGTTTTTCACAGCAAGAAGTTATGGAGGAGAGTTTGTTAGTGGAGGATTTTTTTTCGGCATGGAACGCATTATTGTATTTTACATTGTTTTATGTGGGAAAAATTGTTTCGCTTAACGAGTGTTTCACATAACGAGTAAGATTCTGGCACGAATTAAACTCGTTATGAGAGGTTCCACTGTATATAAAATCCATGCTCGCTATCGCATGTGGAACATATCGCGTCCTAAGTTATCTCAACGGAAGTTTTTTCTACGGAAACTGCGTGTTACTCAGTCGCTCAATCTCTCTTTTTCGAAGAGTACGGATAGAAAGATAGGGCTAGGGCAGATATAGATATTAACTAATCGCTCTTACTAGGCCCTGCTATTTTAGGATTAGAAAGATGGGAGGGGAATTTTTAGACATCACAAACACCAATGCCTTCCAACAGAAATCGATTGAAAAATACTGTTCTTAATGTGACTTCGACCCGTGAAATCAGTCTCGGAAGCCAACGACGTTAGCCACTACGCCACAGATCCGACAAAAAGCTGAAGCATATTAATTGGTTAATATCTCTGGTTTGGTTTAAAGCTCTTTCGATTCAATAAATTGATTCATGGGTTCGGTTGTGTACGTCATCAAAGCTAACAAAATGACATTGAAGGGGCACAATTTACCTTATAATTTACGTATTTTTTTAAATATTTGAGACGCGAATTGTGTGAAACAAAAACGTAAAAGCGGCTATAAAATGTACTTAAGGGGGTTTTCTATCTAGTTTAGAAATTCGAAAAAAATCGATTCTTTCTTTTTATATTTTTCTTAAGTTTAGACATCTCAAGTATGTCCTCAAAGGGATTTTCAATTATTTTAATTATTTAACGAGTTACAGCGATTTTGGTGACGCAGCAACTAAGCTGGTCCGACCGGAACAAATCGAAACTCAAAACATTAAACGCGTTTTTCTCGAAACTACTTCTTTCAAACTGGCGTGTATAATATCTTAAGTTCTACCAAACCGATTGATTTTTTACATGATACACATGAAGAATTTAAAATGAGTGAATGGTATAAATGTTATGTTTGAATATTATTTCATGAAATATAACCGCCCCTGCATATAAAAGGGGTGCATTGATCCAATGCCACATTGACATTTTTTTAAATGTATTTCTAAAATATAAATAAGCGAATGGTAAAAAAATGGATACTAAAATTTTTCTTTGTTTATTTTTTACAGAGCTCGAAAAAACACCCGAAATTCGTGCCTCTAGACTAGAATACCCTGAACTGCAGAAATTGCACTGAAATAGCGAGTAAACAAAAATTTCGGATACATTTAATCGGTTATCAGTGTTATCACTGAGATCACTAAAGACGATTCTTTAACGTAAAATTCAACCGATTTTTCGTATGAATAACTGATAATTATTTTCGTACAATTAAGCAATTTAAAATTGTCTTTATTGATTGTCAACTCAAAAACGAACATTTGATATCGACATGAATCACGTCCTAACCACTCACCGAAGTTTCTTTATTGATATTTGCATAGCCTTTTAATAGGTCACGATATAGTGAAACATTAAAATAGCGTCTGGATAAAATGCAATAAATCTAGTTCTACACGTGGACGAATTTTTCTACACGACCGAACTTATAAAGTGTATAGCTTGAAAAGCATATTATATGTACATAAGTAGAGAATTCGTGCACGGATGATCGCACAGCAGAAAATCTGTACCCGGATAATCAACTGTTTACCGTATGGATGTTATTTTCAGATTTAGCAAACATTCAAATACACATACATAAGTAATTAATCCTGAAGGTTGCTACTTTCATTAAATTTGAAGAAATTATGTAAAAAGTGTCGTTCATTGAGTAACAGTATATTCATATTTGTTTGGGTTAATATTGCACTTATCAATGATATTACCATTGTTTAATAATAGAGAACCGAATAACGTAGGTGGTTCAACCACGTTTCTCGCATTTCCATCGGATTATGAGTATCGTGTTTTTCACCAACAACAAAACATAATGGGACTTATGTAATATGTGACAATATAGTGTGAAACGAAATTGGAAATAGCACCGAATCGGTAAGTGGTCGTTAAATAAGCCGCAGTAAAATAGTGCCTATCTCAAATCGACTCTCAGTTACCATATCGCAGCCTCGGCATAGCCAATATTTTATTTCGATGAGAGGCACGGTTGGAGCGAATTATAATATCGAGTATTATTATTTTACTTTCACTTGTTAAAAATCACAATTCCTTCGTGTATGTACGACGTACGAAGCCTGCCGGTCGGACATGACACAAATTAATAATTTATTGTTATCAAACAGGTCAAACCGTGGTTCGAAAGAGTCACCATTTTTTACCATAGATTTTCGATTTAATAATAATTTAGACCTTTGAGAAAAAAATCACGCAAAACATTTACAAAATCTAACTGTAGTGAACGAAATATCTAGTGAGATTGACATGTTTACGCTTTACCCCGCCCCACGTTTAGCATGAACGGTCAATTCGTTTGCGACCAGAAAGTTGCAGAAATTTTAGATTTCAAAATGATGGCAAAACAATTATTTTGTCATTAAGAAAAATCTTTGATCCACTATCGGCGACGGTACGCTAAATACAAATGGGATAAATTGAGTAGGTTAATGTAAATAGCCATTTATTTTTTCACACGAATTCAATGACTCAAATTGTAAAAGTTACAATCAAAAACATCGAAATAAAGAAAAACATTAAAATCAGCTCTCTCGAACATTCCATTCGTTTAAAGTTTAGTCAGTATAGGTAAATTTATATTTGATAAATAAATGTTAGTGCGCGATTCATAATACTTATAAAAATAAATTTCTACAGGCAAAATCATCAAACGCTGAGAATAAAACAAATTTCCAAGTAAAAGTCCGATAAACATACGCAGATTGGCCGAGAATTATTATTTATATTCGGCAACGTTAATAAACAATATAAAAAACGTTTACATTGAGAATAATAAAATGTAAGTTATAAGAATGAAAAACATTGATTTAAATATTCATTTAATTTTCGTATTCTTAATTTACATCCGACTATCTAAATACAATCTAAAATACCCAATACACTAATTAAGATATAAAAAAAACTCATACTATTGCACGGCAAATTGTTTTGTACTAAAAATATGCATCAAATTAAACTATTATCTTATACATTGACAGTTATCGTATCACATTTTGGAACGACAACCATAGACAAGTTATTAAATGACAAATTCAAATTTTGTAATTAGAATTTTTCTCTCTGCCAAAGTAAAAAGATTGGATGACACAAGATATTGCATCACATACGCTTCGGCGTAACGTTTTTAATATTATAATTAGAATAGCCTATACCTAGCTATCTATACTGTTATGAAAACAAGCTAAGACAGCACATATCAACATAATATGGTATCCTTATGAAGTCATCTACCTATTTATCTGTATTGTTTGTGACTAATATGGAATTTTGTTTTAAATTGAAGATTACAACACACGTGAAGTTTAACTGAGTTCCCGTGAAATGAAATTTCTCTTTTTACATAAACTATTGTCGAGTTTTTTTTTAAATTAAATCAATGCCTAAATCCACATTCCATGAGGTAACGCACAGTAAGAATAATGATTATAAAATATTGGTGGGATGCTTTGGAGATTGGAGTTAACGCTGAGACCGCTTTCTATTATGTAATGTGTAAGAAGAAAACCCAGGGCATACATAGTCGTCAACAGTTGCAACTGGATAGAGTATTCCGATATATTTAATAAATCTACAGTCTAACCCCGAAATGACATTCCCACAATTTTAATAAGCGATTCATTTTGTTATATTTTTTTAAATATACCAAAATGCAATTTTACGTTTCATTTTCATGAAAATTACGTCACCAGTACAGTATAACCTCGATTATCCGGACTAATTGGGAATTGAAGGTAGTCCGGATAAGGAAAAATCTGGATAATCGAAAAAAAAATACACGGAAAGACATGTACAATCATTGTAAATATTTTTTATTTGTCTCAAGAAATTCATTTGTTTGGTTTTTGCTTAAATAAGCTAGCTGTTATTTTTGAAGCTTTCAAATCGCGAATACCTTTAAGACATATAAGTTATCCTGAGATACACTCTTCTTGGCTCTCAAACCACTTCATGGTGACATCTAAGCACTGAAAATCTTTAGAATGAGCAGGACCAATATCTCTTTCTTTGTATATATATCTCTTCTTTGTCTTCTTGATCTTGATGAGACAAATATTTCCTTAATTATTTTCACGTCATTCAAAATTTGAAATCCAAGATCGTTCTCATCAAAATTTAGCCACTCTGTAACATATTCTTCGACACATTCAGTACATATTGAAATTTGTGCTATTGCTTCTATAATGTCTCTTATAACAATTTCTTGTGTTACTTGAACTTTCTTATAGTCTTTTCAAAAATTTGTTCCATGATTTTCTCACTGTTGACAAATCTAAGAAATTCCAACTCTCCGAAATTTTAACGTCAACATTTCATCGATCTGGTTTAAACATTCTATTAATAGGCGAGATGATGCATTATCTAGTAATAATAATGTTTTTCCTCTTTTATCTATGCAGTTTTGATATGTTTTACTTTTGGAATGATCTGTTTTTCATAACATCGTTGAAAAATTTCACTATTCATCCTGGTATTTTTACGATAGTAATTTTCAACCGGTAGATTTCTTCGATTTCAAACAACGCAAAACAACGAACAAAATGATATGCACTCCATCACATATTCAAACAACGGTGGAATCAATTCGTCACGAGAAAATTAGCAAATTCGTAAAAATTTTGTTCCGGAAAACAATCCGGATAATCGAGGTTCTACTGTACATCAAATCAACATGTGCACATTTTTATATCGTCAGTCTGCGTTTCGGCTCACGTGTAACATTTCGACGAAACTTTAAGATTTCGACTGAATAATGAATGGACTTAGTGGAATTTCAATATTAGATTTGAATCGTTCAAATTATGTACATTCACACACGTTTTCTCACTAACGACCCGGGTTCTAATACAATATTTTTTTTCCTAACAAAGCAGTTCAAGAAATATCTATATGAGGACTGTGTATATTATATAAAGAAATTGATCTTTATAATGTAATATCTAACAAAATGAAATTTGACCACAATTCTTTCTCAATATCTACGATAAAATTAATTATTCAGTAACGTTACAAACAATCAATGACTTAACAAAATTTTCATTGCACATTGCACTATTGAAAGCTGATTTTTAAGTTAATCTATGGTATACATCGCAATTTATTAGGAAGAATGGTAATCTCTTATGTTTTTCCCGTACCGATTTCCGAAATCTTATTGAAAAACTTTAAGAGTCCAGAAAGCGACGTCAGAATTTTTATTAACATTTTTGGAAATTCTACTATCACCTTGATTCCTATCTAAAATTTCCTACGGCAACATATTATGTTTTATGCGATTTTTTTAAAAATATATGAACACCTGAACTAAATCTTCTCCCCTTATATATAAATGGAAAATACTTATTACTGAAATCACTGGTATGTGAATAATATGCATTAAATCACACGATGTAATTATTAAGATGATGACCGATATATTATGTTGCGTACTTATTTAATATCCAATAATAGTTAAGTGATAGTAAAATCTAATTAATGTTTTCATACATAAATCGTGTTGTAATCTTATAATAGAATTTTCGAAATCCCTAGAGAAAAACAGACCAGGAATGCGATCCTTCATAATCCAAAAAGAAGAAGAGTTGCTATGACTGGCACTTTTCTAATACACAAACAATTTTCACTGTAGCTGTTTCATATCAATCATAAAAAAAACATATTCAAAGTCGATTCCTTTCAAAAGTCAAAATGATTTATCCTGTCCAAGCAGACCCTTTTGTGCGGAAGTACAGAATGAATGGTTTTGAATACGCTGCCTGCTACAGTGTTCTTCAACTGCTGGGCCGCAGATAAGTTATTACTTCTTACTTCAGAGGTACCAAACCGGTGATGAATTTCTGCCGTATATTTAAGATTTTCAAAATTGCATGTATTTATATATTATACTTTCAACGCACCTTTTGAATAAGATGAAAACTATCATAGAATGAGTGAAATTATAATCTCACCAATAATTATTATGAACTATTCTGGCTGAGAAGCAACAGAAGACTTTCCAAAAAACCTATTTTTAATTTAATATTGCCATTTCAAATTTTCACGACAATCTACTATGTAATTAACATTGTCGTTAATAGCGCGCGATAACGTTGAAAAACCAACACAAAATGCACTTAATTTTTTTTTGTACGGCTTCGCTTATAAAAAGAAAAATATGTTTTTATATTCCGTTCGTGTCACAAAGTTGAATACTGAATATGATATTTGGATAAAATTAATCAAAATTGAAAACTATTTTATAAATACAAAATAAAAACAGATATATGTACCTTTATTCTTATAAATTGTGAAACTATCTTAGATGTATGTATATTCTCTATTATTATAAATTATCATCTTTATTTGCACGATTTTCTCACTACAGTCATTGGGACGTATGCATGTGTAAAAATATAGACGAGTGTACTCTACTTTATTCAAATTTATTTTGGAATTAGTGGGCCCCTTGTATTTTCACCGATGATGTAAAAGGTTTGACAATACTGTCCAACAAATCTTGATATGGCCGCTTAGTTACGTAACGCTTTATATAACCACAACCGGTTATATTCTTACTCGAGATTTTATCCAATCCAGTATTAACGTTGAAAATTAATACTACTTTAGGCCCACTTTTCCAACTACTTGACCTTGCGGCCATGTCGCACGCCAGACTATCGAAAAAAGAAAATCTGGGGAAAAGTATAATTAATGAAACAAATCGGATTACTTGATGATGACAATTATAATGCCATCGATAGGGGGAAGGTCATTAGGAACAAGGATGTCTGACAGTGACAAATATATTTTGTATTTATTTGCCAATCATCCCACGTTTTTTTTTTTTTTGGATATCAAATTTATGGAGCTTCAAGTGCCAGGACGCACCAAGGTTCTTCCAGTCTCCTTCATCGATAAAGATTTTGAAAAATTGTAAATTGCATCCCCTTACCGTCGTTTGCAGACGGAAGGGCGCGATCACTACAGAGATAAGAAGTTCACGGGAACTCCATATGCATTATTTTGCAAATCACATCCCATATGCTTCCTCCATACTATATCCGTACATGTACACACACATGCGCATACATACATACACACATACAGTATACAAATTGTTTTTGTTTCACGTTACATATAGTCGAAAATTAATGTTAAATAATTGCATAAGCTTGGCGCGTTCATCCTAATATGAAAAATACGAATCAACTTCTTTAGAAAATTTAGTATTACAAGGGTATCAAATATTTCATCAAGTCATCATCAAAATCCTTTTTTACTTATTTTATATATTATTCAAAACAGTTCTCTGTCGCAAGCTTGTCGTTCCAGCCATCTTTATAAATACGAAAAAATATCCTGGTATGCTATGTCAGTAGAGTGATCTATTTTAGAGACAACCCGACGGTGTTATTTTCTGCTTCATCAGAAAATTTCAGTTTTTCTGTAACAACAAAATGAACGTTCATAAAACACACTTAATTTGAATTAAGCCAATCATTTATTTTACCGCACTATTTTTTATCTTATCAGACATTGAGTGCAGCCATACTTTGCGATACAAATTTATCATGTATGAACTTAGTACGCAATAAAGAGAAAATCACCAAGTGTTAATTTGTGTACAAAAAATTATCAATATACATAATTTAAATAAACTGATTAAGAAAATTCTAAAAAGAATCATTTGATTCTTGAAAGAAAACTTGCCATAATGACCTACATACAGTAGATGTTTAATAATTTATCAACTATATTTATGAAATCGTCTTAAAAATTATCACTGAGAAAAATCGCTAATTAAAAATAAAAACCAATTGGGAATATATCTTAAATAATAACATCTGTCAAGATTATGGTTGATGTGACTGTGTTGAAATAAAATGTTATGATACAAATTTAATAAAACCGAGTCGAAATACACGATACGGGCAATGGTGTAATTTTACTCAGAAACAAAATAATATTAAAATTATCACGGGTCAGATAGAAGGTGTGATAAAATGTATATTTTTGAGAAAACGAATAATGCTTTATCATACCATACGTTCTGTCTTATTACGTTTATTATTTCAGCAGTTGTAAAACGAAAATTGGGGAAAAAATGAAAGACGAGATTTGGCCTGCTTATCAAATAAAATACATTAAATACTTCGAAACATAAACGAACAGAAACAAAAGATTCTCGGAAAATTTCACTTCAAGAATAGATTTTTATGTTTCGAAGTAATTATATAGCTAGAAATATGTTTATTGCTCAATACATTTTTTTTTTGTAAATCGAAGCAACTTATACGTTTACTTAATTACCTAAGCCGTATACATAAGGATACATCGCCGATTATAAATAATTCAATGCAATAGATTTGTCAAACATGTTTTAAAAGTTAACGATATTTTATTCATGAATCGTCAAAACCAGCGCTGCACTGCCTATACGTTAATAAGGTGTTCACTTAATCTCAAAACTATCCGCAGTTTTCCAGAGGAGGGTGGATTTGTTATTACTAATACAATATAAGGAATACATTTTAAATCAATTGATCGAATGTTACTGTAAAATAACGCACCGTAACATAATTAACATTACTAAATGAAAAATGTACTTTCCTACCTGAGATTGCACGAGTAAAGAGATCGTCATGTAAATAGGTACTGATATTTTTCATTTCAATTCCATGTTTCAAACATTATACAAATCATCACTGAAACGTTATCAAACGCTGTTTTAAGCAGTATTATATCCGTCAAAAACAACAAATGTGCATCACTGCATTCTTAAACACACCCAATTCTTTTTTACGCGATCCATTGGTTCCAGAAAGTGGCGCGTAAAATACCTCGTTTTCATATAATTTCATAAATCGGTTCCAGATCCGCGTAAAAAAATATCAAAAATGTGTGAAAAAACGTAACGGTGCTGTCCAAAAAAAAATCGCGTAAATTCGAAATCGCCCAAAAAATAAATTGTATAAAAAAGGATTGGGTGTATATTGCACATTTATACATTGTATAACAAGAAAATCTGCGAATATTTTTTCATTTAATTGAACAAGGGGACCGCCGACCTAAGTAAAAATTAACAAAGAATTTCGAGCCCCCTCAAACTCTGAGCTCACCCCTGGTCTAAATATATTGTTGTGGTTTTGTATGTAAAATCTTTCATTGGAAGGTTATTTACCGAGTATAATATTAAGAACCACGAAAAGTGAATTGTAAAAAAACTTTAAAAATAGTGACTCAATAGATTTAAAAAAATCGGTTACTAATCTGCACACAATGTCCATACTCCATACAGACACTTATACGATTACGTCATTCGCAGTACATGCGAGGCGAGGTGACTAAGCTCATAATAAATCAGATATCGTTAATTTGCTACCTTTCTATTATCATAAGACGTCACACCACCGATTCTATATTACTCACGATTTAAGACGAAACACTGATAACATATTGATTCATATTGGATTTCGAGCAAGTTTGATTATTCAGTTGTGACTGTGAGAATCTCTAGCAAATAATATTGGTGATTCCGACATCAAACCTATCCGATTATTATGAAATGTGTTCAGACAATATTATGATGTTATCAAAAATATGTTGACGTAATCCAGATAAAATAATAATTTTAATCAAACAATATTTTTAATAACTAATGACAGATTAAATTATAAATAATACTACACCGACCAATGTGCGCGTAATGCGGAAAGCTAAAATAATATGAATGTCAAAATTTACTACCGTTTTTCTAAAAAAAAATTACAACCTGCAACTTTTGACAGATAACAGACGTCGAGAGAAATCATGTACTGCGTTGTTCAATAAAATTGCTTCAAATATCTGTTATATATTAATCATGCTTCTGGAAAACTTACGTAGGACTCATTCGGTTGACTTCCTCGTACACGTTTAATTTGGAACAATTATTACGTAACTTTTTATTTTACATAATATACGTAAACTAGTCTTAAGTTACGTACAATACAAGTTTATCTTGTTTCAACTTACATTTTATAGGCTGTTCATACGTATTACGAGTAAAATAATTTATTATTTTCTTGTGATATATGACAAGTACGAGGGCAAGCTGAAAAATTCTCAACATTGAAAAAAAACACGAATATATGTATGTTTCAATGATATCTCCTTGAAGTTGAATGGTATAATATAAACGACGCTTCAAAGCCAATATCTTAGTCTTTGTGGAGGATTCATGAAGGTCTTAAAAAGATCTGCATGATGAATAATATCATCGCTTTTAAGCGCCTTATTTTCAAAACCTACCTATCTCCAAAAACCAAAATTGTTGGCAAAATGCAAAAAAAAAACTGCTTGTGCAAAGTGTGCTTTTTGGATTTGAGTAGGTTTTGAGACTAAACACGTTTTTTAAAAAGCGTTTTCTCTGTATTAAGAGAGGTTTAAAAATCGGAAATGTATTGATTGTGTAGATATTGAAATAGAAAACAAGTTGGCATCAGAATTTAAAAAAAAAATGGTCTTCAGGTAGGTTTTTAAATTGAGATCTGCATTTGTCAGGAATCTTGATATTTCTCTTATTTTTGGGCTTAAATAACTTAAGCATAGTTCTGGCGGTTTTTAGTGTATTTATTATGATGAATTATGCACATTAATTTGCGAGTTAAAAATCTCTGCAATCTCTCTTCAACATTAATTTCCTCTCAAAACTATAAACTTTGTTACAGTTTCGTGAATTTGCAGATTTTTCCAAAAACTGATTATTTCATCAAACGTAAAATTCTACATGAGATACTTAAAACTTTAAAGCTTTAAAAAATTAAGGGAGAGGATGGTAGACCCTGAAATAGACTGGATCGAAGTGGCTAGTTTTTGGAAAAAGTGAAGTACCTTATTAATACTTACTGCTGTCCATGTTTCAGCTGACCTACCAACTTTTTCATCACAAGACAACAACTCCGGCGAAGTTTTCGGCGTCTTCGACTTTTTTATGAGATCTTTAACTCAAAACATTTCATCAACACAGTTGAATTATATAAATTATCACAAAACTTTCAAACAGATTTGAAGAGTGAACAAAAATGAAACTATACCGTGTTAGTAAAACAGCGATTGTTTCAACCTTACCTAGTAACAGTTCAATACATTATATATCCATGCACGCAATATAAGTGCAAGTCTCTTAATGTTTGCAGTATGAATAATGTATTTTTTTTATGATTAATAAAATAAAATTCGATAATAATAATAATCGATGATAAGATGCTTTCCTAATTTAGGCCAACGGTTTCAGGTCACCTTACATTTCTCACAAACAATCTGAGTCCACGGTTAGTTAGTATGCGAAGATGTTTTATAAAGAAAGACGCAGTGCTCAATTAAATAGAACCGCCCGATAAAAGCGAAATCGGGTCACCTATTTTTCATCACCCGTTTACGCAGAAGGCGGAGAAATTTACGAAGGTTACACAATTATTCTCCGCGAGGATTTCGCAGGAATGAAAACGCACAAACGATGAAAAGATTCCAACTGATCATTTGGTAATTCTAATTCATCATAATTTTACAATTGTGCAGAATTCGAGCATGCATTTAATCAATTAGCATTACCATCATAAAAAATATTAAATTCGTAAATGACTAGTACCAGAACATACATCCTAATGACAATTTTATTTATTGTTATATTATCAGAGCATGTAAAGTACGAGGGCAACACGTGTGACCAAATTCAATATAGCCAGTTAAAAACTGTGAATTCAAATCGAAATTCGGGATGATAAAGACATAACGTTTTGTATCGATTAGGAGAAAAGTCATATCAATTATACAACAATTAAATTAGTTCCATAGCGAGCAAAAGAGTTCTTTAAACGAATTAGAGACGTATTTTTTTAAAAATATTAGGCTAAATAAATGTAGCAAATATAAGCTATTTTCGATTCAACCCTAACGTTGCGGAAACTCATTTTTTTATACACATGTGAAATTGATATATTTTTTATTCTAGCTGTTGTTACAGGCAGAAGCACAAGCACACATAACTACTGTCTTCAAAAAAAAAAAATTTTTTTTAATCAGCAACCAGGACATCATGAACACGATGGAACATTGAACGAAGATATTTCAAATGGGCTAAGAAACCGACAGTAAATCGACGCAATGCTGGAAAAAAATGTGTATAAAAAAACAAGATTGTCCAATAGCAGACAATTTTTAAAAGCCTCCAGAATAAAATTAGAGCATAAACAATTCCATTATGGGCAATTGTATGCTACCCATTACCCAACAAAAAAAAAATATACTGTATGATACAGGTAGGATATTTACAAAATAAAACACTTCCACATATATTTAATACGATCAGGACCGGTTTCACTCGTGACGAACATTTTCAATTATTTTTTCTTTGTGAGCAAAACCAGATCTGATCAGTGCGTTTTTTTTTTTATATAATACTTTTCAAGCAAGCATTGACAGTAAACACATTAAAAGTTATATAGAAGGAATTAATGTGATATTGGAATTTCATAAGAAGATAAGATATCTCGCGAGATAATAAAAAGCCTGGGTATTTTGTGATACGGTAAGCTTTATCTGAAATATATGTGACGTGATCCACTTATGTTTATAAGTACAATAAATAGTTCTGTAGCGGAAAATGCGCAGCTGTCGGAGCGGTTAGATTTAACGCAGCAAACCGGACGTATGCGCTGAAAGAGCGATGAAAACGCGATAGTTCTTTTGGCGGAATTGCTTTTCCGTCATCACGCGCCTGTCAGATGCTTGTGAGAAAACACAAACGCATAACAATATATTAAAATATATAAATAATGACAATAAAGTTATATCTCGATTATCCAGGTGCTGGTTATTCAGTCAGTTTCCGAATTATTAAAATCATGACGTATTCAATATATATGTCGTCCAAAGTAAAGTCACTAACACTAATATTTTCTATGAATTCAGCGGTATCTTTGTGGAAGTTAATTTTTAACCTAAAATTCATTTTTTAATTTATAACTACAGAATTAGAATTTTTAAAACTCGTAAGCCTTGTGATATTCTGTCTGATGATGCTTCTTAACACTCGAGTACCGAAACGTCGAAAATAGGATCGAGAAGCGACGGGGAACTAATTGACCCCAGGCAAATTTGAGTAATATTTGCATTGCATTTATTGAGGTATCATTGTAGATTACACTACATATCAGTTAGATATTATTGGTATTTAGCGAATTTGATTTGAGCCCATATGAACTCGAAGGTTAAAGAGGCAAAATATGTGTCAAAATTTGTAACAAGTGAAGTTACAAGTTTTTAAAATATTATACCACTAAACTAGTTCGGCTGAGTAAAAGAAGTCTTGATTTGTAACTCGATATTTATTGAATTTTTACGTACCTGAGTCAAATAAAATATCGGAAATACTTACGCTAAATAGTGACCTATATTAATCACTCACACTATGACCTACTTACTATGTTAAAGACGGTGAAGAGGGATATGTTAAAACAGAAAACATATTTTTCCATAATAAAAATGTACACTTGTTATCTTTCACAGAATATTGATTTCTTGTCGTTTGTGACAAGATATGAACCTTATGTTTGTATTCGAAAATGTTTTATAGTAACTCCGCATAAAGAAATTACTGTCAGAGAGTAGAGTAGACACTTACAAGTTTGATTAATTTACCTTGTTGACATTTAAATGTTGAAGACAGTGGGTATACCGCTTTTCCTTTCACTAATTTATTATATAGTATTTTCCATTTATGGATTAAGCGCCCTATTTCTTTTCGAAAGCTCTCATTGACCCGGTAGAAAGGCAGAAAAGCAACGGAACGTCCTTGGTGTTTTATAGGAATATAGATCATGAAACGTTAGCGGGTATGAGTAAGGATAAGGAGGTAATGAATACACAACCTTCGCAAGGAGGAAAAATAAATCAACAGAGCTTTACGCTTAAAATAATTTTTAAAATCCTACAAATTTAAGTAGTAAGTTTGAATAATAATTTATCTGACTCGTGCGGACGGATTAAACGTAAATATGCAGACAGATAAGAATAAGTACGGATTATAATATATTTACAAATTTCATGTATCGAAAAAAACAATAATGACACATGTTTCACAAAACGAATAGAACATCGCATCATATTTTTAAATGATAATTTAACACCCTTATCTAATAATAATTTCACGGAATATACAACTTCAAAACTACTCCATCTTCATAATCCTTAATAAAGTAATTTTGAGCTTTAATCTTCACAATAAAATGGATAGTGTTATGAAGGTTTATAGATAGACATATTGATAGATTTTAATTTATAAATACAGTTCGGCAACATATTCTTTTTAGAAAAGTGACGAATAACGTATACAGTTTACAGTACATATTCAGACAAAAAAATGTCTGGGCTAACTTTGAAATGTAAATATTTGATTATATTCGTTTCATGTGTAAACAAAAAACATGGATGATTATTATTGATAGACTATTTGCAAACTAAACGAAACACTTAGCAAAAGCCGATAAACTGAAACGAAATGTATAGAACAAACATTTACAGTGATCATTATTTTTATTACAATTTTTGGCACTTTTGCCAATGGCTTTCAGCTAAATATTGCAGTACCGAAAAAATATATCAGTACCGGTTTTTTGGTAATTCATATTAAATACCGATATTTTTTTAAACTACGGCCAATTGGGATTAAATAATTTCGGTATTTCATATAAAAACCGACATATAAAATAAATAATCATAAACGGGTGATTTTGATAAATAAATTACGGTTTTTTATTAAAATATGTCATGTCATGGTTTATCTAGATTAAAATTTGGTTTTGATTAATTTTGATGCTATTTTAGTATTAAAAAAAACACAATGAATACCGGGATTCAGGTTTCGGTAATACCAATATTGCAATCCCTACATTTGGCCATATTACATTTATGTCGATATGCTTCATAGAAGAAATTTTACTTATCACGCCATATGTGAAATTTCACATCATATTATTTAAGTAAAAAAAGTCGCTTAAATTTGTGAGGAGAAACGATGGAGATACCATCTGTAGATGCAGAATTATTTGTAGTTTTTACGCCTAGTTACAAAAATAATTTGCAGTTTTAGCGTTTTTATCGACTCTTCAAAACAAAGAAACAAATAACCCTCGTGTTAATATCGTGCCCCAGCAAGTTAGTGTAACAACTCAAAATAAAAACAGTTTTAGGATACCACTTGACTTCGATATGAGATTCAATTTAAAAAAATGGCAATACATAAAGAAATGGTTTGACTAAAATTCGTTATCTATTAGTTTCACATAAAAGACTCAAGCTGCCACAAGACAGGGTCAAGGTAAAAGCTGTCAAAATGTGACTCTATTCACAATCACAGCGAAGTCAAATCAACACACAGATTATCAGTATGGGCATGCAGCGGTGAGTTCACGAACTATAAAAAATACCTTTTTTAGATATTTAAAATATAGCTACAGTTGTGACACTTCATGTGCGGGGGTGCGATATGTGTTTGTGAACAAAACAACCAAATTGTGGGACACGCTTGGGTTTTCACTGGTTTTCGGTTGTGCATGAATTCATGTCCGAAATCTTTGTCTCAAATTGTGGTGAAAAAATTATATAAATAATTTCATAAATAATGAATTTGTGAATTTTGATTGAAGATGCGTATTTTAAGTCAATTAATAGTACCCTCGTATCTACGCACCTTCCCAAAAGATGACCTTCAACACTAAGCTCATCGATCGCTGGCCTCTCGAATTCACTATTTGCATAGAACACCGAAAATGGTAAACCGATAATCCATATGCTTACATTGTTGAATCATGTTGACGATGCTTGCATTTACGATGAATATTTATTTTTAAACAAAAATCTTACTTACAATAGGAACAGATAATATTGCCAACGCCAACTGCCAAAAATATGTTTATAGATTATTTTTTTATTGCAACATCTCGTCACTTTTTTGGAGAAAAAAAAAGTCCGGATTGGAATACACGAAGTATTACTTCTTCTAGATTTATCATACACACCGGTCCGGTAAGTGTGAAGCTTCGATTTAATAATTATAATTTAATAATATTATACAACGGGTGGCAGTGCTACCTGTCAACATTCGCTCACACATGCTTAGACCCTGATTTTAACCATCTAATAATTAAGCAAGAATATATTTGTTTTTTTTGTTGCTTGATATTTAATGAGATGTATTATCTTAGCAACATAGTATACGTATAAAAAATCGTTTGATTTTTGACATGTATGATTTTGTCAATTTATAAGTAGAAAAATATTGATATATGTATTGTTATTCCGAAAAGTATGTTTCTAAATAGTAATGAAATGACATGGGAAGCAATTTCGTTCATCTACTTAAACTCTCCAACCAGTTTGATAAAACATTGACATCAAATTTTAATTTATACTATTTATATGCGATACCCCACTTCGCACACCGGCGATTTCGCGTGCGATTGTGTGGTGCGTATGCTATAAAACGAGGAAAAGGTGTGTCAACGACGTGGGTAAAGAATACACACATCACCCAATCGCACGCAAAAGCGCCTGTGTAATAATTGGGCTATGAAAATAGAAATTGTTGTTTCTTGCCGAATTCTTTTTCTCGGCTATTACATATTATGTAGCATAAAATTCAATACAGTATGCATCTTAATGCTCGACAGCTTATGTAATGTTCAAAACAGACAAACGTAATTCTTTATTGATTCGTCAGCGGCACACTGCCAAGGTCCTTTAAAGGCAATGTCGGTGTATGCATAAATGAAGACCGTGTCCAAAAGTTTCGCCGCCGAGACATTTTATTTTTTATCCGTTTGGATGCACCTGGAAGCGCTTGAAGTGGTATCACAAAAATATTTTTTCCCTCTAAACTTTGCCGAAGGTGCCTTTTGAACGATTCCATGAACATGTCATTGAGATGAATACATTAAATGGATGGAAGTCCACCAGCTGACCAGCGTATCTCGATCTGGGTCAAGTGATGAGTTGAGTAACACAAATTCAGACTCTTAATTCCGGATGATGACTGGTGACAAAGCTAATATTCAATAAAAACATACGACGGCGGAGAACTGTTATAATGACGCTTCTGAATTGACAGAATACACGTGTTAACAACGTGAAAATGTTGGCAATAATTTAAAAGCATGTGACATAATAGATAGAAGACTAGGTATTTACCCACCAACCGTTTTATCATACAATTCTCTGCTTATGCACACGATGATGTAAGAAAACACAACCAGCAACATTTTTCAATCTCCAAATGAAATACAAAATTGTCCATTTCCTAGCTATCATTTGCTAAGTTCAAGTCTTAACAGTACACAATTTCTGGGTTGCGAAATCGTAGTAAAGGAACAATGTTACTACAGTGTATTACAGTGTTATTACAATTATATTTACGATAAAATATATACCTACTACGAATAGTAAAACGTAAAAAAAACTTTCATTCGAATGAAATTTCAATTACTCTGCGTATCAATCATGTCAGATAAATCTCACAACGACCTTGCGCAACTTTAAAAAAAAGCCAGAAAAAAAACGTCAAAGGTTTCCTTATAAAAGAGGTAACAATTACCAACTTTACTTTTGCAATTGCGTGTTTACCATTGTCAGATCACAATGTGGACGATAAAGTCAGCACAGCTCTATCTTTTCTATAAAAGTTTATTAGGGCGAAAAATTGGAACGAAAAGTGCATGGGACAATATTTTACGTAAAACTGTTTCTATGAAGACTTCAAAAAAAGACGAATCGAGTCCCCCTACGACTTTTTCTTCGCTTTGCAACAATTATAGCAATGCAATTATAAGCAATTATAGTAAAAAATAAATACAAATTGTTTCCAACCGGATTTCCGAGCATTGGATAACTGCGGAATTATTTAAAGGGTTGATTGTCCCCAGTGGCGGATTATCCCATAAGCGCAAGAGGCGCGCGCTTGGGGCCTCCAAATTTTAGGGGTCTCAAAAATAGCATAAATCATATAAATCCTTATATTTTAATTTCAGTTTTCAATGTTCATTATTATTCTATGAAGAGTTTTGTAATACCTTTATGTTATTAGAAAAACAGGGCCTCCAAAATTTATTGCGCCTAGAGCCTCCAAAGTGCTTAATCCGCCACTGATTGTCCCGAAGATTACAGTTGACCCTTTTCTAGGCTATTTACAGTGGGTCTAAATTTTAAATTTGGAGTCTTATTGAAATATTCAAAGTTCTTTTTAGTTTAATTTTATTTAATCTATCAGAAAAGTTATTAGTGTTCCATTTTTCGTTTGAACGTTTTTATTATTCGGTTTTCGTAAAACGATGAAGACAAGACAAAATCAGCATGATGTGTGAGCTACAGCGTATAAGCTACGTATATACTAGGGCACAAATGGAGCAACATGTCAAGGGACATGACACGAAACATCTACGTTCATGTCCCGAAAACAATGTCGCGGAAAATTTAGCTTGTACACACTCACGACAAGAATCGCAAAAATGTTAATCATTGAGGTAAAGTTGATGAGTGCTGTGTGTGAACAAATGTTATTTTATTTGATAAAAACAATGCGAGTAAAGTAAAATTATGTTTACGAGGTCCTTATAAGAAAACAATATACTCATTCAATCACCAACGATGACTGCTAATACACGAGTAGGTTAAGTAATTGAAAATGTGTGAAATGCTTTAAAAAAATATGTTTTTCTTTAATATTTGTTTTAACACATTGCTTACGGCTATATTTTTAAAAAAAACTGACTTGCCGCGGGTGATAAATAATCGAGACAAAGGGAGTTTAGAGAAGAGCTCCGCACTAAGCAATCGACCTCAATTACGTCAGTAAACTTCAAACTGTGAGGTGCGTATCAACAAAACGAACTTTTTTTAAAATAAATAAAATAATATATAATGGAAAAAATATATTTAGACGATGTGATTTAACTGTTTTCATAATATACAGTAAAACTTTTTATTATAAACATCTTAGACTTGGTGACCCATAACCATTTTTTTTTGATACAATTAATATTTGGAGAATATATTTTTGAACATTTAAAAAAATCCTAGCAGGTGTCCCATTCTGAGCATGGTGCACTCTGAGATCAGGCTTCAAGCCACAACATCTACGAGATTAGTTTAAGAAAGTGAAGTGATTAGTATAACCATCTGAACAATGGCAGCCTATTCTTAACACTCAAGACCCCGGCCCCGCACTAACGCGGAAATGGTCGTTATCCGTTAAACCCCGGCCCCACGCTAGCGCGGGTTTACACACGTGGGCGTGTAATCAGTATCCGTTAAGGCAAAACTAATTTATTTCGGGTTTTTGTTTTTTTATGCTACTCAAGAGGGTTTGTTGCGTATGTGTATTTTTTTGTGTCGATTTACTTTATTATTTATGATTGAAAATGACTTTTGAAATAAGATATTTTTTGCTTAAGAATACTTAAAATTAAAATATTTTACGAGTTGACTTTTACTTTTATTAGACTTAAATAACATACTGCTGTTTGTTTTATATTTTGTAATATTATTTAAATAAATTTTAGTACATTTGTGTTGGTCGAAGACAACACATTCTCGTTTCTGTGATCGCGATATATTTTCTGCTCTTGTTTTATTGCATTCAGATTTTAAAATTTTTAAAAAATGTTTGTGTAATGTGATTAAAGAGGTAATTAAAAAAATATTTCAATTTTTGCATTTTTTTCTTTAAAAATATTTTTTGTCTATGAAAAATCGAAAAGAAAGTGTCGTTTTTTACTTATTTTTGCTATGCTAATCATTTTTTTTTGTGTTCGCCAAGTTAAACTCATCGGGAAAAATAATTTTTAAACGTTTTTTATTGTAACTTGCTAAATATTGGTTTGGCTTGCAAGACGATGGGTGAATGCGTCATGCATGCCATACATGAAAATTTAATTGATTTATTGCGTAATTTATAAGTAAAAGTGACAGTGTTGTTAATATATAGTTTTAATCTTATGTATTTTGAAAAATGATTTCGTTAAAAAAGCACATAATACGTCAATGCAAACAAATGTTACACAGTTTGAGATTTTCTGGATACCGTAAAAATCAAACTATTAAATGTCATAATTTATTGGTTCACATGGTTATGGGCATTTACTTTAATTACGCGTGTCAAATTTTTATTATTTTCGGTTCTTTTCAATGATGTCATCGTCAGTTAAATTATGCATTTTTATCGCGTCACATACTCGTTCACAAGACCATTCATAGTCCCAAAAACTAATCACAAAGACCGTAAAAACAAATCGCAAACTTGCTTGCAAAAATCTAAATAGTAAATAAATTCAAATACACATTACAATATGACACAAATAAGGTTTAAAAATCTCTATTGTCTCAAAAACAAATGGCAAAAGTTCACAAATTATTTAGTATAATAAAGTAAAATAAACTTCATATACGATTACACAATAAAACTCGTTAGTATATGTAACACGGTTTAACAAGCAAAACTTTTTAACGGTTTAACTGCAAAAAAATAGCTTGACGCGGAGAATATTGTTAGGTACTGCGCTACCTAAGAATGACGATTCTAGCATCGTTTTCATTTACATATTTAATCGTGTTATTGAACCAACAAAGACTCGATAATCGAAGTTTTGCCTTTGGCAACATCTTCCAATCACACATTAAAGTAAATATGTCAAGAAATAAGGTGTTTGACATGCGTTTTTTATATATAAAGATGAAAAGCATAAAAATGTGCACACCGCGGCAATACAAAGTTACTGTAACACACGAATTTGTGCAGACCGTAAGCAACGTGTTAAAATAAAAATATGCTATGTATGAAAATTCAAACAAACATTATTCAAACATAATATAACTTGAAATGTATCAAAGTAACAATTTAATATATTATACATACAATAATACGTAACATAAAAGAGAGAAAGACAATTGAAATATAATATTAATGCGAATCACGATTTTTATTTCGAACCGATTGAAGAACGATACCGCCCCCACACTCCTGTCATGTTGAGCGACACGTTGCGTACCCGCCTACGTTTCCCAACATGTGACGCGTGGCCAATGCGCTCGCTCACTGAGCGGCAACATGCAACATATCTCGCGTCACATTAAAGTCCCGCACTATGTTGCTTGAAATTTTGGACGACACAACGCAACATTGCAACGTCACGCGGGTTGAGGAAATTTTTTCCCCTGTGTGAATACGTGGTTTAGAAGTATCTTCTGTCTATAGCAGCGGTCGGGGAACTTTTTTGACTATTACCCCAAAATATTTTTGCGTAAGTCGATATTACCCCCTCATTCTGAAAAGGAGACAATCAATGTAAATTTAAATTTTTAAAAAAATATTGAATTAAGTTACACGGAAAATAAAAAAAAGTTGCATGAAAATAATAAGTATGTAATAAACAAAATAAAATTCTCATATTGGAACAAAAAAAAAATTGAAAACTTTCCCTCTTCAGGTTTTTTAAAATTTTCTTTACCAAAAAAAACTCATTTTCACCCCATTTGGGGTAATTTACCCCGGTTCCCCGACCGCTGGTCTATAGTCACCTTACGCTAATACTTTTACGTTCAACTATGTAGTTTTTAAATATATTAGCATAATTACGAAATCGACCAGCATGATGAATCATGCATAGAAAACGTGACATCATTCATTCCGTAATTCAATGCTAATTGACAGAAGATACTTATCATTTATAAATAAAGCTGATCTCGTCGTCGTTCTGGCAAAAAAGCGTTTAGTCAACACCATGAGTCAAACTACCAATTATTCCAATATCCTTAAAACAATTAATGCACATTGAATATTTATACATATACATGGACATCTTTGAAATTATAATCCCTAACATCCACCTTCTATCTGATCCTAAGAACAGGGCGTAGCGAGAGCGACAGTGTAGTAAGAGTCCTTGCCTGGCTCCAATTGTCTATTTATCCTAACCTTTTCCGAAAAGAGGTCGAGCGACTGAATACCAACCAGTTCTAAACGCGCCAAATTAAGAGCGGAACGTAATGTTAAAAATACGAATTCAAAATCAATCAGATAATATTTCATGCATATATTTTTTTAATTTCTGTGTTTCGTTAGAGTTGTGGAATCTATACAAATAAAAAGACTTGGACTTTAATTAAACTGAAAAACGACTCTCAATTTGATTTTTTTAAAAATAGTGTTTTTCCCTTCATTTAAATGGTGTACAATATTTTGTACATCTTTTCCAGAACATACAGATATTATACCACCAATCAATACGAAGAATATGCTAATTTTAAAATATACGTATGTATGTGACTTACTAACACTGTATGCTGCCGACTGCGTGGTCGATTGTCAATGTCGTTGGCTTAGAACACTGAGGTCACGGATTCGAATCTCTATATGGATAGTTTTAATAGATTAATTTTTCAATCAATTTATGTATTTCTTTTCGAAGGCCTTGGATGTATATGATATGTCTTGAACTCTCCCTCTCACCCATCCAATACTAAAAAAACGGGACGTAGCGATAGCGATAAGCTAACCACTAGTCCTGTCCTAGTCATACACATCTATCCTTACTCTCTAGAAGATGTTGAATAACAAGCAGTTCTTGTAGAAACTATTCTGTTGAGATAAACTCCATTAGGAATCCATATGCTTAACATTGGGAGCGGACATGATGAAAAAAAAACAGATTACAACTCCCTATGTGAACTGGGGGATACAGATATGAAGAGAATTCCTCATATTAGTATTTTATTTCATTATCTCGATTAACAATTGAGAAATTCTTCTTTGTTTTTTTTGCAATCTTACAAAATACTATTTATTTTTTAAACAGTTTAATTGTTTTAAGTGGGTTCGGAGCTCTAATTTTTTTTAAAAGCTTAGTAACATACAGTGGCACCACATTCGACTTATAACGATTTGTATACACAAATAAAGGAGTCGGAGTTGCTAGTCATTTTCAGACTCCACAGCCCTGATTTTGCTAGAAAATGTACGATATAATTCACGTACATATTAATATATTCACAATAAATTTTATCTGGCTAGTGCATGGGTTCCCAACCTGGGGGTCGCGAAGGGTTTCCTGGGGGGGGGTCGCCAACTTTTTCGATTTTGGATATTTGAACAATATAGCAAATCGAGGATTTCAAATTACCCGGTGAGATTTAAAAAAAAAGGAGTTTCGGAGACAATCCGGGGGAAAAGTATACCAAATCGAGGATTTCAAATTCCTCGGGGGGGGGGTCGCTAGTCACATGGCTTTTATAAAAAGGGGTCGCCACCCGAAAAAGTTTGGGAACCTATGGGCTAGTGCCTCATTAAATTAGTGATATTAGCATGTGCTGATCTTGTTATCGTGATATAATGTAATTAACTTTTGCGCTGGAAACTCTACAAATATAAGTTTTACAGTTAATTATGTAAATGAGTTATCGTAATAAATCAGAAATTTAAACAACGAATATGTCCACAAGTCGGTAATAAAACACTGGCAAAGCTAATCGCCACTAAACTCCACAACGCACACGCAACGCGGAAACGAATATTGCCCTACTCAGACGCCACGCTAAGACGCCACGCAGGTGATTTTTAGAGCCTTATTACTTACAAATGAATTTCTAAGAAAATCTATATCTTGTCGCCGTTCGTATAAACATGGAAAAGGTTTTGGACAAAAGTATGATGAGAATGCACAATATAATAGGGTTAGTGATAAAATATACACAATGAGAGGCAAATTTCTCATACTGAAATGAATAAAAGTATAGTGTCAAAACGTAAAGTTTGATGAACTTGAATGATACACTATAAATTTATATGATATGCCTGAATTTCAAAAAATCGCGAGACACCACGCCGTAGTCGCTATTTGTACTTAACGAGTTTTGCGATGTGGCACCTCGAGTATTTCTACAAATGTCAATTATTTCAGGTACCCATATTTATTTTGTTCCCTAATTTAGATAGATTGTAATATTATAAACTAGTGAGTATATAACATCCGGGTGCGTGGTCGATTGGTCAGCGTCATTGTCTTCGGTGACAGTGCTTACGGGTTTGAATTTTAGTACGGACAGTTTCATAAAATTGATTTTTTGATCGATTTGCGAACTTTTGTTCAAATTCATGGTCTGTGATGTAGAAAATCCCCTCCTCACCCATCCGATCTTAAAATTGTGATGTGACGAGAGTGATGTGCCTATCACTAATCCTGTCCTACCCTTATCCTTATTTTCATATTCAGTTTTAGTTTTTAAAAAGCATGTTGTTTGACTCTGTGAACGTTTCTTTTACCAAAAAATAGTTTCGCATTAAGTCGGTAAATTATTATGTTTTCTCTACATTTTCAATGAATTGATAAGTATAACTTCTTAACATTTTAAATTTCAGTGGTATATATAGAAAATGGGTAGTTTCTGTTAATATTTTGTACATCACGTTTTCAAAGACTATTTGGACATAAATAAAAAGATGATTTAACAATTGTATAAGGCAAAGATTGTAGTTACCAGTCATTAGACATCTCATCGCCATTTCTGAATGTCTTTTGACATTTCAGTCATACATTGCTGAGATATTACAATTTACGAGTAGCAATAAAATTATTATTCTCGGTAAGTGCCTACCAAACAATTCTATATGATTAAAACCCACCACTTATAACTCCATTACAAATCACATATCATTTACTTGGCACGTTGCATTAATGAACGTTAAAAATGACTTAAGCAAAACAATGCCTATTATTTGTATGAATTTAATTAATGAATGAATTTAAGTTTTGCGTATCTTTTGAACATTATAAATAATCGTTTATTTCATCTAAAATAATTCTTAGTAGATACAAAATTGTCAGTGAAAATTACCAATTAAAGGTAAAGCCTAAAGGAAAAAAATGTCCTTCAACGTGACAAGCAACGTAGTCGTAAAGTAACGCACTGTCCCCCCATGTTGAGCACAACATAGGCGACGTATCTACGCTACGCAGGACATGTGGCATGTTGTCTCTCCGCGAACGAGAACACGAGACGCGCGTCAGTCCAACATCACATACACATTTTTGAGTGAAGACGGGTGTTCAACATGACAGGTGTGTGAGAACGACATTTTTTTTCAACCCATCGAGTTCTATGAAGACCATACATTTTTGTGGAAAAAACCACGACTACAAAATTAAACAAACATTGGATAATTGGTTGGTCATTTAATTCCAGATCATTTGTGTCATGTATACAAGAAAAATGCTCCGCGACGTGTTGCTCCATGTGTCCCCAAATGAACACATGGCTTGGTTCCTAGCATTCTTCATCAAATAAAGTGCAATCGTGAGTGAGATGTTTAGATTTGAAAATTAAAAAACACATGGACATTCATTTTTTTCTATATTGTATAAATTTAAAACCATAAAAATATTCTCAACTATATTTTGACTGCAGACTTTTGTCTATAATAACTTAAATACGTGACATACAATTGTTATATTGATAACGAAATAAAATGCGTATAAATCGGACTATAGCCACCCCTAATCTGAAGACATCAATGATAATTTTGAAAAAAACTTCTTGAAATAAGCAATAAAATACTTTGAAATTATATCCACACTTACACTTATTGACTGCTTATAATATTGAATAATGCAAAGTAAAGAATTACAATCAGAGATACGTACAACGTAGCGATCACACAATTTTCAATATACTAATCATTTCGGAAGGTTTTTATTACCTGTACATGTTTTATAATTATTTTGCCACGCAAAAATAATTTTGTAATAATCTTCCCAATAAAACGATTCGATAAAATTAGATTTAGATTGTTTGAAATGATTTTACATTTGTTCGGCTGCTTGAGCCATCGAACATTAATAAAAAAAAACATAATATTACACATTATTATGACGTAGAGAAATCGGTGAAGTGATTTTTCCTCGAGCATGCAGGATATAAAATTTATTATAATTAAATAGATTATTGAATATGATCAAGATGTACTTTCATCTGCAAATTTCTTAATATTTAATTTCACAATTTCGCAGATATAATAACGATTTCAAAACACTTTCCAACACAAAAAAAGCTATGTGTTATAATTATGACAGCTTCAATGCCAGTTTAACATGATGAACGCTGTAAACAGCAAAATAAGTATAACTGGTCTCGAATCTCGATAAATTAGTGGGTCAATGTTGTTTCTGCTATTGTTCAATGACGTGCATAAAGCACCATAATATATGATCCGATTATAATTACATGTACATAATAGATACCATGGCTGTGGAGTATATCCTTGAATAACCTCAAGCCCCTTTTTTTAAATGCGTTAGGGTTGACCCTAAGCCTAAAATAAAATTAAAGTGTTTTAAGCTAGGCCGGAGTCGTCTTATTTCTTGGCGACTCCAGGACCTGATAGATACCCACGTTCGCAATTATGTTACCCACGAATCTAAATTTTACCCAATATTATAAAACTCCCCAACCAAGGAGATTTTTGAGGGTCTAAACCTAAACTAAAGCCCCCACATGGGAAAAATATGGCCCGGCTAATCAAATAATATGGTTATGGTATTCTAATTCTGGGAACAACTATAAACGTTAAAAACAGTAATACATATTTCGCAAAATAGTTGAATCTGATATATTACAAGCGCTTGTACGGAAGTCATTTAATACAAATACGACAGTGTTTTGATCGATATATTTTTTTAAACAACCCATTTTGAAAAATGTCTTATGTAGCAATATTGCAGTTTGAATTGTTCTAGGTCTAATAATAATAAAAAATACTTGAATACTGCATAATACATAAACACTTTGCATGCATATCATAACGAATTAATATTTATATCTAAGAAAAATAATTGCGACTGTGACAAATAAGCAAAAAATATTTATTTATGCAAATTTGTTGAACCATCGGAAGTTTACCATGTTCTGACTAGTCCTTGAGAAGACTTCAGTATTTAGTGCTTGCCAGCAGAAACGTGATATCTTGAGTCATCATTTCATAAGTGGACTTCGTTGTCGACGCAGACAAAAATTAGAGCTGCAGAAATGCAAGCGGCTTGCATTTGAATTATATCAAGCCCGTGAATATTTTTACTTTCGAGGTACATAAAGTGGTGATTTGTAAATTTAAGATTCATAATACCTTTTATCGCGTTTAAAGTAGAAAATAAAGTTCAAATTTAATTTGATGGCAAGGCAGCAATTTTTTTATTACAAAACATAAAACTTTCTTTTATTACCTCACTCGAATCATAACGAATAATAAAATCGAATTCGTGATCACATCGAGTGACCGGTGATAACCGATAATAACATCGCAAAAGGCAAAATTAAATTCAATTACCGGAATATTTGGTCATATATCGGATGTCAAATAGTAATCATTGTTGTTTTATTACTACATCATTTATATATGAGTTTAAAGACGTAGGAATTAAGCTGATATACATGAACAATATAAAACTATTATTCACTATACGTTGATTATGTAAGTATGTACATGTTTGAATCTAGAAAGTGAGTTAAAGTCAGTTGTGCAACAAGCGAGAGGAAATTCCCGCAATGCAGTGGGGCTGTTTTTGGAGGAACAAAGCTTTAAAAAGTATGAGGGATTTTTAAATTGATCTCAAGTTTAAATCAAGCTCACATCAATAAGCATACAGACTTCCGATGAAGTATTTAAACATGTGCGTAGGTCAGTTGCGAAACTTCTCTTTTTGGATAAGATGAAAATTAAACTATGAGGTTGGGAAAGGACTATTCATATAGTTACTCAATCGCTTTCTCTACGCTTCGGGTTTAGGGTTGGACGGGGTGGATGGTGAGGGATACAATAATCAAATTTTCCCGAGCCTTTGTATACATAAGTGTACATTCAGGGATTTGAATATAGGCATATAAGTACAGTAAATCCCCTGTTATTCGGATTTTCGATGTACCAACTTTGAAAAAATCGTGAAATAAAATGTTGAAAATGTCATTTAATTTCAAGTTAAGCAGTAGAAACTGATATCACGAAAGCAGTAGCATAAATTTCAGAAAGCAGGAAATGTGACTAAAACGATGTCGCCGAGTATTTAAATGGCGAAGTGAACGATGCTGGATTCCAAATTTTGAATATTGATGAAGTAACTAAGGAAAAATCTGGCTCAGGTAAGCAATATTAAGAAGACAGATAAGAGATTACCGAGGGGGGGAACATGGGTCATATACATTCTGAAGGTTTTCAATGCTTAGATGTCGCCATAAAATGTTTTTGAAGTCAGGAAGAATGAAAAAAGGAACTCGATTCAATTTAAGTGTCGTAAAGACAAGCTATCTATAAACAAAAATCAATAATTTATTTTCTTATATCAAAGCTATATATGTGTATATATAATATTTATTTATAGTACCTATACATAAAAAAAATATTCATACTAAATGTGCTTTTTATCCGTCATTTTCGACAATCCGGATTTCTCATTATCCGGACTACCATCATCCCCAATTAGTACGGATAATCGAGGTTCTAGTGTATCTTGAATTATATTGAAATGCTTACAAATATATACATTTTTTAAGAAATTTGAGAAGAACAAAAGAAATAAAAGTATTTGGAATAGACCTATTGTAAAAAATGAAAGTCTGATCATAAATTTGTTATTTCACCGCCGATAGTATTCTAAATTGGCGGTTAAGAACAATATAATATAAATTTTATGATTCACCACACAGCGAATTCAGAGAGAAAATACAGTGCCTGCGAGGCCATTCTAGTGTTGTTATGCCCTGTACACGAATTAAGGGGTTCTCTAATACTCGACATGACTTTTTATTTAGTTTGTACGGTTGGTATAGCCCTAAATGTAACAATTGCGGCTATGTTCACTGTTATAGTCGATCTGTGAAACCCTAACCGATAAAAGTATTTAATTTTATTCTTTTTAATACAATATTTCTGATTATTTATGTCCATTCGCTATACGTATTAGACTATTAAAGTGATTTTAATAAAATAAATAAATTTTACAACATGCTCCTTCGCGAGCTCGCGTTTATTTGGACAGTTCATTTCAAAGTAATCTCTTTCCAACGCATAGTGATTTGAGATTTTAGTAATAGTCATTTAAAAAATCTTCATAAGCCCAACTTTCAAATCTGAAAAAAAGCATAATTATTAAGGCTTATATCCTTCCATAGATAATAATAGCACGCTACGTTTCGATTAACCCAGTGTCTGCCAAACTTTTTTTACTTTGCGGCACACTGGAGAATGGAATTAGTTCCGCGGCACACCAAATAAAAATGCTTTAAAAAACGGAAATGTGGAAAATGTGTCGAGTCGACTACTATATATCGACTGTGAAAAGGAAAAAGGACGTAACCCACACATGTTAAATTTTACAGTAGGCGCTAAAAACGTGTTTTGATGATTTTGTGACATATGCAAATTATGAATTATACACAACCTCGAAGTGCACGGATACTTCTAAACTGGTGTTTAATTGACATAATCAAATATTAAGTATAGAAATTGTCTCGGAAAAACCTTTATTTCAGTGTTTTTCTTGGTTTTAATTTTTTACAAGGTCACCTTTTTAAACTTAAAAGCTAAATTTAGATACTTATTCGGCATTTTCAGCTTTCATCCTTTTGATAGAAAGTGTGTCAAGTTGTATACATTGTGATTATCGAAAAAAACTGTGTTTTGGAAAAACTGTGGGTTACGTCCTTTTTCCTTTCCATAGTCGATATGTATATGCAAACGTGACAAATATTTACTTGAATACGTAGACGTTGAATTAATTTAAATCATAATAAAATTTAAATGAATAGACGTTATTTAAAATGAAAATTTTTGAGGCGTCTTCCTCCGCGGCACACCTGAGACTTCTTGCGCCACACAGTTTGGCAGACACTTTATTAACCGATAAAAATAAGCCGGCACCAATTATGGAATTTCATCATCTATTTTATAAAACAAATTATTATATTGTAAAACTTGGCGATTCTTTAGAGCTTCTCGCCCGGTTCATGGATCCGATGAATAAAAGTAAAGAGGTAAAAGTTGACAATCATGCAGTTTGTTATTTTAAACGAAATGTCAGAATCAGAATTATGAACTGATTCAGATCAAACCGTACCTTCAAAAATGATGACAAAATTCGCTGGGAGCGTGAAATAGATAGAAAATGAATGCGTTTGTATTAAATTCTATATTAGTTTTTCTAGTGTTCAAAGTATAAATCTATGACGGAAATGATTTTTATATTATGCAATTTGTCGTATCATCCAGATTATGATGTGACAAGAAATAATGATTGCTATATGATTAAAAATGTGGATATAAGATTAAAAATCGGTATATTAAATTATCACACAAATACCAATGCAAAATTGGACGAACACAAATAAAGAATCAATGTGCATTTGTTTTACTACCATTATCGCATGAATGAAAAGCAATAATTTAGCGATAACAATGTTTTTCTTCGATGACTAAAAAATAGTCATTACAATTAATTTTCATTAATGATTATGATTAAAACGTTTCACTGTATACCTGACAACCGTTAATTGTAGAGTTTTACGATAACTCAGGAATGTGACAAGTGTTTAGTGATTCAGTCAAATTACAAAAATAAAAAGAAATAAACTTTTTCAATACAATGAACGATTGGAAATGTTTTTCTAGACTAAACAAAATTGACGAACAATTTACATGTATCAAAAATTTACTGGCGACGCCCATCCATTCCCATGTTAGAATCACATTAAAAACCTATGAATTCTGGTCACGACACGCGGCTCACTTTCTGAACACTAACGTTTGACGATATCAAGGAAATATGTACAGTGTATTGCGAAATGAGAGAAGGATAGCATTATTTCAGAAAAAGATACTTTTTTGTCAAAAATTACACTAAGATAACTATTATGCCAAAGAGGCGCTAAGGTGACTGTTGTGAGATATACCAAGGCATGCCGTGAACATGGATATACATAGTAAGAAGTAGCAAAAGATATCGCCACCAATTCATCCTGAATTAATTATAATTAATTCACTGATAAAGCTTAAGCATTTATTACTCGAGAGAGGAAGTCCCGAGAAGCAATTACTCATGAAGAAATGATATCGACTTATTAACTATTATATGACGTTTTTCATGTTCCTTTTAGAACCGGATCAGTATCATCGAACTTTTGAAGTCATAATTGTAGTGTTATAATGCAAAACGTACTATTTCCAAAAATCAAACTTTTCAGTAGAGGCAAAAAACTATAGCGAACAACACAAACATAATATTATGATTGAATCAATCATATAATAAATTGTTTTGATATATGGTAAAAAGTATTTTAAATTCGTCATTTTAATGTATTTTTTTTCAAAACGCACTACTTCCAGGAACTATGTGTACTATATGTACAGAAAATAAAATTATTTTCTTTTTTTTTCAAACAATATAAGAAAATAAATTTAGGGAAATAAGTTAGTAAAAAATGGAAAAGAAATTATTTTTCAACAAAATAAGAAAAATAATATTATTTTATCCTAAGCAAAGAGACGATTTGCAACCAATGCGTCTGTGTAAGTATTTTTTTTGACTCAGCTCAAGCTGCGTGACTTATAATTGGGTAAACATCAAATTTCATTAAAGAATTCACAAATCAATTGCAATTCATACCTGAACATTTATTTACAAGTCATCCCTAAACGTTCGCAGAAATTTACCAATATTTATGATAAATACAGCTATCAAACTTCTCAAGTAAGCCGAAAAACAAATCTCATTTCCACGCACGTCCGATCGATAATTCGGTGATTAGTTTGGTCCTCTCCTGATTTGATTTCCTGTCAGGAATAAACAAAAATTTCCTTTACTGTCTTCAGAGCAGATCACAATGTTTAAAATATACAGTCAAATTTGCCAACATTTGATAGCTTAATACAAATAGTGCGTTTTGCAAAAAAAAAATGTTGCTCTGCTCAAATTTCTATTGGAAATAGTGCACTTTGCCGTAACATGGAAATAGTGCGTTTTGCAAAAACAGGTAGATAATACATTTTAGTACATTTTGCAGAAAAATACGATTTTCAAGTTGAAAAATGACGGTGTTCAAACATTTTATTGTAAAACGGTACAATCGCAATAGACGTACATCAAAGAGTGCATACTCTATTTAAACGGAGTACATTTTGTAAAACTAATAATACCAGTCGATTCATTAGGTTTGAATTACCCTATCTGCATACCTAACTCAATATCGCTCATTTTGGAAATATGTAGTACGTTTTGCATTATAGCACCACAATTATCAACTTCCCAGTAAAAACCAAAGCATCATGTTCCTTATATGTGGTTTGCATTTAGATAGATCGTAATACGTATACACCTAGGTGTAGATAATACACAAGAGTAGATATACAGTTACGGATCACAGATGAAAAAAAATACTATATTCGCATCAGAAGCGAAACTTGTCATATAAAATATCCTGCTTCTTACGAAAAAATATTATGATAGATAGGTAGGTACATTAAGTTGTATTAAATGCATATGACATCAGATACTTAATAAGTGCGTTGATATTTTACAAGTTTACTGAATACATTGATAATTTATTACATCCATCATTGAATATTAATATTACTTATATTTGATGGCTACGGAACAGTACGTAGATTCCACCGTTACGAGACCGAAGAATACTTGTTTGTATACAACTGAAATTGGATTACCAAACAATCGCTCAAAGCGCTTGTTTGAACAGAGTTTGCACGCATTCGCAGTGCGGACTTCGACTACGAAATGGCGGTAATTTTCAAATTATCGGCCCACTGCAAAACTAGCAAATGACCTCCAAATTTGTAATTATGCACTGTCTAAAATTTTAGCGCAAAATATAACACATGGTTAAATATTGAAAATTTACGACGGCCAGTCTATTTTTATCCTTGAAGCCATGTACGCTTCCATGTAGGCTCGCGTTAGGAAAATGGAAGATCTTATAAAATAAAATGTTCGGAACGTTCACTCTTAAATAAAATAATACTTTTAAAGAGTCAAATAAAATGTTTACATACATACATCGTAAGTAGAGGATTGAGTTTTTTCTTAATTTTTCATTTCGCCGATTAGCCTTATTGTAACTTAAAGCAATCCCAAAAGAGACGGGCCAAGCCGATTAAGTTATAAAACATAATAAATACGTACAGCATTGAATCAGTGAACAGCACAATAATGATATATAACCTTAAAATCTTTTGGGGTAGAAAATTATGATATAATATATACTTATAGATATATATATAATATAATATATATATATATGTAATACC
This sequence comes from Himalopsyche anomala, assembly GCA_031772345.1. Taxonomy (NCBI): domain Eukaryota; kingdom Metazoa; phylum Arthropoda; class Insecta; order Trichoptera; family Rhyacophilidae; genus Himalopsyche; species Himalopsyche anomala. The sequence continues at coordinate 18,192,383 of CM062824.1, forward strand.
TGCGTATATCTAAAAAGCGCATACAATAAATATCAAGAGCTTCATATAACTTTATGACAATTCATCAGTGAAATTTAAAATAATTTAAAATTACATTCAATAAAAATTAGTACCAAGTGTATTTTTTCGCCCACGGTATATTCCTCAGGGTTTCAAAAACTTGGCGAAATTCATGATTCCATTTGTTTGCAAAATGACATCATTTGATTCTAATAAGAATTCATATTCAGCACATAAATATTGTTAATTAAGTTCACATGGAAAACAATTTAGTGTTGGTAAATAAAATTGAAGTAATAAAATACTAGACATTCAATTGACGACTAGAATCACAAACGAATGATTCTAATCGAGTTAAAGTTAGGGAAAAAAACAATTAAAAATTTAGTTAGTTTTGTATACATACTGTTCTCTCAGCACGGGAGCGATATTCAGGATGGTATCCAAAAATCCTCCATCTTTGCACCAAATAACAGGAGTTTGCGCCTGAGTATTGACATTAAGAATTCGGAAAAGAATACACAAGATCACTGCAACGACAGCTAGTAGAACTGTAGACATGACGACGAATGAAAGATTTCAAATTCTAATACTTCACATTAGATAATAAAATGTAACAAGCAAGAAACGCCCGCCTCGACATTCGATAACATCACAATTACGAATATGTATTATTCTCATAGGAGACGGCAACGGCTAAATGTTGTACAATGAATTATGACGAACTACAGACATTAATGTCAAAACACATCTCCTGTTTACCGCTTCCCGACACAAACAAGCTATGTAACCATTTCTCAAAACTGGCGATCCCACATGCCTAGCCGCTAAAACGTCACACTCAACCATAGACAATTTTGGTATACGCATCAATTATTGTTTTTAAATCGAGCTGTCATTATTCCTATTTTCATTCAGATTCTGGTTGGGAAACCTTGCTCTACTTCAATTTTTCTTAACCGGTGATCCGCGAAAATGTTTAGGTGAGCCGCAAATATTTTTTGCAGTTCAAAATTAGTTAGTGTCCATTTTTAAAAGTATATATTGATGATCTGCAAAACATTTTTTGATTTTTTTGTGGTCCACGGATGTAAAAAGGCTGTGAAACATTGCCCTACATCATAGTTTCTCAAACTCTTTGAACCCGTGGCCCCATCTGAGTCTCATATTTTTCTGTGGTGTCTCATACCCGTACAAATATGTTTTTCAAAATTTGGGGATTGAAAGATCCCAAAATAATTCTTTGAACATCTAGTGCGCTGGTAGATTTCAATCTTTGATCCAGGAATTCACGGAATTCTCAAAATGGAAAGCCACGAGACTTTTTTTTAGTTTTTCCTGGAATTTAAAAATATTTTGTAACTGTTCGATTTTAAAAACTTGGGAGTTTACGGATTTGCCCGTGACCCCCAAAAAATGTGCTGTGGCCTCCGGTCTAGAAACCGTGCTCCACAGCATATTATTAAAAAAAAATACAATGACGTCTATTCAATAATTTTAAAAAGTTAAATCATTATTTATCAATCAACTGTGAAAAGTATTAAGATTTGTGGTAATGTATCGTAAAGTAGTCAGAAAATATGTACATATCAAAAAACATTTTAAGAAGTAAAAATAATGCTTTTATTGGCAGTAAATAAACGGCTGATTTTTTATTGTCTATTTAAAATATCTTTATAGTTTTTACTTTATTTAGATTTCATTAACAGAAAGCATATTTTAAAAATTGGTTGTCTGTAAAGTCGGTTTACGGACGATAGTTTAACGTGACAACGTCATTAGAAAACATTGATGAAATGATTGCATACTTTTATGAATAAAATGGAATCATTTTTATTGAATTATCATTATTTTGTATGGATACGAAGAAGGAGTGAAATGAAATCTACAATTTTTTATTGATATATTTTATTCGCACTCATTAATTCAAATATGTTTATTACTTTGATGAACAGTTTATTTACAAGTAACAATGTGCTTTTAGCAATTTATTTACAACTTTTATACATGTGTGATATTTAACGTCTTCCAATCTGTGTTATTCTGTTAAAGATAGGTCGGTGATAGGAAAGTAGGAAATGAATGGGAGTGTCAGTCTGTCGCAAACCGAGCAAGCGTAGCCAAAATCGTTATCCAGAAATGTTGATTTGAATCTTATGATCGATGATGCCCATTTGGTGTTCTAAGCAGATTGTGCCTGTGGAACTTCAATTTGATCTGAAGAAGTACCTGGTTGAACAGTGGTTTGTGCTGGTACTGCTGCTAATGTTTGACGTTGTTGGTATGTGAGTTGTCGTTGAATGCCAGTCTGGATATTGTTTGATCTTTCCCTTGAACAAGAAGAGGATGCAGTAGTCGGTTCTACTGAACCACTGGCAAGAGCCAAGTTAGCCAAGTTGGAGCCGCTGCGTAGTCTGCTGTTTTGTCGTCTTTCGGTATCCGATTTCCTCGCAGCTGCCGCCTGTGCAAGAGTTCTGGATGCTGCAATACGCTGTCTGTACTCACGTTGTTTCTGCGCATTCGATTTTGGAGCAGCGATTGTTGGCTCAGCGAATGGCGTTGTAGACGTAGATGCGGCAGCATCTTGCACCTCCATGGATACATTACTCGTTGAAGGTAGTGGCAGATCCGCGAGATCCACAGGTTCATCAGGTTGGTGTGACATGGTGTGACGTTGTTGAGTACCAGTTCGGACATTGCTTGGTCTTTCCCCTGAACGAGAAGAGGATGCAGTATTCGACTCTAATGAACCACTGGCAAGAGCCAAGTTAGCAGCTGTACGTAGTCTGCTCTTTTGTCGTCTTTCGGTATTCAATTTCCTCGCAGCTGTAGCTTGTGCAGAAGTTCTGGATGCTGCAATACGCTGTCTGTACTCACGTTGTCTCTGCGCGTTCGATTTTGAAGCAGCGATTGTTGGCCCAGCGAATGGCGTTGCAGACGTGGATGCGGTAGCATCTTGCACCTCCATGGGTACATTACTCCTTGACGATAGTGGCAGATCCGTGAGATTCACAGGTTCGTCAGGTTGGTCTGCCATGGTGTGACTTTAGGCGGTTCTGCGAAAGAAATCGTTGATAATTTATTGTTAAAAGTATATTTGTTATACGTTAATCAGATTTTTAATATGCAAGAATTAATTACCTTTATTGCCGCAATTGTTGTTGTAATATAAACAATGAAAACCACATTAACATTTCACTTCACTTTATAAACAGTTGTAAACAGCTCACGTGTAGGTACTGTAGGTGTATAAGTTGTGTACCGAACGGTAGGCCGATCGTGCATCTCTTTCGCTTATCCGCGCTCTCGCTCGCACTCTTGCCTTCTGCGTAACGCGACAATCGGGACAATGAGTCATGTTTTTTCGTGCGTGCAACGGACGTTCATCGATTTATAAGACGTTGTCACGTCAAAATTATTGTACACACATTTAAGAAAAAAAAGAAAAAACAAAAAAAAAGTGAATACCATTCATTATGTATTGTTATTTAATTCCTTAATTTTGGTATACCCCAAAAAATTGTTTAAACTGTTATTAATTTTCCGCGATGTGTTATAGTTATACAGTGGTGTAGGAAAGGATTCTGCTATCCGGGACGGTTCTTGAAGTTGCCGCCCACAATATTTTTTCTAATTTTATTTTTAAATTATTTCTAATATTTTTAACTATGAACTAGGAGTTTGTACTTACTAGGTGGCTTAATTTTTTATGGGTAAATTTAGTTTCTCGAAAAATATAGTATTTATTTTTGAAAATGCCGCCACTAAAAATGTTCCGCCCGGGGCGATCCGCCTTACTACGCCACTGCCACTTGTGCGGTTAATGTGGTCCTAAAGATTTCGTCAATGAATACTTAAATTGCTATCAATTCAATTAATTCATTATAATACTTATTTTACTACCCGTATGTCTACCAAATTAAAGTTAATTTTGTTTTCAAACATTAGTAAACATATCATAAGTGTTGATGAGGTTTTTTTTTATTAAATTATTTTATTGTTCTATTGCAATTGTAGATACATGGTTGACTTGATTTTGTAAATAACATTTAAAATTATAAATAGAAATAAAAATTTAAATAAGAAACAAATGTTTTCTTATCAAAACACATAACTTGTATAAAACATATTTTTTGTAAATTTTCTGAAAGCGTTGTATTCGGGGCCGTATATATAATATATACTGTGGCGTAGCAAGAGGGAGCGGAGGGGGCGCACCACCCCGGGCGGCACATTTATGTGGGCAACATTTTCGAAAATTAACAGACAATTTTGAAAGTGATTGATATGTATACAGAACTAATGTCAGCTATACCCCTTTCACTTTTTTTCTTCCTCTAATTTGTGCTCTGTGAAGCTCACTGACAAAATGTACTATTTTGGAGGCCGATAAGGATTTAAGCTCCACAGCTATGCTTTTAATAAAATTATAACTGTCAGATAAAATAGATGTTGATAATGTTACTAACGACTTTTGCGAAGAGAAAATCGAGAAATTATATTTCCAATATGTTTTTTTGCCTAATGTTATGTTTATAAAATAAACTATAGTATTTCTTCTTGTGAATTAACTTACAACTTAAAATTCATTTACTTATTTGTAAAATGAATACTAATAATAACAGCAATATTTTACCATTTTCCTCCAAACATAATAAAAAAGACAATTGCCTAATATTTTTTTTGATACACAAAGTTCCTGCCTTGCAATTTGATTTTAAGTACAATATTAGAAAAAAAAAATCAAAAGAAAATATAATGAACAAAATACAATATTTTTCGAGAAATTATATTTATACATCAAAAAAATTAAGCCACTAGTAGTATAATCTCATAGTTAAAAAAAATAGTAGAATTGATTTTAAAAAATGAAGAAATTTGGGGGGAGAGCGGCAAATTCATAAACCGCTCCGGGTGGCTGGACTCCTTCTTACGCTACTTTATATCTACTAAAAATGCTGAAGCATAGGACCTAAAAATTCTGAGAGCTTTCAGCCGAGACGTATATATTTTCAGCCATTTTATATATATATATATTTTAATAAATGATTTATTTTAATTTATTGTTTTTTCATACTCCTAACTTTGGTTTTGGGGACCTCACATCTAAAATAGCATAGGACCCCATCAAATTTATAGCCAGCCCTGTTGTATTACATATTTAATTGTCTCTACAAAATAGTTGATAATGAGTACATACACTTGAATTGAGTCGTATGGTATCAAAAAGTATGACTCAATTGCTTGTTAATAAAATCGGACAAAAATATTCTTCCTATTTTTTATATAGAGTACCCCAAAAGATTTTTATTCAGTATTCATTTTAATAAACCTTGATGTTGATTGAAATTTTTGAATATTATTGCAACACCACTCAACTCTTTTTTACACGACTTAGAAATAAGAGTACATAAAAAGAAAATTAAAAAAGCCCATATTCAGTTTATTATGTATTCATTAGTTTTTACACCGTTATTAGTGGATCGTATTTTCCGTGTAAAAAAAAGAGTTGAGTTGCTGTACATCTTCTTTTGTTTAGTTGACATACCTACACATTTAAAGTTAAACGCTACTTTACCCTCTATCTAATAAATCAACTAAAGGAAGTAATATTTGATATTCTGGCATCCCTACCTGACATTTAATGTCTATGATTCTCCTCAATCTCTCTTTCATTTCAACTCTCACGCCGAAATGGTGAGTTCGCTTCGTGGACTCTTAAATTATTTCATCCGTCTTGATCATGATGATCCTTTTTACTATATTCTATATTAATTAAGTTATGATCACATTAAAGATCGTGTAACTGTTTTTTGGTATTATTTTGATTCTCTAGTATAACTTTCGTGTTGTGGCTGCCACATGTATACGTTGTTGAATTAATTGAATTCTAATTTCATTTTCCGAATTTTCAGTCTCATCGCAAGTTTTCGGCACCTCGTCATGGATCGATGGGATTCTACCCCAAGAAGCGCTCCCGTCGTCATCGTGGTAAAGTGAAGGCTTTCCCTAAGGATGATCCCTCTAAACCAGTCCACCTCACTGCATTTATCGGTTATAAAGCCGGTATGAGCCACGTTGTTAGGGAAGCTGACAGACCCGGCTCAAGTAAGTCTTCATCGATTTCAAAACTTAATTTCGACATACTGGCGCAGACATTCGGGGAAACCTGGACATCTGTCGCTGTAGTGTTGCAAAGCTGCCTTCAATGCAGTGACTAGCACACAATGTCGTAGAGTAAATTCGCCGCTCTTTTGAGCTGGCGTTTGTCTGGCATATTCCATTTTCGTCCTATAGTCCATTGGACAGTTACTAGGGGGAACGGCCATGTTGTGCACATTCAAATACGTTAATTTTCTGATATTTTTTTTTTTTTTTTGTCTTCATTCAAGTACTTTATTTTTTGTATTTTTGTTAACAGAGATCAACAAGAAAGAAATCGTTGAAGCTGTCACCATTCTGGAGACTCCTCCCATGGTTGTTGTAGGTGTAACTGGTTACATTGAGACACCACATGGTCTGAGGTCTCTCTGCACAGTTTGGGCTGAGCACATGTCTGAAGATTGCAGACGTCGATTCTACAAGAACTGGTAATGACAATTCTACTAAAGCAACAGTTTTACTCACGAAATTTCATTTTTGCCAAGGCACCATGCTTAAATTCTATATTGCACAGCCATATTTAGCTTTAACAATATATACCCTGAAACTAGTGCTATTTGCAGGGCCACTACATCGCATCTGAATAGATTAAATGTCAACTATTATTTTTCTATAAATGCTATTTAAAAGAGATTTACTAAATTAAAAGTTGATTGCATTTTATTCCCATGATATTGTATGCAATATCGGCTACAGATTTTCTTGACAGCAATTATCAATGGCATCATTCGCCAGTTCTCGAATTATAAATTGCTTATTCAATGTTTTAGTGATGGCAGATTTGTTTTAATTTAAACGTATAAATTTGTTTTTATCTTGAACTAATCATGTAACTTGTAGCTCTCCAATGGTAGCATGAGAGACTCAATCTGGCTTTGTAAATTACCAGAAGGGGATAAGAGTCTCCACTCAACGATGAGGCTCCCCCCTGTTTAATTTTACAGCTTTTTTCATTAAACTACTCAAAACCAGGTACAAGTCAAAGAAGAAGGCTTTCACAAAGTCCTGCAAGAAATGGCAAGATGACCTTGGCCGCAAATCCATAGAAAAGGATTTCAAGAAAATTGCCCGTTACTGCACCGTCGTCCGTGTCATCGCCCATACTCAGATGAAGCTGTTAAAGCAGCGTCAGAAGAAGGCCCATGTCATGGAAATTCAGCTGAATGGAGGTAACATTGAAGATAAAATCAAGTGGGCCAAGGAGCACTTTGAGAAACCCATTCCAGTTGACAGTGTATTTGCCCCCGATGAGATGATTGACTGCATCGGTGTCACCAAGGGAAAGGGATACAAGGGTAAGTTATTTTCTATTTGTTTGTCCCGGTTTCATACGGTTAAGAAGCATTTTTGATAGAATATTTAATATAGTTCTGCAAGTTTTCTGGAATAACTTTACTCCCGCTCTTTAACAGGTGTAACTTCACGTTGGCACACAAAGAAGTTGCCGCGCAAAACTCACAAAGGTCTGCGCAAGGTTGCTTGTATTGGTGCGTGGCATCCTTCTCGAGTATCCTTCACTGTAGCCAGAGCTGGCCAAAAAGGATACCATCACCGCACGGAGATGAACAAGAAGATCTATCGCATTGGGCAAGGCATTCATACCAAGGATGGCAAGGTTGTTAAAAACAATGCCTCCACTGAGTACGATTTATCAGAAAAGTCGATTACCCCCATGGGTGGTTTCCCTCATTATGGTGAAGTCAACAATGATTTCCTCATGATCAAAGGATGTTGCATGGGACCTAAGAAGCGAGTCATCACATTGAGAAAGGTATTATAAAATCTAAAATTCTTCTATATATTTACTATTATCCTTCATCCTGAATTTAACATTATTTTTTTTAACACAAGTTATTCTAATGTGAGGAAGTTCTCTAGGAAATAATTTGAAAGAAAGTCAACATTGAAATTGAGGAAAACTGATATTTTGTGTATTGCAAAACTTTTTTTTATTGCCATATTTTTGATTCTGTTGTGCAATGTGGGGATTGTTAATGTGACTACTTATCAAGCCCAACATTCTTTTACTAAAATACCTATTTTCACAATTTGTTATAAAATAACCAATCATAATTTAATCTATCTGCCATGGTGACTAAAATATCTCTACTGAAAAGCATTCATTGAAAACAGTCTTCATTTCAAATACAGGACTTTTTTTGTATTTTATGTATCATTTCTGTATTTTCTATTCCAGTCCTTGAGAATTCATACCAAGAAAGCAGCATTGGAGAAGATCAACCTCAAGTTCATTGATACTTCATCTAAATTTGGTCATGGTCGTTTCCAGACCCCAGCTGACAAATCTTCTTTCATGGGAAGTTTCAAGAAAGACCGACTTAAGGAAGAATCTGCAGCTGCTGCAGCCGCACCTGCACCCACACCTGCATAAGCTTGTTCTTGTATTCTATTGTTTACTGAATAAACGAATGTGACCTTGGAAATGTTTCTTATTTTTCTAAATACTGAAAAATTTCTTTTGAATTTGCATGGCCCTACTTTCTAGGTGAAACATTCTTAAAACCTAAATATAGGTGGCAGCCATTGGCGGATCCAGGGGGCATATTCCCCCTCCCTTAGGGATAATTTATTTTTCTAATTTATCCAAACTTTATTGTGAATTGGGCTCGTTAATTGCTTAGTTTAACTATGTTTTATAGAATACATAATTATGTATAGATTATTTTTATATAGATATTAATTTGAAGTCATTATTTTTTAATGTATTATGTTTATTTTCAAATTGAATGGCCCCTCCTGGGACAATTTCTGGATCCGCCACTGGTGGGAGCATATTAAAAAGTGCACCGAACCATTTCTTTAATATGTAAGTTTGGGAAGTGTGATGCATATTATATTTATGTTCCATTGCACATATCGAGGAGAGCAAGGACAACAGTTGGTACTTCCTTTTTTAACGCTAGGCACTGAAAAATGCAACAGACATAAGCTAAGCGCACCTCTGTCCAGATGACATGTTAATTAATGGAATTCAAAATATGCAAGTAACCTTTAAGATTACACTTATTTATGTGTTCTCAAACATTGACTTCAAGGCGTTAGTTACGCAGTAATTATCACATTTCAATTATTCTAAATATTATATTATATACAATTTAAATACTGCGTGGCAGGGCTGCCGATATATATCTTTTACTTTTAGAATTTCTGGCTTATTCAATAAATTATTATTTTTCGTCAGTTAATTTTCTGACTACTTAAAAATGCAACGAAAATCCCCCCGTTGAGGACAACGGGCTTACAGCTAGTGTATATAAATATACAATATTAATTAAAATTTATTAAAACTCAGCATGGAGCATATTTCTACAGATTCTTTTTTGAGATATGTGCGATGATCGGTAACAATCATATTATATTTACTAAAATACCTTTCAGCATCTACACTATTGACGGGCACCAAATTAATTTTAGAGCTACGCAAATACTCATAATTTTTGCTGTCCTCAATAATAGCAAAATATCTGGTGTGAATTTACTTTTTCTATTATCTATTAACACAGGTTCCCAACCTTTTTCGGAAGGCGACACCTTTTTATAAAGCCATGTTACTAGGCGACCCCCTGAGGAATTTGAAATCCTCGATTTGCTATACTTTTTCGTTATTTTGTTCAAATCCAAAATCGAAAAAAGTTGGCGACCCCCCTGAAAACCCTTCGCGATCCCTAGGTTAGGAACCCGTGTATTAACACTTTATAGGCGGGAAACATAAAAATATGTTTTAAGCATACTATCTGTGGAATGCGTCACATAATACGTTTTTTTCTATTGACCATTGTTTGCGGGACACAATATCATGGGTTTGTTGGCGTGAAATAAAATGCCATAACTAATTACAGTTAGTCCAACTTCTTTGCTATATTATTAGGGTGGAAGTTTAAGGTAAGAAAAAAAAAATATGAATATGTATTATAGATTTATTTCGCGATCTCCATTGCTACATAAGTTTGAGTCGTTTTACAGTTTGTACTATTTTTCATACCGCTTGCGTTCTGTTTGCGTTTCGTATTTTATTATTCGAAAATATATTACCATTTTATGAGACGTTTTACAAACAATAATGTCTTGAAGTGACTATGAAGATTACGCCGACAATTTATTAGATATTATTGAATGAAATAATAAAAATCAATAAACGTGTCGGTAGATTGACTCATAACTCTAAGAATGAATCATAAACAATGAAAATTTGTAAAAAAATATGATATTGGATTTTAAATCAGTGGTTCGGTACAACAGGGGCGGTACCGCTCCCCTGGTGGGCGTTTCGAAGTCTGGGGGGGATGTTTTTAATTTTTCCGAATTTGAGGGGAGCTCTAGAAATGCGAGAGGGCCCATTGAGATATTGCAAGACTATATTATTATAATATGTGTTTTATTTGTAGTAGGAAATCCATTGCATGAAATAATAGTATACATAGATAATTGTGTAATTTTATAATTTCGTTTTTTTGAGGGGGGGGGCGTTAGATAATTTTGGATAATTTATTTCTGCTAAAGGGGGCGATTCTTTCAATACAGTTAAGAAACCGATTTGAATCATGTTGCATCTGCCATCATTGAATTAAGTCCACCTATTTGGGTGTCGATATAGCCATTGAAACTTCGGTGATATCAGCTGAAATGATAACTTTAGCACATGAAATTGTGGAGAGGGGAGGGGTTTGATACCTTTAGTGAAAATGATATCAACGAATTACTTACGGATAATGCTATAAATGACGATGTCATTAATTTAACTGTAACTGTGGACAAAAAACCAGAAAACGATGACGAAGTGGAAGAAATTCTAGTTCCCTGAAGGGGTCGCGGGACCCCTTCCTACACCACTTCCTAATGAAGGTATCAATAAAGTTTTTCTACGAGGATTGTTTTTTACTCAACCGCTCAACCGTTTCCGAAGAGAATAGAAGGGAAAGAAGCATAACGCTAGGACAGGACTAGTGGTTAACTAATCGCTCTCACTATGCTCAGTTATTAAAGGATCGGAAGTGTGGGAGAAATTTTTTAGATATCATAAACACCCATACATTCGAACAGAAATCAATCAAATTCTGTTCTGGTCTGATCTGATCTAAAAAAATACTGGGACTCGAATTCATAAGATCCGGCACGGAAGCCAACAATGCTAACTGCTGCCCAATAGGACCCGACAAACAAATTTAATGGAAGCTGTAAACTTTTCGAGCCCTCTAGTTACTGATGTACTAATATAACTAGTCTATGCCCACAAGTAAGCAACCACACCGAACGAGCGGCTACAGCTAGGGTATCTGATCCCAAGATCCCGTCCAATTGTGTGATCCCAAAATTCCGGGATTGTGATCGTACTAATCTCGGGATTTCGAGATTGAGAAAATGAAACACGGAATATGAAATATGAAAAATCTCATCATTTCATAGTCGTCGACCAAACATATTGTCAATCCCAATTTTTACGATCCCGTCCAATTGTGGAGTATTCAATCCCGGGATTGAAAAATTGTTGATCCCGAAATCACAGAATCACAAAAAGGGTTCGAGATTGGATACCCTAGCTACAGCCGGTTGTGTTTTGCACAGTCGATACGTATGCGCCGAGGGCCCCGATGTGTCGCATAGGCCCCGTTGTATAGTGGTTATGCCACTGTACATATTGCAACCATATTTTGGTTGAAACTGTGTTGAAACCTAGTTTTGACGCTTGCGTAGAACATCCATAATGTTCATTACGTATCCCTGATGACAAATAATATTTAATATATCTCATGAAAAAATATTTTCGAATGACAGGATAAATAAAATTAATTGTAAATTGTAATGATAAAAGAATCAATCTAAGGAAAAATTATGTTGTCTGGCAACTATCAATAGTAACTATACATAATTTCGATACTCGTTATTGAGTAACGGATTACATAGTTTATTTGTAAACGTTGCGACGGTCTGATGATCAGTGGCGGTTCCTGACCTAAAATCTTGGGTGGGCTAGAGAAAAGCATATTTCCACTTCACCTTATACATTAATCTACAACCAAATTAACAAATACTACGATACTACTGCAATGCATGAATTATTATATAATAAAATCAATGCTAATGTAACTAAGAAATAATAGAATACGGAAGCCTTAAATTCGTTTCTTTCAAAGTGAAATAACAAGTACCTACTAAAAGCAATACAGAACTGTCAGTGAGAGTCAATACCTGTCACTTTCATACAATACAACGATATTGGTTTTGTGTTTCAATGCATAAGTATGTGTAATGGGCAGAATCAGTTTAGTCCCCAACGATCAACAGAAGCTTGACAGATTGAAACACAATCGTTTGTCTTTGATGACGTTTCCGTACATACAAATACAAAAAAATCTAATCGTGCTTGATTGCGCCCCAGTGTAAAGAAATATTGTCTGCGGTTACGGGCTAACCATCTCTAGCCCTTGAGTGGTGTTGCCAGAGTGACGTGACGTTGCATGTTCCCTGTAAAGTATTTATAGGGTTATTGTTTTTTTTTATGCCGGCTCAGTTTAAAATTGTAATACAAAACACAATCGAGAATATGATTGTAGGTAGACGTAACATTGTCTTATATTGACAGAGGAAAATTAAAACAAAGATATTATATTCATTTGGGAAAGGTTAGTTATGCTTATAAATGTATTTATTTTGTTCAGCGGCCGAATTGCTGTTCATTTTTATTCAGCCATCTAAAGTTTTGGGTGAAAAATGCAGATCGGGCTTAGCACACCTAGCCCAGTACCTAGAACCGCCACTGCTGATGATGCTTCTGAAAGAAGTGAAACACGTGTTAATTTGATATTAAAAAAGATTTTGTTATGGTTCTCGGAGATTTAGGATTTTAGGATCGAGACTCCCTCACATACAATTTCGATTTTGAGCTTTTCAAAAACGTTCATTCTGAATATTGCATTAAGTGTGTTCTACTGAATTTGAACAAAGTCTTTAGCTGATATAATAATCTTTCAAATCAATAATACTTACACAGTCCAGCGGTAACCAACTTTCAGATCTCACGGTCTACTAAAAATCAAAAATTTGAAAACGACGAGCCTTTCCACAAACCTAACTTTTGTTTAATTTTTTAATATTATTAAAAAATCATCTCTTATAAAAATATTCAATGGTTTATAGCACTGATAAAAAATTACTAATTTTAAATTTAAATTGAATCATATTATATTATTTAATGTTTCTTAACAGTGAAGGATTACCCTATAAGCAAATGAGGCGCGAGCTTGGGGGCCTCGAATCTAAGGGGCCTAAAGATAGTTTGTTTAATATAACACATGAAGTGTTGTTTAAGATTTTTTTATGTTTTTACTATTTTACCTAGAATTTTATGTAATCTGTAAAACAGGGCCTGTTATTTTTATTGAACTTGCGGCAGTAGCGTAGCAAGGGGGGTGTGGTAGGGGCGGACCACCCCGGGTGGCACATTTTTGGAGGTGGCATTTTCAAAAAATAAATACAATGTTTTGCGAGAAATTATATTTATTCATTCAGAAGTTAAGCCACCTGTGGTGAAAACTTCACAATCATAGTTTATAAATAGTTGAAGTGATTTAAAAACAAAATTAGAGGACATATTGGGGGCGGCAAACTTAAGTATCGCCCCGGGCGGCAGTACCTCTTCTTACTCCACTGGCTTGCAGCCTTCCGTGTGGCTAATCCGCTATTGTTTCTTAAGGTGAGAATTGATTCTGACGCTCTTGTGAGACATAATTTGATAGTACTATAGTAATGTTTTACTTCATTAAGTAGGTATTGCTTAACTTATATTGTCGTTTGCAAATGATTACTCGTTTAATTTTCTCCTAAAAATTATAAGGTATGTGTGTATTCACAAACATGTTTTACTGCTGCAGTAATATCAGGTTGCTATTCTTTTTATTAGTTAGTAAATTTTTCACACCTAAATTCTTTATTTTTGAAAACCACAGATCTCCCCATTTTTCGTTATTTGTATTTATACGTTACTTATACCTGTAATAGCTATATTATTTCTTAATATGTAACGAGTACAAAAACAGGTATCGTTACTTCCTGAGTAATTTTTATTATCTATGGTAATTTTCTGTCTTTCTTCGAATGTAAAATTACGCGAAGGTTCCGACGATTGCATACTCCAATGGTTCATTGGTTTCTTGCTTTAAAATTTATGTGGAAAACCCGCCAAAATGCGGATTTGGACCTCTGAACACACTTTCAAGTAAGATATTTTCCCTTTTTTGCACATTTATACGAAATATTAATTTGACAGCTGATGTAGAGGAAAAAATCGAACCTGGAAGTGCGGAAAAATACTTAATTGACGTTTCTCTTCCAGCCATCCTTGGGAAACTGTCGCTCAGGCAGCATGGAGAAAGTACCCCAACCCGATGAATCCTGCTGTAATAGGCACTGATGTTGTAGAACGAAATGTCGTCAATGGAGTTCTGCATACCCACAGATTGGTCTGTTCGAAATGGTATTTTCCAAGATGGGCTCAGGCTGTGAGTAAACAATTTATTAATGTATCTGAATGTACCGCCAAAACATTTATTCTATATTTGGGTTTCTGTAAATTAACATTTTTTTTATTATGGTGAATATTATTATAATTTTGATGGAATACGATATTTTAGTCTTCTTCTTATCATATAATATAAATTTGAGCTGCTTTCTAGTTATTACTTCGAAATATTATTGTCTTAATTGACTTCCCGAGTTTCAGTACTTTCTGTGATTTATTAAGGACTTTGAACTCTTAGATAAACACAGAATTTGAAGAATAGTGATATTTGATAATATTGATTTTTAAATATGTTGTCCCACCTATAAATAATTTCTTTTAATATACTTGTAGCAAAATTATTAAAATAGTGGTTTACAAATGACATATTCTAATCATCCCAATATTTGTGACATTTTTTAAATGCATATATATTTTTTTTAATCATTATTGAATAATGGATTGCCTTAAACTATGGGGCTATATCATAAGCTTTTTATGTTTTTTAAAGTATTTCAAATTTATCAACGCATTAAGAAACAAATACATTTCACTATAAACATTCTTTAAGTCATGTTAAGTGCCAGTAATTATTGAATGTGTGCCACGGATCGACATGTGCTGTATAGGAAGTTCTATCTTTCATTCCGGTAGGAAATTTGGCATTGATTCAATGCTTTTTTGTCTTTGTTGTACTTTATCTCGATGAATAGGATGATAAGAGTGTAAATATACCTATAACTTATTTTGTATCTGGATGTTTTTTTTCCTTACTTGTTTTCCTGTATCAATTTATTCTTTGACTAGTACTTTCCTTCTATTTATGTTATCAGTTACTAGGTGACTACGTAAAATATAATCATTTTTTTATATTTTCACATCTTTCCTATCTACTTACTGTCACACGCTCAATATTTTTCAAATTAAAGTAGGAGTGCACTGGATACTTATATGTAAATATTTTGCGTTGCATATTCTATATAAAAAACATAATATGTAATAATATCACTTTTAAGGTGTTCGCTGTCAATACTTGGCGGAAACGCACTATAATATGTAGTAATATGATTGAATTCACAGATTAAATTAGCAATTTAGAAGCGTACTTTGATGGATAACAGGTGGATTTATTTTGTCAATAGTGTTTTGAATACAACATTTTTCTATAAATTAAACAAGTTCTTTTTCAAAACATGTGTGTTTTTAGTGTTGCAAGTAATTTTTTTCAATATTTATTTCCATGTTTTCAGTTGATTGGTTCTGCCAAAGTGTGCTATGCAAGTGAGCGTTCCGTTGTCAATCCGTCAATACGAGAAATGACCCTCAAGACAATCAATTTAACATTCTGTCGTTATATTGCTGTGGATGAAACCCTGCGGTACATCCCTCATCCTACAGATTCAGCCAAGACACTGCTCAAACAGGAAGCAACCGTTACAGTCAAGGTAAAAATGACCGTAAAGAAATTAACATTAATAATTATTTTTAATTAATTTTATCTACACTACTATTTTCAATGTTAAATGATAGATTTCTTATTTTCTGTATTAAATATACTTGAAAAATATTCAAAGGTCAGAATTTCGGAAGTTGAATGACTGCCAAAAACATATTTAGAATATCATGTGTTTTCTGTCTATTCTTATTTGGGTTGCATAATTATGTTTGAATCTATTGCGATTATTATCAGATAAGAGAAACCGTGAATTTATTTAAATAAAGTGTAATTTGGAGATACATTATATATATTTATATATATATCAGGGGTGTGCGGGGACTTGAAACATGGCAGCAGTCAGGGGGGGATAACAAAGTATATTTTTAAAATTTATTTTCTTTGTTTGCAAAATATGTATTTAATTTAAAAAAAATAATTTTATTCGACTCTTGTTACAAAAGTCATTAATTAAGGCATCATAAATATTTATCTTTCATTTTTTTTTTTTTTTTACTAAAAGCTTTTTTTGTTTGATATTGAAGCAAGAGCAATCTATTCTCACTTTGACTGTTTCAAGTGAATGTTTTTATTCTTTTAATTGTAGAAAGTGATTATTCTACAGAAGCACTTGTCGCCGGTATGCGAGGATGCGAAAGCGATGCTCTTTTTTATGTCCATTTATAATAGCAAAATTTCACTGATTTCATTTAAATATGTTGAGTTCTGGACTTTTTGGACTTGCTCCTCTCTTGAACTGGTGTATCGATATGATAGTCAGGTCCTAGTTTTTAAACCTTATCATAGAATGCCAATAAACTGACGGTATGAGTTATAATTTTAACCCTTTGAACTCTTTAATTTTTTTCAAAAGTGTTCCAGCAACTCCAAGCCTTTTTAGCGTTTTTAGCGATTTTTTTTATTAAATGTGTTATAGCTAAAAATATACATATAATAATTAAATAAAAAATGGT
This sequence comes from Himalopsyche anomala, assembly GCA_031772345.1. Taxonomy (NCBI): domain Eukaryota; kingdom Metazoa; phylum Arthropoda; class Insecta; order Trichoptera; family Rhyacophilidae; genus Himalopsyche; species Himalopsyche anomala. The sequence continues at coordinate 18,209,469 of CM062824.1, forward strand.
TTTAAGAATTTGTTTATGTTTATTATATATTTAGGCTACAAATTAATCTTTAAATTAAGTCGCCTTCGACTTCTTAAAAAAAAAATTTCTTCCGAAGAAGAATCGATGCCAATGGTATTTTCGGTAACTTCTAATTGCTCGAATATTTCGTCTACATGATTCATGTAGTCGTCATCCCCATCACTACTTTCACATTCGCTATCAACACGGTCCATTTTTCTAGGTTATAAAAATTAGAAAATAACACTTTTTATTTGAATATAAAATAAGATCGAATAATTGAAATATGCTTACATTCCTAATCAAATTTGATTATTGATAAAACACACGCAATGTTGACCGGAACAATGCGAAACGCAAACTATTGTATTCAGCGGTGTTTTATACCTGCACCCACCAAACATGTGACCCTTGGCAAGTGTTTTATTACGTAATTCTGAGTTGCAAATAAATTGCATTAGTCATAAAATGAGAAATGTATGTTTCCTCTCTCAAACCGGTTCCTGCGGCGACCCACCGCCAACAATTCGCCGGAATAACGGCGAGCGTAAAAAATGTCGATGTAGCCTCGACGCGGGAGTTGCCGGTAAAAAACCAATGTCGATGTTACCTCGACATATGAGTTCAAAGGGTTAAATACAAATCTTGAGAACCGCTGGTGTCATAAAATCATTTGCCTAGAATGTCACCAAAAATGTTTTTCCGGTTAACATAACAACATAGTAAAATAAAAAAATACATAATATGACATTGTACTTTTCCGAATCATCCTTTCTTTGTAAGCGATTTTTTTTGTTCGTAAACAAATATTTAATGGTGTATATTTATTTGTAAATTTCAGGGGGTCCCGTTGACAGACTATATGGAAGATGTTCTAACAAACAAAATATCTCTGAATGCAGGGAAAGGACGACAAGCTATTGAATGGGTCATAGATAAAATCGATACGGAAGTCAAAGAAATAGCATCATCCGCCTGTAAAAGTACGGATGAGATTTTAACGCACACCAAAAAATCATTAGACGACATTACAATCACAGCGCGTAAATCCATGGATGATATATCAAGCAAGGCGAAGAAGTCCCTCGATGATATTCAAAGCTTAACTGCAACCACAAATGGAAGACAAACCAATTTACCTGATTTTTAGCCCGATTTTTGTGATTAGCTCAATTTATCATTGTGTGTCAAAGCGGTGTCTGAGTTCAAATTTATTTTATCTAAACTATTCTATTATAATGACCTAAAATTGTTTTGAATTTTATTTTTGTGGCCACTTAAAAATACACACAAATTCCTGAGGTGTAAACCAATCAAAGGAATGTATTTAATCGCTTCAGATTATTAAAATTAAGTATAAAAGTTATATTATTATATTAAAAAAAAGTGCATTCGAATTATGTAGGCTACCTTTTAGAGGTTTTGTTTCATCTATTTGCGTCTTTCGTTTGAACTGGAATTGAATATGTAAATCGAATTGAATTACAAAAACAAATTTTAATTCATTGTGATAAAAATATTTTTTTTTGCCGACTAGTTTTGTTATGTTGCAACATTGGGAATCAAATTGTATTTCACTCTCGTCACCCGGACCGTCAACGACCTGCTACACAGTGAACATATGAATTGTTTGGAATTATAACGAACTAGTGAATGAGTGTTTTGACTCATTTGTGATTTTACATGTGCTATAAACCTTTCCTGTACATTGCGTTATTGTTTTTTTTTTTTTAATTTATTGAGAAGTTATTAATAATTTAATGAATGAGACTAAACATCATTTTAGCTAAAAATATTATCACATGTATTGTAATATACGGTAATGAGATTTTATATCTTATTCTACCTTATTAAAGTTAATGTAATGTATCTATGACTAAAAAGTATTGTATGATACTGTTACAGACGTCGCATTCCGATTTGATTAAAACAGTCTATTCCAAAAAATAGGTATGTTTTTAAATAATTGTTAATTTAAAATTTAGTACTATGTACTAATTTTTGTTTATTTGGAATCTTTCAGTTACCAATATGTTACAAAAATAGCATTAATAAGATTATTGAATGAAAATTGAGTGAACTTCAAATAACTATAATTTTGCACAGATAACACATTTTTAAAAATAGTTTTCATCACCCCATAGTAATAGTTAGAATCTACTTCAAAATCAGTGCTTTTTAAAACACAGTTTATTTTTGTTAAAAAATACAGCTACAAATAAATATCAGTGAAACAGAATTAATAAATTGTTTTATTTTACTACTTGTGTTTTTTTTTTTAAAATATTTTGTAATTTATCTTGTTGATTACAGTAATTTTGAAAATGTATTTATTGTCTGAGTGGCAGATATAAGTGTCTTCAGACTAAGCATCCAACTATTTGTTGTATGAACTTATCGAATATTGAAGCTTAAATTATTCAAGTAATCAAAAAATAAAACACTTATTTGTATTAATTCCACCTTTATACTTGGCCGGTTTCGCTTATGACAAGCATTATGTACTGATTATGTATTTCAGCTAATAATGCTCATCAAAACCGGTCCTGATCACTTAAAATAATAGTGGAATTAGTACAAACGAGTGTTTTATATTTGAATATATTCCCTTTTCACCATATTGACAGTGGACACCTTAAAAGTGATATATTCGAAGAGTTTCTGAAATATGAAAATAATTAAATATATTAAAATAATACCTTAAACCAGGGGTTTACAAAGTGTGTTGTTCCCTGCGAGATTTTTGTTCAATCTGCAAATTATGTTTTTTTGTCATAAGAGATATTAAAAATTACTTTTTAAATAAAATTTCCTTTAACAAAAATGAATAATTAGACATTAAGATATTTGTGTATGCGGATGTGTGATGGAAGAGGTAACTCGGCGCAGGCGCCAATCGCTACATGATGATTTCAAAAAAGGGTGGCCCGCTAAATACTTTTTATTTTACAATTTTTCCTTTGACGAAAAGGTGTGCGAACCCCTGCCTTAAATATAACATTAAAAATTATAAGAAACAAGCTCATTTATAATAAAAGTCACATTTATATAAAATGGAAATATACGTATTTTAAAAATAGTACATAAATTTTGCATTTAAAGTTCGTTTTGAATTTATACCTACTGTTAAAAATACCCGTTCAGTGGCGGTTTATGTTGGCTTTATTGTTAGATTTTTGTTAAACACTTTCAACCTTTTTTTTTCTTTCAACCAAAAGTTTTTTTTAAACCCTTGGATGATCGTAAAACTCCATTTCGGGTTGATTTCCTTCATGGAAAGCACATGCATACAGAAAAAAGCAAAAATAAATTACGCCAAAATTTGAAGTAATAGCTTCTAGAAAATTATTTGAAAGTAAATAAATATAAGAAAAATCCTAATTTAGTGATCTATATATGTTTTTTCAGATTTTTTTGTAAAAACCTAATTTTTGGTCTCCACGAGATATAAAATCTTAAAACTTAAAATCTAAAAATAAGAAGGTATGGATGACCAGAATATTTTTTCGATTTTCTTGAAAAATCTTGATTCTTTTATCAGTGCATTTTATCAGTAAAATCCTTCTTTTTATATATAATTGTGCACCCGCCCCAAGATGCTTCATTTTTAAAGAACATCAGGGTAGTCTTTTACCCTCCGAATTGTACTAGTGTTTTATAACCACTCGATATGGGACTGATTAAAAAATTCAAACAACTATATATAAAACGGCTAGTATACTAAATAGTGTGCATGATGGACTCGGGAAGAGATATTGACCTAGCGACACTCCAGATAAATGTGTTGCAGGCAATACATTACACTAGAGGTTACCAACCCCGTGCCCGCCAACTAATTTATCAAATCGTTAAATTCCTAGGATTTTGGATCTCAAAATACTTGGAAGAGCTAAAAAAAAAAAACGAGTCACGCTGATAATTTGGGCAAATCGGTAAATTCTTGGGTTTTGAGATATTGAAAAAATGTAGTGCTCGCCGCCCTACCAATATTTTAGATTGCGCTCTAGGGTCCATAAAGTTTGGTAACCCCTGCATTACACAGTAGCTGCTTGGCATCTGGTAAAAACTACAACAATAATGAATTGCTTCTATCAATGTGGGTACACTCCCTGAGTAGTTATGACTCGGAAACAGTGGCGGATTAAGCACATGAGAGGCCCAAGGCGCAATAAAATTTGGAGGCCCTGTTTTACCGATAACATAAAAACGTCAGATAATTCCAACTGGTAAATATATTTAAAAATCTGAACCAAAAGTGTATGGGTTATATTATATAAGCTATTTTTGAGGCCCCAAGTGCGCGCCTCATTTGGTTATAGGATAATCCGCCACTGCTGAGACAATCGAGTCATTGTGTGATGCAAGTAATGACAGCAGTTGAGAAGATGGTGAAGAGTGCAACAATGAACCAGTTTTGACATTTCCAGGAACATTATTGGCCATTGAAAAAATGAAAACATTTTTCTATTTAAAAGACATAGATGTTGAGAAAACTACGCTAGGTCTCAAATCACGTCCTCGAACATTGTTAATATATTTGTCTATAATGAAACAATATCTCAAAATTTAATATAGCAATTTGAATTTTTGGAAGGCATAAAATAAAAATCATAAAATTTGATTAAAACTAGGCTTGTGGATTCGTGAAGAATCATCGTGAACATCGGAAAAATCAGAGAAAAATAAAAGAAGTCAAAAATATTGAAAAATTATTAGTCTATTTGATTCTACTCTATTTGATTGGTGAAATGGACTAGAATTATTTTAGTGACTAGAAGGATCTGATGGTATACATATATTTAAATTAAAAAGAAATGATTGAAAAAATCAATTTAGATCAGTTTTTAGGTTAAAGCCGGAGTCATATTTTCCTTGTGTCTTTTTATGTCTGCCTTTCTACTAAAATACATGACTTTGTGCTTAAATTTAATTGAAAAAAAAAGAGTCGAAGTCGCTCGTTTTTTACGAACTTCATCCAAAACGCCACGAGTCCATAGTCCTGATTAAAGCATAGATAGGTAAGTACTGTATTTAGGTAAATTAATTAAAAACTCTGTGAACATCTATATCTTAGTAATACTGTCATAATAGTAATTGCAGACTGAAATCTACTAAGACTTTCTTATGAGAACGAAAAATATTACTAAATATATTTTTAAGTGGCCGGATGAAAATCAAACATCGCGAACAGTGGCGGATTAAGCACATTGAAGGCCCTAAACGCAATACAATTTTGATGCCGTGTTTTTCGGATAACATAAAATTCCATGCAAAATTAATACAAATACGTTTAAGTCTGAACAAAAAGTATATGGGCCATATGATATAAGCTATTTTTGAGGCTACTAAGATTCGGAGCCCCCAAGCGCGCGCCTGATTTGCTTATAGGGTAATTCGGCACTGATCGTGAATTGTTGAAAACTTATGTTTGAAAATATTGGTAATAAATAATTCAGACGTAAACATTATTTGTGCCGGTTGTGCTATATCTAAGTATATTTTATAATTTATATTGAGAAAACAGTTAATGAAACGAAGCGTGCTATTCGCTGAACAGCGAGCACAGTGGCTTGCCTGTAAATAAAGAGTTCGTGAAATTTAATTATACCTATATATAAAACTATAAAAAATATTATAGATTACTTATCAACAACATAAAATTATAGTCGTACTTACAGTACATACTCGATATATATCGATATCGTTTTTTTTTTAATTTCAACTATAAATTAGTGTAATTGACTAAGACATTGGTAAATGCTATACATACTGCGATAGCCCCAAAGCATAAATTAGTATACTAGTTTATGCTTATGCTTATGCTAGTAAACTAGTATACTTTTTGCCCCAAAGATAGGGTTGTCAGATTTATTGACTGTCAAACCGGGACACTTAACATTTTAATTATATCCGCCTTCACCATCAAAAATAGTATTCGATCATTTGCTTTCGAGAAATATTAAAAAAAATATGCAAACATATAAATAATATATCAACAATATATCGATAAATTTAAGAACCTACTGTAGGTACCTTAAGTGATCTTTCAACGCTCATATCACGCAATTACTTTAATATTATTTCGCCGCCCACTCTTGCAAACTTTCCGTTGGGCTCATTTTATCTGTGATTATTTTGATTTTTGTCTTGAAAAACAGTATATCGATAATTCACTGTATTATAAAGAAATCGAAACTAAGAATGGTTCGCCACTGGGTACCAGACGATAATATTGATGCGTTATCTGTGTGCACATCGAACTTTGCGGTCCCGTCGAGCGGTCGGGCGTAGAAGCCGGCTAAATATCGTGTTTCCGTCAAACGAGAAACGGCGTGTCAATAACATTAGTTGGAAGTGAGTAAAAAAAAAACACTCGCGATGACAACAGAAGCAGAAGAAAAGTCATTGCGTTATAGGAGGGCACAGAGTGTTACTAGAGCCGAGGAAATCACAGAAAAAGAGAAAAAGGCTAGAAAGTTACAGAATGATAAACCGTGAGTTAATAGTTGATTATTAATGACAATTTAACCTTTTGGTGAGACATAATATCCTCTACTAGTATCATCACCCAAACTAACGTTGATGATGGTAGACGAAAACATTGTTTGACAGAACACATACCTAATCCAGTTTTAACAGACACTAACTTTATGTATATGCACGTACACAGTCGAATTATATGTTCTATAAACAGATCTTAATGTTAAGAAATGTTACATATTTAGATCTTACGTGCATTCTTGCATTCACACCGGTTGCACCATGTTAAGATCATGTTATGACCATGTTCTGTTAAAATGTATTTCAATGTTTACTTACTACTTACCAGTTTTGTTCATGCGCGTTTTCGTCAAGGCCGTTCTCAAAGTAGTGTTTTTTTTATTTTTCAAGTTACCCACCTTGTAATTACGGTCTCGTGATTTTATTTACAACAGAACATTGCATTTAATAATTATTATAAGTTAATCATATGTATAATCCAGCCCAAAACATATGATAATAGACTCTTCGTTATTATTGAAATGATAACATATTATCACGTTTTATAGATAAAATTTTGGATTTAGGTAAGCAAATATAATGACCGTATGTACTTGTAATATTTATCATAGGTACTCAAATTAAAGTAATTCAAACTGATAAGTCATTAGGGAGATACATAATTACTATTATATATCGGTAAGTCATTGATTCAATTATTATTAAATTTATATATTGCAATTCATATAAATTAATAAGGCGTCTTAGTTTGTTAATTATTGTTAATATTTTTATGATTTCTTTACATCACGAGTTTACTCTTAAATAATATTTGATCAAGGAAATCATGTATTAAATATTTGAGTGCCTAATAATCGAATAAGAACCGTATTAGAAAATTATTATATATTAATAACAACTTGACGCGATTCCTTTATTTAGAAGACGGCGACGAGTTCTTGGAAACTATCGTACAGTGGCGGATTACCCTGTAAGCCAGACATGCAAAACGTTTTTATTCTAATGAGCCGCATAAAAACACATCATGTGTTAGGGCCGCCAGGAAAAATTGAAATTAAATAATTAGGTGTACAGTCAATCCTGTTTTTATGCAGTAGATGCGTTCCACGAAATATCGCATTAAAAAAATCGCACAAAAAAAGACATGACTTCCATAAAAAAAGTGGGGATGCGTTCCATGAATTTTAAAATTCGCATAACTTTGAAACAGCGAGTCAAAATATACCCAAAATCGCATCAAAAAAACTTGACTTCCATAGAAAAAATGGGGAGACGTTACATACATTTTAAAATCCGCATAACTTTGAAACAGTAAGTTAAAATATACACTAAATCGAAAAATATAGGAAAATTGGGGGAAAAACACTGCGTAAAAATATTAAAAAATATTCAGTCACAGTATGACAATTCTAAGTGTGTTTCAAAGCATGTGGTCCTAAATCACTCTTTTTCGGAAGAAATATTATGTGCATTAATTTCATAAAACTATGGTTTTTTTCTAACAATGAAATTAGTGATCAGAGTTTGTTCAGATTTTCTTTTTCGATAATTAATTGGTTATGCAGTTTGTTATACCCATAAATATTTTTTTAAGCTATCGTTGAAACTTGAATGCGCGTTCAGAATTTGAATCATTTAGAATGAAATGATCTTCTAATTTACTGAAAAGTTAGAGAATGAATTATTTTTTTGAATTATTTTCGCAGTGAAGGAACTGGAATTTCTTCCAGTGCGTCATCGTTTTCTGGTTTGTTGTTAATAGTTAAAGTTAAATTAATGACATCATCGTCACTTATAGCATTATCCGTAAGTAATTCGTCGATATAATTTTCGCTAAAGGCATCAAACCTTTCTCCGCCAAGTTCATGTGCTAAAGTAATCATTTCAGCTGATATTACCGATGTTTCAATGGTTTCATCGACTGTAACACACCCAAGTAGGTGGACTTAATTCAGCGATGGCAGATGCAACATGATTTAAACAGTCCAAAATCGTATTTTTTTTCCAAATGTCGGTTGTGTTTATGATTCATTCTCTATTCTATCCAAAATACAACAATACATGCTCTCGATATAATATTTAACATTTTTATATATCGTAAAATATAGTACATTTTTTCGAAAATTTGCATTTATAAAAAAATCTAAATCGCATAAAAAACCGCGTAAAAGCAGGATTGACTGTACATGTTTTATTTATATGTATTATAATTCAAAAGTTAATGCGAACTTTGGCCTTGTTAATTTAAAGATAACTTTTTATATTCCATTTAATATCTATATATGAAGCCGTACAATTGAATCCAAACGTTCATAAGTAAGCCGCATACTTCTATGAATATTTTTGTTTCCTTCAATGACTAAAACGGTTGCTTATGTTTAATAAATTCAATGATTTGCTTGAAAAAATATGTATTTTATTTTTGAGAAAAAACATTCGAGGGCTGCAAAACAATTCAAAGCTTCTGATGGGCTTAATCCGCCACTGCTATCATACGAATAATACGTGATTCTTTATTATTTTCCAGTTTTTCCAGTCAATGTTTATTAACGCGAAACCGAATTTTTTGAATCACAGCTACATATGTTTCTGCGAATCAAGCTAAATTATCATTACATATTTGCTTATCACCTTGGGCAGGGATTTCTATTCCTGTGCTCGCAGACACTTTCTCGTGCGTACGAAAATTTGTACATTTTGTTTTTTTTTTAAATTTAAATAAATAAAAAATTGTTTTTATATTTCAATTATGATATTTTGAGAACGAATCATACGAAACGTTCGTTTGTCGGGGGATTTTATAATGTTTTTTTATATGTACTTCATATACGTAATTTAATGATTTTTCATTGTTACCTGGGGACAAAGTTGCCAGATTTCCAAAATCACAGATCGGGACATTCACTTTTTCGAAGACTTTTATACATGTTAACGTCGGGATTGTATAGGGACTTGCAATGTGGGACTCGGGATTTGTCGATTGAACTTCAAATAGGGACGCCTGGCAAACCTGTTTGGGGACCAGTTTCATTATATAAATGAGATATGTATACAAGTTATTTTCACCAGCCCGTGGACCGGAACTGGTTCACGAACCAGAATTTGAGTAGCACTGATATTATATACGGTTATATAAAAGATACGGTCTATCCTCATGTCTTTGCACAGACGATAGCTTAATTATCGTAATTTTCATTATTTTCACTATTGGAAGTATTTGAAGATTTACCAAAATCTTTCGACGAATTGGTATCCGAGTGGCATTGATGATAAAATTCATAATGTCGAAATGCAGATATCGATGATTGATGATGACAGTTTGGGCTTGCAAAAAGTTGAAATATTGAAAAAGCATTTTATCGAATTGTGACACAAAAGGTAAAAGGTCGCTTTCTTGAGATTCTCCAGCTTTGTCGCCCGCTTTGGTCTAGTTGGTAAGAGCTTGCTCTTCCGATCAGGTGGGTCCGGGTTCGATTCCCGGTAAAGTCAATGTCAAAATTGGATTTTTTCAATTTTAATTTGAGATCTAAGACATGGGTGTTTGTGAAGTCAATTCTCCTTGGGTTAATCTCATGTGACTTTCAAAAAAATTCTCATCGAGTATATCTCGTATGATCTTTCAACTTTAAAAATATTTGACGCATTGGCGTAAGCTGTAATGTCAATTATTTTTTTCTTTTATAAAAAAAAAAAAAAGAATTCTCGAGATTATTCACGTATACAATTTTTAACTGAAAATATAACTATTTCAATTTTCAAAACATTGGTCATAATATTGTGTTATGAGGAGCTTGGAATCAAAAATGACCAGATCCACTTTTTCCTGAACAGAAAAAAACAATCTTTTTTATAAACACTTTGTTGACTAATAAGTAAACAGTTTTGATTATAATATCATATTTTGACCTTAATTGCATGGAAACTACGTCATTTTTAGCGACGTTAAAAACACAAAATTGTGTTCTTTTGAATTAGTATGCCAATATTATAGCGATATGTAATTTGGGCGTGTTTGATCACAAACTCCTCAAATGCAGGCATCCTCAACTTAACGAACAATGATGACATAGATAAGTTAGTGAAGTTATCTATGTAATTTTCATTAATGTCTCTTACTATTATTTTTTTTATTGAATCTTGACATTTTTGTACAAAATTTCTCGATAAAAATGAATCTGGAAATTTCTAGAATCAATAGTACCTCTTCTAAAAATCTCAAGGCGAGAAATCTCAATCACAACTTCTAGTCATTTGTAGTTGTGATTTCTTATTTCCAGTGCTTTTCTTTCCATGTAACACGTTGGAACGGCGTTCCAGCACCCTTTTCCTCGGCATTTTAATCAGTTCAGGTTCGGTCAAAGGTGAAAGGTGTGGGTGTTTGTGATATTTAAATTCTCTCCCACCCTTTTAATCCAAAAATTAAGGGCAAAGCAAGAGCGGTTAGTTAACCACTAGTCCTGTCCTAGCCCTTTATTTCTATCCTTACTCTCTTAAAAGAAGGTTGAGCACCTGACTAACAAGCAGTTCTCGTAAAAATAATCTGTTGAGATTAGGAAGCCATATGCTCCACATTGGGAACGGATATAGATTGGAAAAAAACTTTCAGTAAAAACCTTGACAAAAAGTGAGTTTCGGCACCTTTTTCGTCAAAAAAACACTGTCTATTAATTTAATTTCTCATTTTTGTGATGTGCCGAATTCTGCCTCGCAGTCGCTATTATTGAAACTACATTAAGAAAAAGATATTCCCCTTTGATTAGGTCAGAGGCAGTAGCGGATTTAGTAAATTGGTGGCCCCAGGAGCAATCAAATTTGTAGGCCCTGTTTTTCGGATAACATAACGTCAGGAAAATCCATGTAAAATAATAAAAATATATAAAATTTGAATAAAAAGTATGTATTATATATGGGTTGTATAATGTAAGTAGTTTCTGAGGCTCCTAAGATTCTGTGGCCCCAAGCGCGCGCCTCATTCTCTTGTAGGGTAATCCACCACTGGTCAGAGGTCAAGGGAGCCAGTCCACAAAATCATGTAGCTGAAAATCCAGTTCGCAAAACTTTTTTCACAATAAAGTTACACCTTTTGTGAGATTTTTTTGTTTTTATTGATAGAACGGTGACATTGTCAATGTTATGCAGTGGCGGTTCTAGGTACTGGGCTAGGTGGGCTAAGCCCGACCTGCATTTTTCACCCAAAACATTAGATGGCTGAATAAAAATGAACAGCAATTCAGCCACTGAACAAAATAAATACATTTATAAGCGTAACTAACCTTTCCCAAATGAATATAATATCTTTGTTTTAATTTTCCTCTGTCAATATAAGACAATGTTACGTCTACCTACAATCATATTCTCGATTGTGTTTTGTATTACAATTTTAAACTGAGCCGGCATAAAAAAACAATAACCCTATAAATACTTCACAGGGAACATGAACGTTACGTCACTGGCAACACCACTCAAGGGCTAGCGATATTAAGCCCGCAACCACAGACAATATTTGATTACACTGGGGCGCAATCAAGCACGATTAGATTTTTTTTGTATTTGTATGTACGGAAACGTCATCAATCACAAAGGATTGTGTTTCAAACTGTCATGCTTCTGTTGATCGTTGGGGGCTGATCTGATTCAGCCCATTACGCATACTTATGCATTGAAACACAACACCAATATCGTTGTATTGTATGAAAGTGACAGGTATTGACTTTCAGTGACAGCAAGTGACAGTTCTATACTGCTTTTAGTAGGTACTTGTTATTTCACTTTGAAAGAGACGAATTTAAGGATTCCGTGTTATTATTCTATTATTTCTTAGTTACATTAGCATTGATTTTATTATATAAAAATTTATGCATTGCAGTAGTGTCGTAATATTTGTTAATTTACTTGTAGATAAATGTATAAGGTGAAGTGGAAATATGCTTTTCTCTAGCCCACCCAAGATTTCAGGTCAGGAACCGCCACTGATGTTATGTATTGTGATGTTTGGTAAATAGCGTATAACCACATATCATATCGACTTTGGAAAGGAAAAAGGACGTAACCCTCAGTTTTTTTCGATCATCATAAAGTATACAACTTGACACACGTTCTATCAAAGAATGGAAGCTGAAAATGCCGAATTAGTATCTATATTTAACTTTTAAGTTTAAAAAAAGAAAGGATTGTGAAAATTGCAACCAGGAAAAAGCACCTAAAAAAAGGTTTTTCTTGAACAATTTATTAAATTAATATTAGGCGAAGTCAATAAAAAACCAGTTTATCAGTCACCGTGCACTTCAAGGTTGTGTATATTTCATAATTTGCTTTTAGCCTAAAATCATCAAAAAACGTTTTTTGCGTCTCCTGTAAAATTTGATACGCGTGGGTTACGTCCTTTTTCCTTTCCACAGTCGATATAGTAATATGAAATTATTCAAAAGTCAAGACTTATGCGGTTTGTCGTCATCTACTGCTTTAATATAATATGTGTTAGGTCCAGTGGTGTAGGAAAGGGTCTTGCCGCCCCCAATAGTTCCTCTAATTTTGTTTTTTAATCACTTCTACTATTTTGTATCTATTGACAATGAGTTTTTACTACTGGTGGTTTTTTTATGTATACATATCATTTCTTGAAAAATACAGTATTTATTTTTGAAAATGCCGCCTCCAAAAATGTGTCGCCCGGGGCGGTCCGCCCCTACCGCACCTCCCTTGCTGCGCCACTGGCTAGGTATTTTGGACATTTCTAAATACCTACATACTTGTAAATACGGCGTTTAGTGGCTTAAATTCAATGAGCACGACATCTTCGATGATCTTAAAATTCTTATGTGTACTTAAACTTGCTTTCGCCAAATTTGTGGTTTGACTCCTTTGATATCTACGACGAATTACGAAACATAATAGTCATGATTTCATTTCTGAAAAAATGTAATATAAGTCGCAGATTAAATCAATCAAAATTTCTCCCAGAACTCGAATATAACTGATATAAACGTTCTGTATAAATATTAACCTTCAGAAATGCGCAACAAATAGTGCCAGTTTTAATAAAACATGGAAGTATTTTTTTTGTGCAGTACAGTGGAACCTCGATTCTACGTTTTTCAAGGGACCGTAATAAATGAACGAATAATGCGGGAAACCGATTATGCGGGAAATCTTCAAATAATATTTTAAAAAATGTTTAATTTTCAAAAAACTCATTTATTTATGTAACTAAATGCAATGTAAAACTATTTGAGCTACAAAAAAAATATACTACAAAAACGGTCAATCGGGATAATAATTGGGACGGAACGATAATATTTGGATGACAGATCGAGGAAATCAGTAAATCAGGGAATGATAAACGTGGAATTATTAAATATTGTTATGAAGGGGTCTTGGTCGAGTAAAAAATAAACGATCCATGCAAAAAAACGAAGATAGTGAGAACGGTAGATCAGGGTTCCACTGAAAAAAACGCGAAACGAAATGCGAGGCAAAACTATTTATGAAAAATATTCAACGAAAACGGTCAATCGGGATAATATGCGTGACGGGACTAAAATATTTAAACGGTAGATCGAGGAAAACGGTAAATCGGGGAACGATTAATGCGGGATTCTTTTACATTGTTCTTATGGGTGTTTGGCCGGGACTATGAAAAATAATCGATCCATGCGGGAAAACGAACAATGCGAGAACGGTAGATCGGGGTTCCACTGTATATGTATTTTAATTTATACCCGTTTCCTTACGTTAAATATCAGATGAAAAGTTATCTCAATTATCAATTGCGTAATTCACAGTGCAATTGTTTTTAGCTTTATCACAATTGCATTACTATATGCAGTGGCAGATTACCCCATAAGTTTACGAGGTGCGCGCTAAAGGCCTCAAAATCTTTGGAGCCTGAAAAGAGGTTTTATTATAAATAGTTAATATGTTTCAAAATTTAATTTTCCTGTCATCCGAAAAACAGGTCATCAGAGTTTTATTGCGTCTGAGGCCTCTCAGTTGCTTAATCCGCCACTGACTGAATATTTTTAAAATATCATAACTTTACTTTTTATCGATTTTTTGTTGTAACATAAAAATGTATGAATCAATACTTCCACGCCTGTTATATTATATAATGTGACCAGTGGCGTACCGGCATTTTTGGGGGCGGCATTTCCAAAAATACATACAATATTTTTCGAGAAATTATATTTATATATAAAAAAAAATAAGCCACCTGTAGTTTATAGATAGTAACTCCGACTTCATAGAAAAAAAATGTAGATATTGATTTAAAAACAAAAATAGAAAAAATATTGAGGGTTGCAAGACCTCTTCCTACACCACTGAATATGACTGGCAAATGCAGTGTCGGATGTCAGTGTAATGATGGCCTGTAGCGGCAAATATAAAAGGTGATTTTAGTGTAGTAAAATATAAATCTGCCTTTGACTTTTATAACTATTTAAGACAAATGCAATCTTGCCTAGGATGGTAAAACGTATTCTACCGACCCTTGGTCACCTGATTCTTGAAGAAAAAGTGAATGAAAATATTAAAGAGTGAACAGGCACAGCTAAAGATGAACAAGTCGCGATCCTAGTACTACAAGGTTCTATGTGAATTTTTTTGACGAAACATAAGTAACAATGCGGCTATCATTTTTCTAATACATTGCTATTTTTGTTTCTTCAAAAATTTTCACATAGAACCTTGTAGTACTCGGGTCGCGAATTGTTTGAAACTGTAGTAGGTCGAGATATGAAGTTTTTTTAAAAATTAGTTGCAATTTCAGCACGTCCTCTATGGAAGGGGTAAATTCATATGGCACAGTATATAGTAAAACATCTCTCATTTCAACAATTATCAGTGGTGGATTAAGCACATGAGAGGCCCCAATTTTAATAAAATTTAAAGGCCCAGTTTTTCGGAGAGTATAAAAGCTATGTAAAATTCCATGTCAAAACATATCTATTGAAAACTGAATTTGAAATGTATCAGTCTCACAATATTTGCTATTTTTGAGGTGCCCTAAGAATCAGATACACTAAGCTCTCGCCTCGTGTATCGAATATCACTTCACCGCAATTTTCTTTACCAAATTATTTAGTAAGAGTTTGGGCAAACTACATATTTTTTATAAAAACTAATAAATATTTTTAGATGTCACCGACCCCAAGATTCCCTCTTCTCATGGAGTTCCGGTTTCGACAACTTTACCGGACTAGTGAATTGGGGATTCCTACTTCTATCTATCGGTGGCCTCCGCCTATTTCTTGAAAACTTGATCAAGTGAGTTTTAAACTTCAATTTGACTATTGTGTGCTAACTTGTTTTATATTATCAGTGCCTCATTGGATTTTTTTTAATACAATATTGTCAATATAGTATTATATTAATAGTATCTATTACAAGATTATATTTAATAAAATTTTATGTATTGTATGTGAGAGTGTGTTAAAATATGAATTGTCATTCAACCAAAACTTTTGTTAGATTCATTTAATTTAATTGAATTTTGATTTTTAGGTACGGAGTTATGGTAGATCCAGTCCAATGGTTTGTTGTGCTTACAGGACAAAATGTAGACAGTGCAGAGCATCCATCAATAGTTCTCCTGCTGTGTGAGTTTAAGTTTATTTGACCATTTTCTTCTTTATGAAATATGTGAATATACTATGCTTAAAATGTATTGATATTGGATCAAAGCGTATACCAAAAATAATTACATTCTAACTAACTACTGTATTTTTCTTAATTTTGTATTATTTTTTTGACACCACTTATGTAATTATTTATTACTTTATTTATTATCTGTGGAGCATTGCACTTTTTGTCAAGCCAGAGCGATCCTTAGTATTCTTTTTCAAGCCTTTATATAATACAGTTTCAGTTCATGTATTGATTTTCATGAAATATTGAATATCAAAAACAAAATTAGTTTATCTTTATAACCCAAGACATACATGCTTGTAAAAACACATTTTTGGTGTATGCAAAGCTCGTTAGCCTAATAATACCGAAAATGAGATTTTAATGCCACTTTTAAAGTATATGTACTCATTTTCTTGTATAAAAAATAATGTAAACAATTAATACATTTATGTTTTCACCATAAAGCTAAAAATAAATACATAAACATTTTACATTTATTAATTATTTTTTACAGTTGTCATTTGTGAAATTACAAGAGTTTAATTCTAAAATTCATTTATTCAATAATGTTTTTCTTTGCAGATTCATTCATACCGGTTTGTGTTTGCCTCATCATAGAGAAAGCACTATCAGTTGTAAGTATATTGACTGAGTGTTTTCAATTTTAATAAATAGTTTCAGTATGTACGTACACAATTGTTCTTAATTCTATTTACGTTATTGCACACTGGCAAAAATTTGCATATTGTTTCGTTCTGTTACAGTTACATTAAACCATTGTTTTCCGGAACTGCAAGTAAAACCTAGTTACAATAAATTATTCAGATGTTGTGATTTTTAAATATGTCAAAAGAAATTTCACCTCAAAGTAAATTTGCTATCAATACTTAAGATTTAGTGAATGGTATTGCACACTCAGTGGCGGATTATCTTATAATCAAATGAGGCGTGTGCTTGGAACCTCCAAATTTAGGGGCCTCAAAAATAGCTTATATAACCCGTATACTTTTTTTAAAGTATACGGGTTATATAAGTCGTCGTTTTTTTTGCATTACTTAAACTTTTTTTCTAATACTGATATAATATATCAAATAATGAAATACCAATATTGATATAATTGTCCGGTATTGAAATCCCTAATTGACATATGTTTTCTTCTGTATATTAATTATTTTTTGTCCTACTTTTTAGGGGATATTATCATTCAAAATTGGTATGTGGTTTCACATAGCAAATATTTTGGGCTTGGTGTCGCTCCCGGTAATCATTTTACACTACAAGGATAATCAATTCAGCTTAGGTAAGTGTATCTGTAAAGTTAATGTTGGATTTAAAAAGACATTAGAATATACATATGGAATTCATTTTCGATTAAATTTATTGTCGAGTTGTGACAGCTTATAAGATTGCTTTTATTAAATTATTTGACTAATTTTCAGTTGGTGCCATGTCGGTGAGCATGCTTTATTTGGTTTTATTTTTGAAACTTTGGAGTTATGTCCAAGTAAATTATTGGTGTAGAAAAGCCCAAAGAAAAGCTATCGCTAAAAACACACTGAGACGACAAAGTCTTTCAGCACCGAATTGGAGTAAGTAAAATAGTATTATTATAAAATTCATACAATGATAATGATGATGATAACTTATATGTAACTGATAAATAATCTTTGCCGGTATCAAAGTTGTTACAATGTATAAAGCTTATAAGAGTTATTAGTACCTCCTGGTTGATAAAATAATACCACCCAGTATTAAATCAAATAAAGTATCCCCAATTAATAAGTTGTTTGCTATTCCAGTTGTTTCAGACTCAGTAGACCCAGCTTTGGTAAACGACCGTAAGTTTTTGAGTATTGAAACGTGTGTAAACTACTTCAGGGTGGTTGCTTGTTAAGTTTTCTTCTAAATTGCTTGTGCTATATGGTCTAAAATGTCTTGCTATGGTTCACTGTCTTCTGCACTTCAAATTTCTCTGCTATGCTAGTTAATAATATTCCTTTCTCGTTTTCATTAACTTGTTTGAAATCTATTTAAATAGTGAGATGTCTATAAGAGATAATTAAAAATTGAGTCAAAGATTGCGAATTCTTATCTACAATACATAATAAAAATGTCATTTTTTACACTTTGTAGCAATTTTCTTTTCGTGATTTTTTTTGCATTTGTTTGGTATGTGTTTTTTTAATTTGCTATCTTCACATGTATATTATTTTTGATGCACATATTTTAATGGCCGGTAACTAATTGCCAATTGGTCCTTGACCATTATGATTTACTGTAGATAAGTTTGTTCAACAAAAAACTTCAATATTTTATAAATAATTGTTTAAAAATTTCACACGTAAGGTGTATTTATTCACACCTGATTCTTTTTTGACATGGATTAAGAAAAATGAAGGTTTTATGTATTGTTTTGGTATGATATGTAGTAACAAAACATACAGTAAAGATTTTGGTACATACATATTTTATTTGCCAACATTGGGAAAGGGGTCAGAAGAAATTATAATAGTAAATTTATTATAGTAAATTATTGGCGGTGGCGTTGACAATGTTTTTGTGTTCCCAGTAATATATTAGTGCTTATTGTACTGGATATCGTGTTTATGTCAGAATTTATTTTACAGAATCATGGGAAGACGAAAGAAATGGAAACCATGATGACACAGATGATTGTCCAGTTACAGTTCGATATCCAGACAATTTGACTGTAAAAGACATTGCTTATTTCGTATTAGCACCCACTATATGCTATGAATTGAATTTCCCTCGCACCACTCGGTAGGTTCATATAAAAAGTATTAATTGATTATTGTTAACAATACTTCATTACATTGATTGTAAATAAATTCTATGTATTGTTTATTTTTTTTTCAGAATACGCAAAAGGTTTTTAATTAAGAGAATACTTGAAGTTATGATTGGCGTACATCTTGTGATGGGATTATTCCAGCAATGGATGATTCCTTCTGTTAAAAATTCACTCGTGCCTTTCTCAAAAATGGATTACATGCTTCTGGCAGAAAGACTTCTGAAATTATCTGTAAGAATATTTCACTAACACGGTTTATTTAAAATTTGTTAATTGCTGTAGAAAAAAATCAACGTCGTATTTTATTTTCATTTGATTTTTGTTTCAGATTCCAAACCATTTGATATGGCTTTGCTTTTTCTATTTAAATTTCCATTCATTCTTGAATTTGATGGGAGAGTTGCTTCATTTTGCCGATAGAAACTTTTATAATGATTGGTGGAATGCAAATAACATTGACACATTTTGGAGAACTTGGAATATGCCGGTTCACAGGTGGGCGGTTCGCCACGTTTATATTCCGATTGTTGAAATGGGATACAGCAAAACAGTCGCCAGCACTGTGGTCTTCTTCATTTCGGCATTCTTTCATGAGTATTTGGTAAGATCATTTTCCAAATGTTTCTATCTTTTAAATTATTTTTCAGATTGATTCTTTTTATGATTACACTGAACTCCCTTTTTACACGATTTCGAAATAATATGGTGCAAATAAAAAGAGAAAAAAAAGCGAACATTCATCTAACAATACATAACAGTAATTTGGAATTTCCTACATCCCTCGCATGTACTTACTACTTAGTACTATGCGCAGAGGTATGCGGAAGGGGGCTAGGACAAAGAGGGGCGGGAATCCTGACACTGCAGACTGTATATTTACAGAACATTTTTTTTACACGATATCGCGTGGAATGTATCAACCGTGTAAACGGGGAGTTTAGTGTATTTCACATTTTAATGACATTTCTGCCATTAATCCGCATTGTATAAATTTGTGCTGGCAGGTGCATGTCTATGTGATTTATTTCGTTAAATTGTTTGTTTACAGTTACCCTTTTGTCACAGATGGTTATATTATTAATATATGCATTCTGTTTTAGGTGAGTGTGCCATTACAAACGTACAGAGTATGGGCATTCATGGGAATGATGGCCCAGATTCCTTTATCATTTCTATCTCGTTATGCTGAACGCCACTACGGAGATAGGTGCGGAAACTTAATTGTGTGGAGTTCTATTATTATTGGACAGCCATTAGCGATTATGATGTATTATCATGATTATGTTATTACCCATTATGTATAATATTTATTGATTTGAAATATCAAAGATCAGCAATTTTGTATTAATTTGTAATGAAATTAATTTTTAAATACAATGTGCCTTATAATAATTGGCTTAGAGAATAGTTATAACAAATGCAATAATTATTTACTATAAATTTTGTCGATTATATTATAAATTTTAATATATTTAATGTTGTTATGATGTATTAATATTTGTTACTTTTATTTTTATATCAAAATTTGAAATTATTGCATAAGGATTGTCCAAGAATTATACATAATCTTATATTCAATGTGAAATTAATACTACTTTCAAATTACGTGTAATCTATTCAATTCTACTAATCTTACATTTATTTCAAATTATAACAAATGTCTAGATTACACAGTATTTTCTTTGTAAATGCTATCTAGATGTGAAAATTTTCTTCCTTAACACTTAATAGGCGGGAAACGACAAAAGTCGTTTTTAGCGTATTGTCGGTAGAATGCGGATCACGGCATAATACGTTTTTTTATATCGTCGCTTGTTTGCGGGACACATAATATCACGGGCTTGTTTGTCGGCGTTAAATAAAATGCCGCAACTAATTAACATTAGTCCTAATTCTTTGCTAGAAAGGGTGACAAATGTGTCTCGAATATTTACGCTGTGATTTTTACGGAATTAGATTTTACACTTCCAGTGGTAGTAAAGTTGTAGGGATGGCGATTATATATTATAATTATTTATATAATTATAAAATATTGATAAATATGCTATTTTGTTATATAGAATGTCTTGAATTTTTAATATTTATAACATGCGGAGTGCTTTCTACTAAATTGATAAAAAGTTTTATATTCAGCTTAGAAACATAGTGAAATTATGATGTTATCGAAATGTCCTTCGAAATGTCTTCTATCGAAATGTTTTATTTTTAATGATTAAATGTCACGTATGATTTTTTTTAAAATTTCAATCGAAAATATCGTTTGGTTTAGAAGTTGTGTTGATTTTAAGAATGTAGTATATTTGTTCGCTAATCACTAAAAAACGCCCGCTACAGGCTTGAGTCTATTTTTGAAACGCCCGACTAAGAAGTGTTAATAACTAGGTATTTCAAACTACATAAATAATATCAATGATTAAATTGTCATTCTAAAATTTTATTCCTAATAAGTACTCGTTATTATTGCATTTCATAATAATTTTTGTAAAAAAGAAATATAGTAATAACTTTGGCATATCCTTGGAGGATAAAATTTTCTGTCAACTTGTGAAGTAAATGTTATTTAGGTACATATTATTATGAAGAAGGCTACTTATTTTTTTACGTCAACTGTTTTAATTTAGTCAACGACAACTATAATAATCTAATGTGCCTTTTGATATACTTGTGATATAAAAATTTCAATTAGTAAATTGAACCAAAAAACTGATTTAATTTTTTTTTATTATTCATCAGTCATTTTGTACATTATTTATCAGTCATTTTGTACATTATTCATAGTAAATAAAAATGCAATTATTACTTTATATTTTTATAAATACTTACATACCTAAAGCATTTTTATTATTCATTCAATCAAATATTTATTGTTGAATTAACTTGATATTATTATTATGTTAAAAGTAAGACTGCTTTTTTAAGAATATACAGATGTTTGTTTTTATTGAGTATTTTTTTATGTTATTGATCTTTTTGACATTCCCATTCCATATCGGTTCAGTATTGTTTTAGCTACAGAACATTCTTTCAGGCAGGCCTGGAAAGTGTGTGACGCATGGAATCCACGCGAGCGGCCAATTTGAAGGGTGGCCAAAGCAAACGAGAAAACTTTTTTAAAAAAATTAATTAAATTACTCAGTGCTGTTTTTTAAAAAAAATCATGGTATTTACATATGGTTGGTTAACATCATATTTTTTTTTCTCGGAGAAGGGTATAAATTGTTTTCATTGGTGTTGAGTCAAGGTCACCCTAATATAACAATATTAAATGGAAAACCTCAATCCTGCCTGCCTCTTCTTTCGACCGGTAGGATTCCGGCGTCCCGGATGTCCGTCAGGTACTATCCATAGGATGTACTCGGTAGAACTGAGGGATGCTGGCATGTCATGGGAGGAAGCAAAGCAATTGGCGGGAGACAGGGAAACATGGAGGTGCCGCGTGGCGGCCATATGCTCCACATAGGGAGCGAACATGGCCGAAGAAGAGAAGAGAAAGAACATATTATTTCTGTTTTCTAATTCATTTTTTGACCTCGTTTTACAAAGAGGGATTTCTTAATGATCTGAAATAGAGCATATACCGTGGAAATCAAATTATGATTTATATGCATATAAATTGGAGCAGCCAATATATGTAAATTTGCATGCAGGGGGACAAATTTCCAAGTGCGGCCTTGTATCTAAATCAGTTTTGAATCATTCAATGATATATGATGTCCATCGACAAAAAATTTGGTTATTCATTATTATTTGATTCTTTAAATAAATGCAATAAACCTGTTTTTATTTTAAATGCAAGTAGATGCGATAAATCTTATTTATCATTCCTTGATGTGTCAGCGAAATATTTTTTATAATATTTCATAAAAAAACATGAACAAGAAGAATAAATATGATTTACTAAGATTTGTGAATCAGTCAATACTTAATACATGGATGTATGGATACTTAATACATGAATACATGGATGTATCGGATGATCCATGGTATATGTATCTTGTCTATGTGTGGTATGTAGAGGTCTGCACGGGCCGAAATTTTACAAAATTACCCGGTCCGAGCCCGAAAAACTCAGGCCCGACCCGGCCCGGGCCCGAATCTAATACCGCACTTGTTACCCAAACCCGGCCTGAAGCCTAGATTTATACTCCTCAACCCGAAAAAAAACCGTTTTTTACAAATTTACAACAATTTACGATTCACTATAGAACTGGTAATAATTAAAATCATCATGGCTGACTTAAGACACGAACGTAGTCTGAAATATTTTCCTGAAAAAGTAAATTCCTTATCCGGGGCCGGCCCGAGCCCGAATCTCAATTGCGCTTACCCGCCCAAACCCGGCCCGCGGGCCGGGTCGGGTAGACCTCTAATGGTATGGGTGTCTCTGGTATGGACAGATTGCTTGAATTGGAAGTTAGAGTAAAGAACATTTCTTTTATTACTGCCATCTATCAACACTATTTTAAAACTAAATAAAAAAAGCAGACATCACAATATTTTCATCGAAAAGCTTTTAATTTATATTTGATAGATGTCTCTATTGCCTGAAAGTGTAAAATACATTGAAGCTCTTATTTGCAAACCCGGCTCATCCAAAAATTGGTGAAACGTGAACCATAAATGTAATTTAGTAGATAAAACTATTTTTGGCAACTATCTTTAGAAATCAGTCTCAAACATGGCTTAATTGATAACATACAGAATATCATTTCAAAGTAATCTAAAACTAAAAACACTCTAAATGTAACTTTAACTTTATTAAAATATATTAAAGAATGCTCAACTTAACTCGGATGATTTGAAACTCCTATCTATCAATTAGACGATTTTTTGTATAAAAGAAATTTAATAATTTGTCTTAATTATAGGTGTCTCTGTAGACCGTGACTCTTATTTAAACACAATTACATGATATTCAGATTTACAATAGTTTAAATTCTCATGTCGAAAATTGTTTGCTTGAAATTGGCTGCAGTGGTGTACAAAGGGGTCCTACCACCCGGGGCGTTTTTTTTAATTTGCCGCCCCTAATATTTCCTCTAATTTTGTTTTTAACCACTCTAAAGCTAACGACCCACCGGTGTGTTGCATACCTACTAACCACACACGCTACCCACTAGTGTGTTGTCATTATTACGACGTCAATAAATATTTTTTAGAGTTTGCATCATTGAAAAAGGGTCCGACATCTCTTAAGGACTCACAAAATGAATATTAAGTTTTCCTTTATTAGTTTTTAGAAAATTGCTAGCTTACAGGACAAAAAACGTTATTTTTTCGAGCTGTTAGCGGGTTGAATCACTTCTTCTATTTTTATCTATGGACTAGGAGTTTTAACTGCAGGTGGCTTAGTTTCTTTGTGATTAGATATAATTTCTCGAAAAATATTGTATTTCTGAAAATGTATTCTTGAAAATGCCGCCCCCAAAAATGTGTTGCCCGGGGCGGTCCGCCCCTGTCGTACACCCCTTGCTACGCCACTGCTTGACTGTAATATACTATGGAATCACGAATAATAGTGAGTTTAGTGTAGCAGACAGAAGAGAAAATCGATCTACAACCGGCAGTTAAACTGACGGCAAGAAAAACCGCAAATTAAAGCTTCATTGACGATGCGTAACAAGTGTCTATCTATGCAAACTTGCTGTCTTGCATAGTAGTGATTCATTTGGACTGTACAGTAACCTACAATATATCAAACAAATAAAATTAAACACGACTTGAAATAAAAAAGAAACAAGAATGCTTGACATATTTAAAAAAAATATTTGATTTTTATGGATGCTTTTTGACCAATATTGCCGATTTTTTGAACAGAATTTTTGATTCCTTACAAGACGGCAAGCTACTCTCCGCGGATTTAAAAAACAGGAGCACTGCGTCGGTACGCTTCGGTTCAATATGGGGACCATGAATACGGTTTTATTCTTAAAAAAATTAAATATACATTTGTACTATTTCCTACTTTTATTTATTTGATCAGCTGACAACTATAATCCCTCAAAATTTTGATGTAAGAATACGATTTTTTGAGTCACATATTCAATTAAAAGTAAAACAATGGCTTCTAAGTTCTAAATATTGTAAGATTTAAAACGTTACAATGTGAGGTAGGCAAATGAACGGCTGGACAAAAAGTTAAATAGATGTTAAAACATCTATATTATAAAAGTGGGTTTTTTTTTAATTAAACATTTTAGAATTAGTGAATTAGTTAGTTAGAATTGTTAGGATTTAGTAATTTGATTTGATTATAAAAATAAACTTGTTATGGTTTTAAGAATAATTCATCATTCATATTTTATTTTTATGTCTCAAAAGTTCCAATACTTAAAAATATCGCGGATTCATTTAGAGAAAATATAACGTATGCTTTTCTTTACCTTTACATATAATCCGACAACAAACTTAATTAGTGTAAAACTTAATTAAATTTTGCATTCCCATATTATTATGTAAACTTTTTCGCTCAAATATTGTTTTATAAGTTTTTATTAAAAGTTATGCATCACTACAGATAACATAAAAACTCGTATAATAATAAAAATATGAACAAACAGTATATAAGTTACATAAAATAAGCTATTTTTGAGGCTACTAAGATTCGGAGGCCCCGAACGACCGCCTCATTCGTTTCTGGCATCGATGTAGGCAATCTATGTCACGCGTGTCACTAGGTGGCACGAGAAAGGATTTTTAATGGCACGCCTCGGAAATGACGATTTATTAAAATTTCGATAATGAACTAAATATTGAGGTGTTAGCTTCCAAGGGTGAACCTCAACGGAGTTACTAATGTTTGAATATTGTATTTTTTATGATACTTTTATGTGGCGTCTATTATTGTAATCAATAAACGTGGATTTACTAAATTTCTGAAAATAAAGACTTTTGGTTTATAGGGTAATCCGCCACTGCATTTAATACTTACGGTTGTTTTGAATATAAAAACAACATGGCTTATCCTGTATATTTAAACCAGCAGCATGATATTCTAATTTTAATTGTGATAAAAACGTCTTCTTCCGTTTATCTGATGTTTAGAAAACAACACGTGCATTAAATGTTTTTAAATTGATATATCTATTGATATAGATAGTGTTTTAATGTATTATCTGAAATTATTGAACTTTAACTATAAATAAAATTTTGTCGAGCTGTCAAATCTATTGCGTGGTTACTGCTTTGGTGCACCTAGATATTTTCATATTCAGCAGTTTTACGCAACGATTCATTGAACTCTGGTTATATGGAAACAATGATAATTTTATTATTATTGAATAGATAAATTTACCAATAAGAAAAACATTATTGAAAATGTGTGTTCATTGCACAACGACTTATTGTTCGTATATTAGTTGAAATTAAATGTCGAGTGTGTAGTAGAACTGTTGACGTCGTTAGTTGAAATTTTTTGAGTTTACGGATTCGAATACTAGTAAATTGATTTTTAAATCGATATGTGAATTTATGCTCAATGACATACATGTATGTGAAAACTAAATAACCTCTCTCCCATTCGATCCCGAAAACAGGGCGTAGCGAGAATGGGAAACTAACCACTAGTTATGTCGCAGTCCTATTTTCTACCACTATTCTATAAAAAAGGAAGACTGAGTGACAGTTTTCATAAAACCACTTCGTTTGAAATTAGCTTTATTAGGAATTAGTCTAAATGCGTCCTAAAAGGTTATATTACTGTGGCAAACGTGGTGGATTGACGACGATCTGGAAATGTTTATAATTGAAATGAAAACAAGAAGGCATTGGCGGATCTAGAAATTGTCCCATGAGGGGGCCATTTAATTTGAAAATAAACATAATACATAAATGATACATTAAAAAATAGATTATTTAAAAATAATATATCTCTTATATGTATATAAAAAAAGTCAATACATAATTAATTATGTATTCTATAAAACAGTAAACCAAACAATTAAAGAGCACATTTCACAGTTAAGCTTTAATAAACTAAAAAAAATGTTAAATAAATGCTCCTTCGGGGAGGTCATGGCCCCCATGCCTCCTCCCTTGAATCCGCCAATGCATGAAGAAAAATGATGTTAACCAACAAGTAGCCTTTGTTCATCTGCATTTGAAATCACAAACATAATCTTTAAATTTCTTGTTATTACACAAATAATGAAGATTCCAGCCATGGTGATTTGTAACATATCGACCGTGGAAAGGAAAAAGGACGTAACCCACACATAGCAAATTTTACAGGAGGCACAAAAACGTGTTTTGATGATTTTGGGCGAGTGCACGGAGATTTCTAAACTGGTGTTTAATTGACATAATCTAATATTAATTTAAGAAATTGTCTAGAAAAAACCTTTTTTTTAGTCTTTTTTCTTGGTTTCAATTTTCACAAACTCATCTTTTTTGAAACTTAAAAGCTAAATTTAGGTACTAATTTGGGATTTGCAGCTTACATCCTTTTGATAGATATCAAGTTTGTGATTATTGAAAAAAAGCTGTTTTAAAAAAACAGTGGGCTACGTCCTTTTTCCTTTCCACTGTCGATATGGATAATAAGATCTGTTTACAGCGAGTATTCAAGCATGGATCTTTAAAAAAGCTTCATCGACCTATCGACCGACGACAATCTCAAAGCTAAATGTCAAACATCCTTATCAAAACCTTAGTTTTGGCTTTCCATAATCAAGTGAATTCCCTTTGATTAGTGAAAAGGTCTCAAAGTGAAAGTACGATACCGATCTCAGCTTGAAATAACTGCAGCTCTCCGCTTTACAGACATTATCACAGCCAAATATCCATAATTTTATTTAAAGTATTCCAGGACATCCCTCACACTAAAAGTGTATATAAAAATGCTAAAAGCTTAATATAGTTATAAAACCTTCAAAACTTATTTTTTTTCCGTTTTTACAATTTTTGTATTATTAATTGAGCGTTGATAATTTGGTTACAATCGATGGTTTTATTTTATGAAACAGGTGGATTTTATGTGATCTTTGATAACTCTTTCCTAAATATTTTTAACACTTAAAAAAAAAACTTATGCGTGGTCTACGAGATTTAAAATTTTGAATTCAGTGGTCCGCGAGGTTCTGAAGTTTGCCGGCCGCTGGTACAATGTAAAAACCTACCCCACAAAAAATTCGTACGATTCTTGTTAATTGCTTTGTTACCTTTGTCGTTTCAAAATATTATGAATACAAAATTTGATAGACTAAACATAAAATAGTTTTAAATAATTGTATCATGGTTAATTGTATATATTTCCATGCCATGTGTATAAAATGTAATTAATAGTCTGATCATGAAAAGTGTTTCTTTTATGAAATAGATAACGTCAATGTAATAAACAATAAATGTAGCATAATATAATATAACCCTTCAACTTGATACACGATTTAATCACTATAGAATTAGAACTCGTGTCAAGGTGCCTTACATACAATGTATCGAAGACAAAGATAAAACAGATATTTATTATGTTTAAATGTTATGACGTAACATGATTTGTTTTATTTTTTGAAGCTATTCAGGTAAAGAATTATGGTATCGAATACATCATATTAATTTCAGAGAAGATTTTTTGTCTAATCCATCGAATATGGTTTAATTTACTTATTTTAGGTCACTTGTGTCCATAGGTAAAATATGTTTATAAACGTAATAACAAAATATGTTGAGTTGGTAAGTGAAAGATGGTGGAATCGAGTATATTTATGTAAGTGAGAGGTTAGCTATAAAATGTAAATTTAAGCCAAATTGAGATATCGACGTAGTGTTGTGTAACTAGCAACGCTCTTTCCAGTAATATTGTAGAAAAACACCCTATGTTATAGTTAACATATTCTACTGTAAAAATAGTAGAAAAAAACCAGTAGTTTTCCGACACAAACTTCATGAAAAAGGATTGAACTCCCCTAGTAAAAAAATCCATTTTAAACATGGTGTAGTTTACCTCCTATATATATCATGTATATATTCATTGATTGAAATAAAATTTATTTGACAGAACCCTTCTTAAAAAAGGCAAAAAATGTAAAGTTTTTAGTCCCATGTGAATTATAAAAAAAAGTTGATTGCTATTTCGGAATCACGCAGTCGTCAGATCGTTTTGACGATGGCGTGATGCTGAAAAGCCTATGAAATGAGTTATATAATTCTTCTGAAGGCTTAATTTTTCGATTTTAGGTGTCTATTTAATTTTGACACGTAAAGATTAAAATGCACGAAATATAAATAAATCTTGTGCTAGTTCGTTGATATCTAAAGTTGATAAATTAACGAGTCTTGTAAATAAAAGCACACGAGGACTGAATTTTTAATTTGATTTCTAGCATAAACATTATAAAATAATTTGTTTTTAAGACTTTCGATATTAATTTTATCTAGTCGTGAACTGAGAAAACAAACATGAACTAACAGGTGGTGTCCATGTCGATTGAATAAACAAGAAAATGATCATGTTCGTGAAATGCTACCCATTCATTTAATAATATCCGTATAAAACCATTAATGATTGGTAAAATAACTGACATTGCAAAAATGTGGCTAGTGAATTTATTATGCTTTAAAATTAATTTATTCAGAAATCGATGTATTTTCTGTTAATTAATTACGTCATTTGGCTTCTCCCTTAGAACGTGTGTAAACAATTCGGTGCGTTTGAGTATCTATAATGTTTTTGGATAGTTAGTCGTATTATTTGTTTTTAGGCCATGCCAAGATTTTGCAGCTTCACTAAATATACCCAACTTACATGAACATAAATGTAATTATTAGTGCAAAGTAAAGTTACGAACACTAGGATTAAAAAGAATTATAGACTGTGTTTGAACGTGGTTTTATGAAAGTCGTACAAAAAGATTATGGCTTAAACTGTGAAAAGGAATGGAGGAAGTTATAAATCCATCAAAATATTGTCTTTATAATATGAATAGTTGCATCTGATACATATTTTAATCGGGACAGTTTGAAAGACAGAGAAGATGGATCAGACTCTCCTAAATCAGATTTTTTAATAATGTCGTTCACTCTTGTTGTTGCCATTGGATCATGAATGCATTTGAACACTGTTGTAATATTTAAAAATGTATATATTTATATTATTGGTTTTCATTACTTCAAAGATCAATCATAAAAATACATCGAAAAACTACGTCGATTGTTGACAACGTTGGAACATTGTTTGTTCAAAACTGAAATTTAATATATTGCATAGTAAGCTTATAATTTAATACCGATCCGGTCGGTATCTAAGTAGATTTTATTATTTAAATACGTCAATACTTACATTCAATATGGTTAATTCAACAGAATTTGATATATTGACAGAAACAAGATACTCGCCTAATTGTCAGTTTTATTGAAATATTTTTTTGAAAATAAATAGGTATACACTGTTTTATTGTGAATCGAACAAGGTTATTTAATATTTAACTTGAAAAACAAATGTGTATGAAACCCAATGTTACCAGCGTACATGTAGCGTTTGTTTTGATAACAGTATTTGTATTTTCTGTATTATTGACTGTTGAAACAGCTCGTGATCATCTTCTTCTTTTTTTGGTTATAAAGATATCCAAGAAATTACTATTAGTTAATAAGTAACACTGCTTTTCCAAATTCTCAATTTTCCTCTCGCTATCGAATGTGAAATACATTTTTCCAACATGGTTTTGCATTATCTTCCTACCAATATCCTTTTTCTAACAATCAACCTTGCTACGATTTAAAAATATTTGTCGCTGTGCCTCGTTTTTCTCTCATGACTTAATTATCGTTTTATATTTTTACAAATATATGAACGAATACCATCTTTCATTGCCGAAAGAAATAATAAAAACAGAACATTTATTACAATACAAGTCACTTTAAAATATAAAAGTTAATGCTTATCATCGTTGGTACGTGGTCATTAACTAGCCACTAGATTATCCACTCTACCTTATCAACATATGCGTAGAGAATCAGTTGACAATCAGTTAAAAAAATGATTGTTGAAATGGATCAAATACATAATAGAACTATAAACATATACAGATGACCATTATCATACATACAGAAGTAATATTAAACATCATGTAGCGGTGCCACTTGTCAGCATTCATTCAAATTTCTCTCTTCGCATCGTGTGCAAGTGCAGTTATGTATTGTGCATTGCAAACTGAAATATATAAATCAAGACAGATGTAATATTATTTATAGTAATAATTGTGCAGCTATGGCTAGTTTGTCATATAAAGCAGCTATGCCTCGTTATAAAAGTAAGTAAAGGAACGTTGCGATAACGGTATGGAGAATAAAATATATTCTTTCCAAAACTTACCATTACGTAAGTCATCTATGTACATCAAATGTAATCGTGCTATTTAGTAACAATTTTTAAAATCTTATTTTCAGGAAATTTGGGCATATACGATGTATAGGAAACACTTAAATAAATTTATACATATGCACATTGAAACAAAATTTTGAAACTTTGATCAGAAAATCCGTTAACTAAGGTGTTTTGGCGTGATTGTAAAAATATATAAAAAATAAAATATTTACCAACGCAACTTTACGATATCCATCTATACTTCGTATAACTTTGTAAGAAGTAGATTAAATCCGAAGAACTCATACCATTTTATGAGCGATGAGAACAATACAATTGTCATCATACGTATACACTCACCGATGGTTAAGTCCAAACTAATTGCACACGACTTTTCTTACCCTTGGTAAATACTAGGGAGAATTTTGAATGTGCGGATTGAGATATGTAAGTGTGTAATAGCTATTACCACATATTATATTTAAAATCATTATTCGTTCTACAGAAAATTTACATCTACTACGACTTAAGAATATGTGCGTCCGGCGATATTCCAGTATTTTCCTGCATGAATTAAAATGCAAATAACGATAACGATCGAATTTTATGTCATCTACTACTTCAATTCCTTAGAATCCAATTGATATGAAATACATATTATGTATAGCAATAAATATTGACTTCGACTGAGAGTCGAAACATGAAGTGTCAAAACAAAACGACTTTTTGATCAATTTTCAAAACGTCAAATTCAAATTTTAATTTTCGTAGTTTAGAAACAATATGAATATTTGTTTCATATGAAATTAGCACACGTAAAATATCAGTTTTATTTATTTTCAAATCGTTTTGCTTTCTTCGTTACTTCATACAATGTATATAATTTATTTGACTTCGGATAGAAACAAATGTTTGATGGCTTAATTAAAACAAATATTAATAAACGGTAAAAAAAATCAGACCTTTTAGATCTACACAGTTTTAAAAATCAGTTTAAAGCAGCGGTGGGCTGCCAATATTTTAACAAAGGGCTCGGTAAATCTTATACATTTTTGTTTTTGTTTATCCATGTCCACTCCCAATGCCGAGCATATGGTGTCCTAACGAAGGTTTCTCAACAAAAGCTTTTTTTCTACGAAAACTGTTTGTTACTTAGTCGTACGAGAGAAGTACGGATAGAACGATGAGGCTAAGACAGGACTAATTAACTAATCGCTCGCTTAACGCCCAGTTGAATTAAAAGATCGAAAGAGTGGGGGGGGGGGGGAGTTTTCAGACGTCACAAACACCCATGCCTTCGAACAGAAGATCGAAAATATGCTGTTTCGTACTGGGATTCGAACTCGTGAGGTCCGGCGCGGAAGCCCACAACGCTGCATGAAATAATGAAGGGGCAACTAAGTCTTGTTTTTTTTTAATTTAACCATCTAAAGAAATTGCAGTTATGTAGTGATTGGTCCACGTGATTGGTGATTGGTCTTGGACCACGTGAAAACGGCGATAGCTAATTCTAAGACAAGCTTCGAAAAGGCTGCACGTATGGCTAGGGTAAGTTGGGGGTTAACATTCCCTACGTCTCGGCTTTATTACAAGTCCATATTTCTCGGTATTGCGTGTCATGCTGCAAGTTGTTGGGCATATAGGTGTACCCAACGACAGGAAATATGTCAAATACTTCTTCGGGGACAACGGTTTCCCCTTCTTGCTATTTCCAAAGCTTACCGAACTTGCTCAACAGAATGTCTTCCTGTAATGTTGGGACTTACTCCATTGGATCTAGAGGTCCAAAGACGAGCTGCAATTCATCACCTTTTGCACGGGAAACCAGCGCAAATTGGTCTCACAACTCTTCACCCGTTGGATTCACAAGATTTTTTAAAAGCTAAAGTGAAAAAACTCTGCTCACTAACCGTTTTAACTAATTGGCAAAGTCGATGGTCAAAGTCCCTTCGTGGTAGAATTACCTATTTATTTTTCCCAGATATTGTTTTTCGTCAGAATGCAACCTGGCTCTCTCCGGATCACTGGACCTCACAATTTATCACCGGACACGGTGCGTTTAATGCCAAGCTACATAAATTTAAAATCAAACCTAACCCACACTGTCCTTGTGGTGACAGTAATCAAGATTCAGAGCATATTCTCTGGAATTGTTCGATTATGTCTGTTGAAAGAGGTATATTGTTTTCGTTATGTAGAAATAACCGTGATGGTCCTATCGGGCATCCAGATCTAGTTTCATCTCCAGAAAATTTCGCTCACTTCAAGAAATTTGCTACTTCTTTTGGAGAAAAAGTTTACCTTCCCTGCCCCTCACCATTCAATCCTTAATCATATTATATCTGTTTCAAAATTAAAAGTTGTCTCATTAGTGCCATTAACTATCATTCTTGCTTATTATTATTTAATTTTTTTTTTTTCCGTGTTTATTATTTAATTATTTAATTAACCTTTATTAGTATCTCTTTATATTTCTAATTATTATTGTTACCTATAAAATTGCCTTTATCTTAACATGTATCATTGAGGAGATATCGTCTTCGGTGTGATGCAGAAAGGAAAAAAGTTTATCGAATAAAAAAAAAAAAAAGTTATGTGGTGATTTGATCTAAGACGAATGATTTTCTTATCTTAACAAGGGGCTCGCGCGAGCCCCCCGAGCCCCCTCCAGCTAGCTTATAGTTATCGTCAGAACTGATTTTTTTTGTAGAACTCGATACTTTGATATTTGTTACCGTATTACAATTGAGTTCTACCAAGAAAATGGCAATTCAATCAATAAATATTAATTTGCTGATATTCATAATATTAAATAGGAACCAATATATGGGAGTTTTTTTATGCTGATATTTTTAAAGGCGCCACAAACATTCATACCACTAAGTCGAGAAAAAAGCTTTAGTTTCTGTGACAATGACATTAATTATTAAGAAACGAGTTATTTTTAAATTTTTATTTTGTCATTTGTTAAAAGTTGATGCATACAGTTTTTAACAATATTGCTTCGAATGTCGACATATTTCACGTGGACGTGAGGGAGTTTCGACGAATACTATTTTTATGTGTTAAAGTGGAATTAGTCAAAACTGACTTCTTTGCCAATTTGAATTTATTTTTCTACTAATTTTGAATATTCATTTTTTTTAAATCCACGTCCGCTCCCAAAGTGGAGCATAAAGCCTCCTAATGGAGAAATCTCAACAGAAGTTTTTTTTATTAGTCCTGTTTGTTATACAGTCGCTCAATCTCTATTTTTAAAAGAGAGTAGTAGGAATATAAGTATAAGGCTAGGACAGTACTAGCGGTTAACTAATCGCTCTCAGTTGTTAAAAGATCGGAAATGGTGAGAGGAAAATCACAAACACCCATGCATTGGAACCGATATCGAAAAATCGATCGAAAAAGTCCTGTTCGTACTGGAACTCGAACCCGTGAGGTATTCAACTATACCCTGTTTTTTAAAGCATTTAACTCCTAATTTGTCATTCTTTTACAATGTTCATGTACAATAAATAAAATCTAATGAATTCCAATCCGGATATTCGAAACTCCTGATTAAACAAGTTTTACTGTATTATCATTTAGCAGAAAAACCATGTGACAAAACGCCGTTAATGTAATTATAGGAAGACTAAAAACTGTGTGAGATTTATTTTTATTATAGGCATAAATCAAGTGCCGAGGGCAATGTAGCAGCTGTAAAGTAATTGTGTGGATAGAGTATGCGGGAAATCAATTGATGAAGAAGGCGTGATAACAGCCACGGGGCGTGATAGAAGCCTCGGCGTGTCACGTTCCTTGGAGCAAAAGTTCACATAGGACATTTTTTTATCATATTGAAAAAAGCGGACTTAAAAGTAAAAAGGCATGTCAAGAAATTAAATTAATTTTAAAAACGGATTTACAAAGTCTTCATACAATATTTTATTTATAATAATAAGACAGGAATTTTCTTAATTAGAAACGTAAGAAAAAATCTAAATTTATAATCCTTTGAGGTTGAATTGTAAATATGAATATATTATTCTTACTATAGTTTATATGTTGTAATTAAAGATTGAGACTAAACGTGCTTGGTGGAATTTCAATTTTAAATTTAAATCGTTCAAATTTTGTATGTACATATTTTCCAAGTGTCAGTTCAAGTTTATCCGTTCTCTTGAATTGCTGATGATGCCGAAAGGCGAAACCCGGGTCGTTAAAGACAAAGCATGTGAAAGTGTGCAAAATTTGAATGATTTAAATTTTCTTGTTTATATTTTTGACAACAAAGTAATATACGATTCGATTTCATTTGTTTCCATTTTTCAGTTCCCCAACCTATCTTTTTTCCAAAAAAAAGTAGGAATAGAAGGATAGGGCTAGGACATTTAAAATAAGATTGCATGCATTTAGAGTCTATATTGTTATTTAGTTTGAGCATAAAAAGTAGTCGGAGTCTTGCTTTTTTTACAATTACGACCATCGATGGGCTGGCAATATGTTAACAAGGGGC
Source organism: Himalopsyche anomala (assembly GCA_031772345.1). Classification (NCBI taxonomy): domain Eukaryota; kingdom Metazoa; phylum Arthropoda; class Insecta; order Trichoptera; family Rhyacophilidae; genus Himalopsyche; species Himalopsyche anomala. The sequence goes on from CM062824.1 coordinate 18,245,205, forward strand.
TCGTTTAGTCTCAAAGTAATTCTCCGTGTTCTGGGGAAGGAGTGAATTTGCTTAATACTCCTATAAAATTTACCGTAAACTTATCAATCGAAATAGCTTAAAATGTACTACTGTCTATACTGAAGCTGTCGTAGATAATATATATAAGTAAAAAATTGCAGTTATATACTAGTTTGATCTGAAAATATTGTTTTCTCATAAATTAACAAGGGGTTCGCCGGCCGTAGTAAAATTTTACAAGGGGCTCGCGCGAGCCCCTGCGAGCCCTCTTCAGCCCACCCCCGACTGCGAATCAAACTCCACAACACTATATAATCCTACAGCCAATAATCGTTCTATTAGTTCATTCTATGTCAACAGAAACAATTCAATATTTTGGTAACGATTTTGTGAAATTCCGGGTAACTATACACGCACCGGAATTGCCATTACTAATATTTTTTTTATCCACTAGTTTCTCATTGTATGTATAAATAATATAATACAAATTTTTTGATTGATATTTTAACAAAAATACGAATACAATATTATTATCAAAACATACACACACAGAAAGATATCTCTAAAAGATTTTTTGATTTGTGGATTATGCATGGAACTATACGATTTCCATACTTCTATATCATACGCGTCCCTTTCCCTGGTTAAATTGAGTAATGTTATAGCTTAATATTTTCTAATAATACAATATTTGTATGTAAAATTATCAAAAGTCATGCTCCCCTGTTGGAAAAAGTATTCTCCTTCCATTCTTTTGATTTGAATTATATATTATTAGTGAGCTTGGTGATTTGACCGCCAACAACCAAGTAAAATATTGCACATTTAACTAACAAAAGAGCCATGGTCAGTGGTCACAATTTAACCTATTAATATTTCAGAAATCCCTGTCGGTAATTAATTTTATAGCTTTACATTAAAACATTTCTTTGCTCTGCAGAATAACGGTGTGGGTAATAACTGTTGGTCTTCTGCGACAATATTATCTCATTCGTCTGAAGAATATACAGTACACTGTCAGTAATAAATGTGCGTTTAGCAAAACCGGTCTCGATCGAATAAATTATTGGCTTGTATTTTTTGGCCAGAATTCGTATTGAATGGTCATAATATATAGGTCAGAATAAATAGTCATAATTTGAATGAAAATTAAAAAAAACCCAACCTAACCGAAATTGTATTCTGACTTCTGTAATATAAGAATATTCTGGCCGTATAATATTTTTATTCCGACCGTTCATATTTTTATTCTGACCAAAAACTGATTTAAATTCTGACCATCTTTGTTCCCTAAATAATTTGTTAAATAATTTCTGTAAAATGAGTGTAACTTTTATAAATAAAATACCTTTCTATTAGGTTAGGCGGTTAATAAGAATTATTTGTTTTTTAAATGTTTTATAAATATAAAGTTGTAGAAACGTCTTATTTAAAGATTACAAAAAAACTTAGAAACTTGTATTGAATTATAAAGTAAGTTGTCTATAATATATTACAGTTGGATGTAATACTCAAACGTTAATGTGTTATAAACAAAATATACATATTTATATACAAATTTATTATTGTTATTTTTAAGATAGCGATATGGAAGACTTTTTCAGTATTCTACCGTTGTTTCAGTAGTATCTTAGGAGGGCGATATATTGCGAATCAATTTCTCAGCTTTTAGCAAAATTATGAGCAAGCTAGTGCCGACCGACGCGTGGCTAATTGTACAACAACGTGATTTCACGCAAGACCTGACGTGCCGGTTATGGTTGCGAGGGAAGGGTTAATATTTAACCAGAAATAATAAGGGTTGATGCAGTGGCTTCTTTAACGACCAAGATAGAAATAAACAAACTGTTTAAATAAAATTCAAATAAATTCGAATTTAAATAAAAATATTTAACATTAATTGTTGCTATTAAACAAAATAAATCATAAAAATTAACATTAATAATGTTGTTATTCTGCTGGTTGTATTACTAAATTTGATATTTGCTTCGCCTTTTAATTAAAATCATAAGGTTTTTTTTTACAAAGAAGACGTTTAATGTAATTTTTTACTTGTAAGTAGGAAATAAAAATTGAGTTTTTTTGCATTTTACTGGTCACGAGCATATATAATTATACTTAAATTTGAATCGTTCAAATTATGTACACTCCCACAGATTTTGTCACTAACGACCCGGGTTTCGCCTTTCGGCATCTTCAGGCGTTCAAGCGCACGGATGAATTTGAACTGACGCTTAGTAAATGGATGTTTCGAAACCCGGGTCGTTAGTGACAAAATCTGTGGGAGTGTACATAATTTGAACGATTCAAATTTAATATTGAAATTCCACCAAGCACCTTCAGTCGAAATCTTTAATTATACCTATACTTATTGTAATATAAGTAACTTAAATTTTAAGGAAAAAAAAACACATCGGAAATAAATTTAATAGCAAAAAGCGACCCGTTTTTTCTTACATGTTACACTAATATAATAATTGATTCCAATAAAAGCTCTCACTGACTTCCAATAACTCTTAACTATTCTAACTAAAGACCGACTAAATCGAGAATACGAAAAAAGTTTTATTATAACTCCGAATGCAGAAGAACATGGAACAGAGTAAATGTGGCAGTACGAGGTATTGTTATATTCACTCGTGAGATAGTGACAAGACCACCAGATCCAGCCAATGTTTCATGACCGCTCTTCACGACGCCGTTGACACAAAGAAACAGTTTACCCCTTACATTTCTTTCCCAAACAGTGTATAATTGATCTGCTTTTTAATCGTTATAGCTCAGCCACTTAAATGAAGATGATATTAAATATCATATTATCGATTGATCATTTCATAAGTTCAGCTCCGTGCAACTCATATTAAGATAATAGGAAAAAAATTCTGCAATGACCCATACAATACCAACAATTTTTTTCATTAAGTTTTATTAAGTTTTTCACAAAGTTGTTTCATTCTTTAGAAGTTTATTGGCATAGAATTTTTTTAAGTGTCACTTTTTAATGATATGTTTATTAACTGGTCCCGATAGAGTGCAACATTTTACATAAAACTGCATATTTCACGCCAATTTAGTTTTTTCGGAGTTGTTCGAGTAATGAACTGAACTACAGATATATGTAATCAGTATAATGTGACGACGACGACGACGACAAACTGAAGACGACGACAGTGAAAAAGAATACGTCTGATTTTATTGAATATAATTTACTACAAATAAGCTGCTATAAACCAATATGTTTTTAAGCAGAATAGTGCATAATTTAAAGAAAGGATTTTTTGTGGATGTGGATAGATCAACAACCAACTTGTGCCACAAACCAAATGACTCCTCTGAATTAAAGCAATATCATATTATATATTCCTCCGTAGAATAGATGTTATTTTTTAAAATTATGAAAATACTGCTAAAGTTCCCAGCCACTGTATTTGATTAAATAACTCGCAAATTTCACGCTGCGAAACTTGACGGTTTAATTGTGAATAAATATGATGGGATGTTTGACTAAATTTATACTCTCTCCTGATACATTAGATCGGCTGATGTTTCCAAATGGCTCAGGTCCCTGAGGACTGCGGATACAAACATAAACCAAAAATATTAATTGGGTAGTTTTTGTTCGCAAAAGATAATTATATATGAATAAACACGTAGATATGAAACCTATTTGTATGTATAAATTTCAATAAAATAAAATGTACATACAAATATACTGAGGATATTTTTTTTACTAGATACTATTATCGTTGTCGTGGCGTAAATAAACGTGTTTCAATAATCAATTATTTGCCTTTCAAATTCGGTTATGTGGAGTACAATGGTTTCCTAGTGGAAGTATCAAAGTACAAGTTTTTTTTACGAGACTTACTCATTTTTTACGAAGTGAGTAGGGGTAGTGACATGGTTAGGACAGGACATGTGGTTAGCTAATCGTTCTCGCTTAACCCGGTTATTTTAGGATGGAAGAGTGAAAGAGAATCTGTAGACATCGTAAAGATCCACGCTTTTGGATAGAAACCGATAAATCGATTAAAAAAACATATTCTAATTATTTTTAAAAATTTAGAAATTTCTTAACATCACTGCGAATAAAGTTTTGAAATAAAATAAGTGAGACGTTAATATTTCTAAATGGCCATATTTTTTACAACTATGTTACATTAGATGGTATAAACGAAATATCATCCGATTTCTACATCATAAGTGTTCAAATAAACAAATGTATTTAACTGAAACATAACTTTTTTGGTAAATATGTCTAGATCAAAGATGCCCAACTTGGTGGGCCAAATAAAATAATGTATGTCTCTGATGGGCCACGCATAAATATTTTAAACCTTAATAATAATATGAAATTTTCATATTAATAATAAACGAACATCACACATTTTTAAAAATCCCTTTACCATTTTTTTTTTTTAATGTCGATCGGTAATTTGGACGTCGCGCATCTCAGTAGATTACTTAATTTTTTCGAAACAGGTTGACTGATGAAAATCATTACGATTTTCAACTTTGAGCAGAATTACTCGCAGCGATATCTGGCGCAAAATGCAGCTATAATTCCTCATAACCTCAATAACGGAAATTAAATTTTTGTATTTTATTTTATTCGAACATGGCTTTAATTGCAATATTTGATTGCATATCTAAAAGCTCCATATGTAAATCTAGAGGTGCAGTATCGACATTTATATCAAACTGGGTTAGGAAAAAAATAATGTCCTCATGCTTTTGGATAAATAAAAATCTATCGTCGAATGCTTTGATCAGTTTTTTTACTGTCATTAGCATATTATATATTCAGTAGTTTTTCTATAACAAATAAATTTATTTAATACTTTAAATTAATTGCATTCTTCATCGGTATGCAAAATGTATAGAAAATTAAAAACATCGAAATGGTCACATGAAACCTTCAATAAGGCCACATGTGGCCCGCGAGCTAAGGTTTGGGCCTGGGTTAGATCTTTGTTGAATTAGTATATATTTGCAAATCGAATATACCACATATACTAGCGAAAACAATAAATTTGACTTGTTTTTTTAAAAAATTATAAACGTTTTGTAAAGTCCTATAGCCATGAGGTATACGCAATTGGGGATTAGCTTTGATCATCTGCACGGTCATGGGTTTGAGTGCCGAAGTGAGAGAGTTGCATAAATTGTGATTTCTTTACTACCTCTATCTATACCAGGGATGGCGAACCTAGGGTATGCGTGCCCGATGTGGCACGTTTGAGAATTTGGATGGCACGCTAACGATTTCCAAGTTTAAAAAAATTTAATTTTGATAACATAATCTTTGAATTATTAATTTATTCCGTTTTATTAATTTTCAAATGTTGTTGTGATTGTATTTATTAAGCTTGTAAATAAAATTCAGAAAAAAAAACATTTTTTATTTTTTCTATTTTGTTATTTTTTTTACTGCTTGCGCACGCCACACAATCAAGAAATAATATTTGAGAATTATTGAGGACCCAAAAAGGTTCGCCACCCCTGATCTATACGATCCTGAAAAAGAGTTTCAGAGCGATCGATTAGATAATTACAAGCCTTTGTCACATTATTTTTATTTTTTTCCGCCACCTTCAAAAAGAAAAGGCAGACTTAGGGAATGACTTCACAGTTCTCGTAAAATATCTACTGCTTAAAATTTTATAAGACGCAGATATATTTTGAAAAAAAAATAAAAGCTTAGATAATATTATATTATCAAGTGATTATTTCAAAAATTTAAAATAAATTTAAATGTAAATCATGAATTGACATTTATTTGAAAAAAATCTGTTGTAGTATTTTAGTCAGTGGCGGATTAAGTACGCGAGAGGCCCCATGAGCAATAACATTTTGAGACCCTGTTTTTCGGATAACATAAAATTTTCAGAAAATTCTATGTAAAATATATAAAAATTTCAACAGAAAGTATATGAGCTGTATAATTTTGAGGCTCCTTTACTTCGGAGACCCCAATTCGCTTATAGGATAATCCGCCAATGTACATAGTTGATAGCTAATTTGGCTTATCCTTTCATCATAACTATACAGAACAGTCCAAACAGAACATAGTTCTGACGAGGGCATAAGATGAAATAGCTATCAACTATATTTAAATTAATATTAGTAGAACTAAAATACTTTGTGTTTTTTACACCTTATACAAATCATGAAGTTACTCAGAATTTAAATTTATAAACAATAACATTTTATAAATTATACTCTTTAATAAAATGTTGTACTGATTAATTAATTATGATTATATTTTATGTTTCAATAATATTATTATTTTTCTTTAGATTGCCAAGTCACCGGCGTCGTGTTAGAATAAAATGAGTTAATAAATATTATTCAACGAAGATTAATGTTAGTGAAGAGTGTAAAGACCACACATGTTTTATTGCCGTAGAAATATGATAGTTTCGTTGTTAGCATGATTCAGAACAGCTACACTAAAATTGGAGGTAGAACATCACACTGATATATGATATCATACAACTATAATTTTTTTATGAATACTGTTAACAAATAAGTAAACATGGATTGTATTCGAAATATTTACTGTGCTGTAATGAATGTATTTAAATGCATATTCGTGAAGATTCAAATACTTATTATGATGTAATAAAAATGTGCTATGGAATAGTTTTTGAGTTCAAAAACTCTTTGTAAGTATTATGTGTAGTCATAGTATAGAAAATATTAATGTCAAGGACATTTTAAAATGCAGAAGGAGCGAAAATTGAATATGATAATTAGACATGTCGTATATTGAGAGGGTTTGCGCCGCCGGAAAATGCTGTCCGCGAAGCGAGGAAATAAAACTCTCATTAAATCGCGCGAAGGCACTCTATCGGAGGCGCCCTCCAATGAGACCGTAGTAGGCGGTGCCGGCGCTAAAGCGCGCCCCGCCCACGAGGGATTCCGTCGGAGCCGCCGTCCGGCCAGTCAGTCAGTCGACGAACGCGGACCGGGCGACAGTGCCCAGACAATTTTCGATGGTCGAGCAAACCGTGTTAGTGAACTGCAGTCCGACTCCGGTGATGCAGGCCGCTCCGACGGTCCGCTCCGAGGAGGCGGACGGGGAGCGGAAATTGAACGAGCATCTCGCCGACGAATACGTGCAAGAGTTCGTATTGGATCACCTCGAAGACAGCGTGAAAAGAGAGCCTCACCGGCATTTGCCGTCGTGGCACGAAGACGACCCTCGGATACATCGTGCCGCCGCCGGATGGCACCAGCTGGAGCAGCGCCGATTGCAATCGCTGTCTCCCGCTTGCGAACCTGCAATGTTCGGATCCCAGCAACCGGTTCTTGTGAACATGAGTACGATGAGCGTGGCAGCTATTCCGGGTACACCGCCTGATACGCCTCCGGTGAGTCAGAGTCCCGCGTATCGCCCACCCGGACTCATGGACGACATGATGTGGCTTCCCCAAGCCATCCGTCAAGAGCCCCAGCCTCTGGACCTAAGACCCCAACACTGCTTACCTGACGAGTGGGAGCGCCGCGAATACAACAATATGATGCACGATCAGCACTTGATTCGTCCGTTGAGTGCATGTTCAATGGGAAGCGAAGTCTCCCCTCGCGGTATGCACGCGCTTTCCAGCGGATACTCCACGTGCGGCAGCGATGACCTTCTGAACGACGACCTGTTAATGTCACTGTCAGTGCGCGAACTCAACAAGCGTCTCCATGGTTGTCCGAGAGAAGAAGTGGTCCGCCTCAAGCAGAAGCGTAGAACGCTCAAGAATCGCGGCTACGCTCAAAACTGTCGGAGTAAACGCTTACAGCAGCGCCAGGATTTAGAGTTGACCAACCGATCCCTTCACGGAGATCTGCAAAGGCTTAAGATGGAGCTGGCGCGAGTGGCGCAAGAGCGAGACTTGCTGAAGCAGCGTTTGCTCGGATCGAGACCAGCACCCCTCCCCCCAGAAGGCACTGCAGCACCGGAATACTACCTGTGACGTCAGCTACCGCCGCCACAGAAAGCTTCGTGCACTTGGTCGCGGTATTGAATCAACTATGATGAACTGTCGTGTGCGATGCGACGGTGAGAATTTTAGTGGCGATGTTTGGAGAGATGTTCGCGAAGACTAAAATTTGACAGCCGGTGTTTATTCGCACGCATATCCTTCGAATATTATGATTTCGTTCATAGCTGTTGTTTGATTCCCCGTTAAGTTTGCTATTAATTTTTCTAATTTTGTTATTGTGGAAACTTTTTATACTTATATGATAGCAATTAAAAGTATTATTTTTTACTAGGCTAATAGAGTCCGACGGCGGGGTGGAAAACGAAAGCCTCGGCGGTCGCCCCGCGTCGACTGTGGGATGGATCGGAAAATATCTTTTCGGTTTTATGCGACGAAGAGTTTATTTTAAATACGATTTAATTACAACAATAAATGGAAATGATATGGTTGTGTTAAATAATATAACTATGTTATAATTACGCTAAAGACTTTATTTCAGTAAAATAAAATGAAAATATAATAAATTTAAGAAAATGAAATTATTCTACTGTAAATAGTCAGTAATTATTATGAAAATGTGTTTTATTAATAAAAATATATTTGAAAACACAAGCAAATTTTTAACTGTTATTTCCCAACCAAACAACATACATACACAATCTAAGGAATTAAAAATAATCAGATAGGTATGTAATATTGAATGAAATATAAAAGATTTTTTTCTATGATCTAAAATGTAAACACTGTTGTAATACATTCTGACAATTATATCAGTAAAGACTAGGACAGAATCAGTTCTCAGTCAATTCGTAATTGTCACTTGAAAACGATCTAGGTGATAACGTTTCTTGGCATAAAATTAAGGCACGATTTTTGAAATACTTTCGACAAAATATTTACCTGAAGTTGTGTTTTAGCATATCAGTTAATAATAAAATCATACAACACCTTGATAATATATGGAATGATTTGATTATATTAAATTAGTTAATAATGCGTAGCATCAATGGCAGATTACCCCATAAGCGCAAGAGGCGCGCGCTTGGTGCCTCCAAATCTTAGGGGCCTTAGAAATAAATTAAATAAAACCTTATATTTTAATTTCAGTTTTCAATATTTATTTTTATTATTAGAGTTTTGTAGCACTTTTATGTTATTCGAAAAACATGGCCTCTAAAATTTATTGCGCCTGAGGCCTCCAACGTGCTAAATGCACCACTGCGTAGCATATATACGTCTACTAGATTAGTTCAACATAACTTGTTTTTAAGGTAAATATTTGTAAGCCAAGCACTCAAGCTTCTATTTGAGAGAGAGAAGGGAGAAAAAAAAATTAAATGCTTAAACAAAATAAAATAATAAATCAATTGAGTATCAACAGTAGAAATGAAATTGGAAATAAACTGTTTTAGGAAATAAACAGAATATTAGTTCATTAATTGAACACTTAAAAATGGAGTAAGCGATCACATTTAAATATATTGACATAACACCAATAATACTAAGATTTTAAAGGGAAGCCTAAGAAAAAAATACATTGTAGCTTGTATCAAGGTGCTTAAAAGAGACATTTGGATCAATTTAAACCAGTCCCGTGGACATATGTAGGCGAGCAGGTAATGAGCTACCTAGTGGCTGCAAGTCATAAGAAGCTGCAAATGATCACAGATGAAATTAAAAAAAAAAAATATATTGATAATAATTTTGATGCCTCAATTTTTTCGATATTTTTTTTTGAAAAATACATTTTCAATGATAATAATATTATGGTGGGTATACAATACTTGCCGCCTGTGTGGTCGAGTGGTCAACGTTTTCAGTTTCGGAGGTTACGGGTTCGAATCCCAGAACGGACAGTTTTACGAATCGATTTTTCAATCGATTTATGAATTTCTGTTCGAAGGCATGGATGTACGTGATGTCTTGAATATCCCCCTCCCACCCATCTTATCATATGAAGAGGCGTATCGAGAGCGATTAGCTAACCACTAGTCCTGTCCTAGCCCTATCCTTCTATTCCCACTCTCTTTCGAAAAAGAGAGTTTGAGAAACTGACTTACAAACAGTCCTCGTAGAAACACTTCTGTTTAGATAAACTCCATTAAGAGACCATATGCTCCACATTGGGAGAGGACATGGTAAAAAAAATAATACAATACTTAACTTGATCGCAAAAATCTTCTTTAAATATGACATTGACCGATGGCAATAGTAAGGGCGTTATTTTAAACTCTGTACAGGGGCGGCACATAGTCTAGGAACGTCACTGGTTAAAACTGTAAACATTAAGATACGTATAATATAGAATCCAAAGCATAAAATATTAGTAAACATCTATTTGGATTGCAAATATGGCCAGGTAGATATCAGACACACAATTTGCTAAAAAATAGACATCGTTACTATTTCTCGTGTTGTGCAAATCAAGGTGCTCTTGACAACGCAGAGAAGAGGTTATCCGGCAGATATATCACGTCTTCGATGGCTGAATAAAACAACTTTTCTGGTATAAGAAACTAGAAGTGTTATAAACTTCAAGCGAAGATAATTCATCAATTTTATAAGATGTCCATTGTCGGACGAAGGCTTCTCATGGAAAATTTACATTAAATTTTCATACTCGTCTACTGCTTATTCTCTTTAGTTATCCTTGCCACTGTTTTGTTCTCCTCAGACTCTGCTAGAACACAAAATTTTCTTAGCCGTGTCATCATTGTATAATTATTTGATAACACGCATAATTTGTTTAATTAAACAGTTTTATCTATTTACCGATAAGCAAACTAGGTTATCTTTTTGCAAAAATGGCAGAGTAGTATTGAAAAGCTACATAACCTTAAGATACTCTGTCAGAGATAGCTAAACTATAATATAAAAATGAACTTAATAACTTTAGGTTGTTATTTTAGTTACTACAGTGAATTAACACGTTTTTTAGTGTATATTTTATAATTGATTTTTGAGAGCTTAATATTAAAGTTAGGCATGTCAGTATATGACAAAATTCATGGAAATTTTACGATTCTCAATTGAAATACATCATCTTTATACAATTATATAAATAGCAAATGTTATGAAAAAAAAACAATTATTTCATAGCTCTTATGTGCAAAATAATATTATTTAATGAACTCATACACTAATGGCAATAAAATAATATAACGGCTATTTAAACTGAGAAATTTGCAGTCAGGTTGTTTGAATTTATTTAATGAACGTAAATTCATTAGCTATCAAAACATGATGATTATGATTCTGATAGTTTTACAATCTAAAAAACTCTTACCCTCATAGTTATTAGTTAACAATTTTATTTTTTAATATTGAAATAATGACTTATAATATATTTCAATAGATAACTTAATATTTCAGATCAGCTGTTGGAAGACTTTCTGAGTAGAAAAGAAAAGAGAAAAGTGTGAACAGATAATATTATGATTTTTTTTTTGGTAAAGCTAAATCCTCTGAATATGACACTAATTTTACCTTTAAATGCTATTTAAAATATGAATCTTATAATGAGAATTATATCACCCTTATATTTTACAATAAAAATACGCTTTATAACGAAAAGCTTTCGACTGTGGAAAGGCAAAAGGATGTAACCCACAGTTTTTTTAAAACAGTTTTTTTTCGATAATCTCAATGTATACAACTGGATATACGTTATATCGAAAAATATATGCCGAAAATGCCGAATACGTATCTAAATTTAGCTTTTTAAAAGGAAAGGCCGGTGGAAATTGCGATCGGGAAAAAAGACTTACAAAAAGGTTTTTTTTTTTTAATTTATTCAATTAATATTATATACATATTATTTATTGATCACTATCCTATTATGAACCACAAAGGTGAACGATACACATATACATAATGTTGTCGTGAAAATGCTGTAGTTATGTTAACGTTTTCAGTTTAAAAACATATCAATATTGTTGACAACTATTTATTTCCAAAACGTTTTTAAACGAGAAAAAATAATTGACTGCGATTTTTTAAAGTTGTCTCAAGATTCGATTTTTTTTTTTTGTATATGTTTTTTTGTTAAAATTGTCACAACTGTGAAGCAATTGTAAGTAATTATTGCGACTGGCTAAATCTTATATTTCTTTCATTGTTGTATTTATATATAATATGTGCGTTGAACCGAAATTTTCAGTAATTTTTAAAGTTAAAAAATGGTTCGAGTAAGTAAATTATTGAACATAAGACTTTATTACTTGCTTAAATGAATCAATTATTTCATAGTTTGAAAAGAGGTAAAAACGTCGATTTGTAATTTCATTCGTTCCGAAAATACTAGATTTCATTTTATCGTTTAAGATACGTCAGAAAAAGATTGATTTAATGCTTAAGTTTTTCTCCCTACAAATAAATTAAAGTTGATATTACGAATAAAATAATCCAAACGTTTAAACGTTTTAAGTACTTTTAAACCCATTTAAACGAAAAGATAAAATCATTAAATAAGAGTTACATTGTCGAGTAAAATCTTTTTATCGTTTTCTAATTGTGGCTCAAAAATTGTTCCTGAAATACGTTCACGTGAATGTCTTATTCGGAATTGAATTTGCTGAGTCGAGCATTTCCGGAAGCCTTCTGTCTCGGCACTACAACTTGTCAGCACTTTATACGAGGTTAGCTCAATACGAAAGCCCAATCAATGGATAGTAAATAAGTACGTTTTTAAAATCGATATCGTCAGTTGAATTCCAAGAAAAAATGGTGTTTATCAATTTAAAAAAAAAAGATAGTTTTGTAAACAAAGACTCAATATAAAATGAAAAGGTATTACTACAATCACACCGCCAAATCTGTCGAAAATAATATAAAACTAGCAAACTGTTTGTTAATATTTTTTAAAAGATTTACATGAGTTATTATAAATACTCGAAATTATACCACTCGATCGCCTGTGTGGTCGAGTGGTTAACATCGTTGGCTACCGCTACGGAGGGCACGGGTTCGAATCCTGGTACGGGCAGTTTTATAAATTGATTTTTCAATCGATTTATGAATTTCTGTTCAAAGGCATGGATGTATGTGATGTCTTGAATTCCCCCCTCCCACCCATCCTATCCTATGAACGGGGCGTATGGAGAGCGATTAGCTAACCACTAGTCCTGTCCTTGCCCTTTCCTTCTATTTCTACTCTCTTTGGAAAAAGAGAGGTTGAGCAACTGAGTAACAAGCAGTTCTCGTAGAAACATTTTCTGTTGAGATAAACTCCATTAGGAGTCCATATGCTCCATATTGGGAGCGGACATGGAAAAAAAAAATTATAAATCATATTATATTGGAGCAGGGGTAGGCTGGAGAGGGCTCGAAGGGGCTCGAGTGAGCTTCTTGTTAATTTTTATTAAGGCCGGCGAGCACCTTGTTAATCAAAGAGAAAACAATATTCTCAGGTCAAATTAGTATATAACTACAATTTCTGAATCGTATATTATTTACGACAGATTCAGTATACACAGTAGTACAATTTTAGCCATTTGGATTGACACGTTTACGGTGAACTGCATATTGTTTCATATTATAATTGTATTAAGTAAAAATCGATTGCTTATTTAAGTATTGCATATGATTGCATAGGAATGATAAAAAAATCACTCTTCCCCAGAACACCGAGAATTGCTTTTAGACTAAGCGAGCCCCTTGTTAACGTATTGACAGCCCGCCAATGGAGTGTGAATTTACTTTGAAATATTAATGGCATTATATTGGTATGTAAAAACGAATTATCTAAGCAGGTAATCATTTACATTAATTTTATTTGATCGGATTTTTATCCAATCCAAAAAAGAACTATTAAATCGTAATTATTATCTCATACTGATTTTCTTATTAAAACACAATGAAATGTATTTGAAATGTCGTTAAAAATCTTAATCCAAATCGCGACACGCAAAAAAAACTATTGACAATTTGAACACTATTTTTCCATCGTTTACGACTGTTTATTATAATATAAAATTATTTGAATAATGTCGATTGGGAGATTTTTAGATTTCGATTTCAGTATCTATTTAATTAATGTTTCTGTAAATAGTTATAGTATCATATTAGATAAAAAACTTAAAATAACACTGAATTTAGTAATTCAACTAAAAGTTAAAGTGATACTGTATTATTTTGACCTTATTACAATGGAGTTCTACAAAATAAATGTCAATTAAATCATAAACATAATTTAATGAAACCATTTTGTAGTACAGTATTTTTTTTAATAATTGTAATTTAATACACTATTAACGTGTACCTTTGTCGATATTGATGACAGTAAAAATTTGAAATGCGCGAAATAGTGTTCAAAGGTCACGAAAAAACAAAAAAATATGTATAAAGGACGTACTTTTCGGAAACTTGGTTGACGTAAAACTATCAAATTTCACCGGATGTGTTTTTTTTTTCATTAATAATATGTCGATTCATGCAGCATTTCAATTCATTCTGATTATATAATAATAGAAGTGTATTGTTTTATCGAGAAAGTCGTGAATATGTAACCCGACTCTTTTAAAAACATAATTAAATTTAAAAAATAATTAAAATGCTGTTTCAGCAAAATGGAATATTTCCTAACATACGATTCAATTGTGTGTTTTTTTTAAATAATACTAAAATCACAAGAATGCTTACTTTGCAAATACACAGTAACTATCCGAACCACCGAGACTTGGGTAAGTTTTAAAAGCATAAACACACTTACAGTGATAAGTAAATTTTATCCAAAATCATCTATGATAGTTTATAATACAATTGTTATTTAAGACAATTCTCACAAATGAATTTTTGAATTTAATCATTTGAATGAAATTGATTTTCGATTTACTGTCTAAATATACTGAAATCTGACAAGGACGCATTTATTTGGTACAATTTCATTAAAATGCAATTAGAATTAGTAAAGTTTTTACATCAACGAGATATATATAACATAATTGATCGCTATTTTGTCAATTGTCAGAAATATCGTTATCTGAGTATCTAGTTCTGACGATAACGTGATGCTTAAATAGCTATCAACATTATTATTTATATTTTTTGACGTTTTAACTTATAATTTTTTTTCTGAACAATAACAACTTTCTTCCTCTTCTGCTTCTACCACTTTATGTATTCAGAACAATAATAATCTATTTAGAGTCAAGGAGCAGATAAATTGAATGTTATTTCTTACGGAAAAAAAATGTTTTTAAATTCGTCATATTCTATATTTGTTAGCCGCTCAGAAAAGGAATAATGACGAATATCTAAGTTACATTGTATATCCGTTCATAAATACGGGGTCTACTTTAAATAAAAGTTACTAAAAATGTAATACATACTAAAAATGTCGTTCGAAGCCGGGTGGAACCATTAGTATATACACTTAATAAAATAATGAAAAACATTGGGTGAATGACCTATCGAATTATCCAAGGAATAAAGTGAAATTGCTAAATCTACTTTTATTAATAATTTATAAATTTAACACTTTTAAATGCATTTTTAAAATATATATTTTTTCATTATGATAAGCTGTAGCGTCAACTACGAAGTAAGAAAGTGAATATGTGCTTGCCACGTCTACCCTCCAGTACGTTGGCGTAGAGAAAAATGCAATACAGCGAAAATTTTGCACTGGAAATAGACAATAAGGGAAATACCATTCTCTAGTGGAACAGAGTGACAATAAAATCGAAGAAGTAGTCAGTAACACAATTTTCCGTATTTTAAAAAATTGTTTTCAAATCTTTGTCAAAATAGTTTTTTTTGTTGCGTCAAAATTATCGCCATGTAAAAAATAAATAATATAATTTTTAGTTTAGTCGAATTATAGTTTTGCGTACACAATAGTTTGTAAATGATATTTTTAATAATCATTTTACTACTTCGGGGAGTATCAATTACTTTTCTTATAGAAAATATAGTAAAGTCAAACCATGTTCGCATTTAAAGTATATTTTTTTAATTTCTAAAATATTCTTCGAATCCTATATCATTAAATTATGAATATACTACTATTAACAGTAAGTTAATACTACAAAGCTTGTCAGAGTACTCAATGTTTTACCAATCTTATTTATAATATGAAACACAAGAGAATTTTAAAGTCCTTTTATAGATTGCAAGAAATATCGTAGCAGTAACTACACAAGATTTGGTTGATATGTTTAAGAGCAGAAGATGAAATATTGTATTTTTTGATGGAAAAGTTTTCAATGAAACTAATTTCGACTTAAATCGTAAATACTAACTTGGCCTGGACAATCAAATCAGACTGACTGTGCAACACTGATTGGTGGATACATTTTTTCCTTATAACATCAGAGATTTACAAAGATCATTATTTCAGCTTGTCTTTATACTAAAAAAACAAATGTCTCCGAATGTTCGTTCCAATACTATTTTACGGGTCCTGGAGTGATGATATTCACCATCCCGGATAATTATTAAGGTCATCAGTCCACCATGTTCATTAAAGTTGTTCTTAATCTATCATTCAAATATTGGTCGATTTTTGGGCTCTACGCCATTTATATGTACGGATTTGCCTTAATTATCGTGGGAGATACCCAACTCTTTACACTTTGTAATATTTGCAGTAGGTCGGCCTCGTATACGGACAATAAGCTCTTCTAATTATAGCGGCTCGTTCGATGGACGAATTGTAACTTATTTTACAATTGTATAAGTATATAGTAAGTTGGTTTCGATTATTTTTTTGGATGAAAGATTTCATTTTCATACTCAACTAGTAATTGAGATTTAACCATATTTAAAAAAATGTCCTTTATTTCAAGAAAAAATAAAATATGTTTTTGTTATGTAAGACCAGCGGTGGGCTGCCAATACGTTAACAAGGGACTCGCTTTATATCAAATAAATTCTCGCTGTTCTGGGGAATTAGTAAGTTTTTTATCATACCGATGGAATACTTAAATAAGCAATCGATTGTTACTTAATACACTTATAATATGTAATAATATGAAATTTACCGTAAACTAATTAATGTAAATAGCCAAAAATGTACTACTGTGTACACTGAAGCTGTCCTAGGTAACATTTAAGTCATAAATTGCAGTTATGTACTCATTTAAACTAATAATATTGATTTCTCTTAAATTAACAAGGGGCTCGCGCGAGCCCCTCCGACCCCGTCCAGCCCACCCCTGTATAAGACACAATAGTATGCGTGTGTGATCTTTGTAGGAGGTTTTCGATATAAACAAATTCAAAGTAATTCTTCTTGACTTAAATAAGTTCTTTTGTTTTATTATTTCTTTGTAGTAAACAGTTCAATTTATTGAAAGATAAAATAACGCAATATATCGTAGGCATACAAAGAACAGTGACTAAGTCAAAATTCTTGTTAGTGTCAAATTGAAATAAAAGTTCATTTTTTACGAGTTAAGATAATATTTAATTAAAATTGTCTTTTGCTTAAGGCAGGAAGTTAAGGCACTAGAAGTTTAGTATGAAAATGTTGAAACAATTTTTTTATTAGAAAATTTGAGTTTTGAACGAATAGTACTTTTTTTGACAGAAATTGGCTTAGGTACGGTAAATAAAATAATCAATAATTATTGTAAATGATGTATTTATTTTTTGTCAGTTAACATAGAGTAAAAAAATAAAATATACATATAAATCAGCACAATTAGGTTAATTTCTTATAATAAATCGTCACTTTCAGATCACAGAGACAACTAGATTTGGTACTTCTTTCTATCCTTTTAATTTTTTAAATATTTTTATCCGCTTCCTATTTGGAGCATAAAGCTACCATCCAGTTCCTCCAATATTATTTATGTAATATTATTTGAATGCAAGCTTGATTTTGACTTGATCAATTTTCCTTGTAGCCAATATACTGACTTGGTCTGTATGCATTTAATAATCTCAAAATTGTAAAATATGACTAACACTTTTGGTTGTATGCTTACGATATAGCTCTTAAATAAATTCCAATATTGTCAAATCAAGTACATAGTTATTTTTGAATAAGAAAAAGTTTAAAATCTATGGCGGTTTTTCATTGAAAAATGTCAACTACAGAGATATAAGATAGTAAATGCAAAAATTGCTAAGCCAAATTATTATTTGTATATTTGTAAAAATAAATCAAGCTGGTAAATTCGCAATAAACATACATCATATCAATGAACGATTTCTTGTATTCAAATTAACAATAACGCGGAAGTAAAATAAAATTATACCAACACATGTTGTCATTTTAAATACAGTATTATAATCTTTGAATCATAATATAACGGCCAATGTTTATTTGTTTTAGTTTATAAACAGGAAATCTGTTTATTTTACCTTATACATATTTGTACATCAATGAAGAGGGTCATACTGTAACTGTTATTCAATTATCACTAATTATGTACGGACAATTTTTTTTAATAAAACTTTTTAACAAAAAATGAAAAATAGAAATTTAATTTGTACAGAATACATTACCATCAATCCTAATTTTTTTTGTCTTATCATTTAATTTATGTTTATTATATTTGTCAAAATCATTTCGCATTGGCGTCAGCTGTAATTAAATGAATTGTTCTTTTCATTATACAATTGGTAGTTAATTATTGACCATAGAAATTAGTATATTATTGGTTTTCAACCGTTTCCGCTCCCAATGTGAAGTAAATGGACTCCGAATGGAGTTTACACCAACATATGTGTTTCTACAAGAACCGCTAGTTACTCAGTTGCTCAACCTTTATTTAAAAAAAAAAAACGATAGTAGTTATAGGTAGTATAGAGCTAGGACAACACTAGTGGATAGCTAATCGCTCTCGCTACGCTCTGTTGTAAGAATAGAATGGATGGGAGTGGGGAATTCAAGACATCACGTACGTCCATACCTTTTATCGATAGAAAAATCAATTTTATAAAACTGTCCGTACTGGATTCGAACCTGTAACCACTCGACCACTTAGATGGAAAATTTGATAAAAATCTATTTTTATTTATTTTAAATTATTTAAATTATAAAACAATTTGAAATTAAGTAATTTAAGAATAAATGAACAAAGACATTTTAAAATGTGATCAATTCTCATATACATATTCTATTGTACAAATATAATTTATATATATACATAACTTGTGTCGTTTTAATACTATTTTAATAACATAACGACTATGGAAAGGAAAAAGGACGTAACTCACACAGCAAATTTTACAGGAAGCACAAAAAACGTGTTTTGATGATTTTGGGCCATACGCAAATTATGAAATATACACAAATTTGAAGTGCACGGTGACTTCTGAACTGGTGTTTAATTGATGTAATCTAATAATAATTAAAAAAATTGTCTAGGAAAAACCTTTTTTTCAGTCTTCTCTCTTGATCTAAATTTTCACAAGGTCTAGCTTAAAAGCTAAATATAGAAACTAATTTGGCATTTGCAGTTTACATCCTTTTAATAGAACATCTATCAAGTTTGATAAATTGTTATTATCGAAAAAAAGCTGCTTTGAAAAAACTGTGGGTTACGTCCTTTTTCCTTTCCACAGTCGATACGATGATTTTAAAGATGAAAAGAAACCGTTGAGTATATTATTTAAATACTTCAGCAATATGATAAATGATTTATTTGTAAAAAATACATTATTATATTTAAAATAAAGCGAAAATATCATTAAGAAAGTATAAAATATGAACAGATGATAAGGTTTTGTTTTAAAATATTCCATAATACACATTTGATAGATAACATGTAAACCATTATTATCTCAGTTTAGTTTTCTGTACTATGTTCTTTTAATGTGTTTAAATATAATATAAGTACTAAATGCTTGAATTATATTTACTTAAATATTGAGTTGTGGCCTCCTCTTAGTCAGTTTTATTATTGTATAACCGTACGTCAATAAAATTTATAGACCATTCAATCACGGGCATCAAAATACTAATAACGCATGGTAGCATAAAGAAGACTCGGAAGATTTATTTTATGAGAAAGAATGGAAGAGAAAATAAAAATTGACATGTGGAGTAAATGTGCGCATTATCTTGTACGTATTTAGTTTTATATATCATCCATAATATAGATTAAAATTTTTGTATAAAAATAACACGTCATTTTGTAGAACGTACTTATTTAATAATTAATATGTTTAATGTCTATCCAACAGAAATTAATTTTCGATTTTATTTAAGAGATTTGTATACAAATCATATATATTTACCGTAC
This sequence comes from Himalopsyche anomala, assembly GCA_031772345.1. Lineage (NCBI taxonomy): Eukaryota > Metazoa > Arthropoda > Insecta > Trichoptera > Rhyacophilidae > Himalopsyche > Himalopsyche anomala. The sequence goes on from CM062824.1 coordinate 18,265,378, forward strand.
ACATTAGAAATCGTAAATAAAAATGCTGATACTCTCAATGTTTATTTCTTCTTGAACCTAACATAAAATATTCATAATTTTATAATACCACCTTTGAACATATTGTTGAGAAATGAATCAAGGCGTTGTAATTTGATAATAATACAATTGATCTTTTCCGTGAATGAAATTTAATAAAATTGGCATACTAATTATTAAAATCCACTTATATAGTTTTAATTTTGAAATATAAATAGCCTTAATGTTGAAATAAGTAATGGAAATTATTATTTTTATCGCGAACATTTCGTTTGACTTTACGAAACATCGGCGTTTGGTTGTAGTGGCACTTAGACCAAAGTAGCTTTTCATGAGCTTTCCAAAGCGCCGTCTCGGAGGCTTCAGGCCGCAGGCTGTATGCGCGGAGGTTCTCATTGGACGCGGCGAGTGCTGACCCGGTCGAGCCACGCCTACCCGAGCTCTTGCAGCTAGACGGAGACAGTTAAACGTGGAAGCTCTGTGACTAGAATAGAACGAATACTGAACAAACCTAAAGCCTTCATTTGATATTAATACACACATTTTCCTATTGTTTAATGGCTGCGGGGATGCTCCATAAAATAAAGTTCTATCAATTGAACAGCCAAGTATTATATAAAAGATATAACCATCTTTTTTCTTATTGAAGTAAATATTGAATAAAACTTTATTAAATTGTGTTTTTAATTTTGAAAAAAGGAGAGATAATATATTGATCATAGCTTTATATACAACAAATGCTTACACAAAAAAATAATGCATATTATTTACATAATATATATGCATAGAATACATAATTTACTGAATCAGTGAAGAAAGTTTTGTTTGCGATGAAATATTTGTAAAATTTAATAATAAGTTGGTATTTTGAAAGATAAAAGCAAGCGTGCTTAATATTCAAGAAATATATTCTCTATAAAACCTATTGTTAACGGTTTTGAGAAGAAAATATTCTTTTTGGAATTCGTTACACGTATTTCAACAGTCACATAATTAAAAATATTAAATTTAGTAATCTCTGTAAAGGTTCATACAAAACGTGGTTGTCTTGGGCTGAACTAACTTTTATATAGAAATAAATTTGTACTTTAAACATAGAACAAGAATCTTTTGCTTTGGATGATTTTGATGAAATTACTGCGTTACGAGAGTTTTTAGTTGGAAAGATGGGTCGTAGATAAGTAGTTCAAATAAAAACGAAAGTCATATAAATACTATTTATACACGGTTAAATTGATGCAACAACTACTAGAACATTTTGGTTATTCATTAGTATTCTTGAGTCGCTACTTTTCATAGTAATTAATCAACAAACATTATTTGGTTTGTTAATGACATTTTGTATGTTAAACATGTGAAAATAATGATGAGTTATACTATGGAATTTTTCATTACGTGTATGGGATAAATGGCGGCAAATCAACCGCTTGTTGCATATCAGATTATGCACATCACCTGCGCAATCAGAATCGATTTTTGGCAATGATGCGGCAGCAGAAACAACGCAAGGTTGCAACAAAAAAAAAAACGCGTACGAGTAAGAAAGTTCACTATTACAGCCACTCCACCTTTTGCTGGCGTTTGTGATGATACGTCGGCAGATTTTTGTAGTGACAAGGTCGTCGCTTCACCAGCAGAAACTGTTCACCGCCGCCGCCGCCACCCTTACGATGCCACCCTGCCCGTGTTCCGTTACACCCAACCTACGCCCTGCTATCAGGGCTTGCACGCTATAATCAAGGAAGCAATGAGGAGTTATGAAATAATTCACATGCTATAAACATAATGTAATTTTGTGTTGACTATAAAAAAACATGTGAGCTTCTGTTAAACAGATTTCTAAAAAACATGTAACAAAATTTGAAACGTAATTAATTTACAATATTTGCGAATAAATCGAGTGACCTCTATACCAATGTGTATATAAAATGAGATCATAAATCTCTTGACGCAACAATTGATAATTTCTGTTGTCGTTAGGTAATAAAAAAGCTTCAGAGAAGACATTTAAATAAGCAGGAGAGGTGAAATTATGTCCCTTGTAATGTTTTTTTTTAAATACGCACAGTGAAATAAGCGTTTTATGAAATTTAATGTGTTTTACAAATACTTAAAATAACATTAAGTCTACTACCTTCATAGTTAAATTTATGTCCTGATTGAATACAGTATTGTAATTGCACATTTTTACGTTTTAACAACAACGTTTTAACTCTGGAATTTTCAGTCACAGAATAAACAAAACATACTTTAATGAGGTTGGTTTTATCGTATTGATTACAATTTTTAATCCCAGAAGTGTTCAACCCTGTTTTACGGTCGCGGTGGTATTGGCCGCTTTACTACTTTTGTCTTGGCGTACTGCCGTACGTGCTTACTACCTCCGCCAGAGATGGCAAATGATGTAAATGAGTAATCAGAATTTCGATGATAGTAATCTATATGCCAAAAAATAGATATTGATAGCAGTTGAGCATAATAGACGATATAATACTATCGAAATAATAACAAGTAAACGATAGTTAAAAACAAATAATTGAATCTTTCAAATTATGTAAATTCACACAATTTTTGTCACTAACGACCCGGGTTTCGCCTTTCTGCATTTTCAGGAGCTTAAGTTCACGGATGAACTTGAACTGACATAGATTTTAAATTAACTAACAGTAAAAGATAACGATTCCTTTGTAAAAAAAAAAAATAATCTCTTATGTGTTTTAATGAAATTTAAATAAATTATTTTATAGCATCACAACTTTTTTCAATGTGAACCATTCACTTTTTAAATCGATCATTTGACACCCAATATTTTTGAAGTACAGGTTATTAGTAATTCTCTTAATATTTCTTTAACATAGATTAACTAATATAAAAGTTATTTAGATTAATTATGTAATATAATACTTGGCTTATTAAAGGACAGAACATATTTAAAAGACTTACAAATTGATTAATATTTAGTAACAGAAAAGTCACTAATCAGAAATATCGCTAATCATAGTATAATTTGTTATGCAGAATAAAACACAGCGAATTTTCGTTTTGCTATAAAGTAATGTCTATTAGGTTGTCTATTAATGTTAAAGATTTATAATAAATATTGTGTAGTAAAAAAATCTGAATTTTATAAAATAAACTGTTTTCTGTGATTTGAAGAACAGTGTTTCATCAAAGTATAATGATATCAAACAAACTCTTCCTTATGCAGTGGACTATTTTCCATCCCTGACTTACGGAGGACAACTTTTCCAATCAATAGCCCCGTTATGTAAGAATGAACGGACGAACTGAAATGGAAACCAGTTTTCGTAATGCGTGCAGTGAGTAATTTTATCGATCACGACCAATTGTCTGGCGACCGTTACCGATAACGGTATCGAAGAAAATGCATTCTCTTATACGGAAATTCACTTTGAATAACATTATTAGAGTATTGATAGACAGCCTTGGAGTCATTCATCGACTTAGTTCTATACAGGTGTGACTTATTTAAAGATACTGAATCAAAATTACAATTTGATTGTAAAAAATATAATAAAGACACGTATTTATATTTAAATGTGCTTAATAAAAAAATAATATATGAAGGTAAGTGAGAGTATTCCGGCATCCATCATCGCGTTTTATTTTAGGAGTATTAAATTGGCTGGTTGTCTTATTTAACCTGGTGTTGTTTCTAAATAGAGTACACTTATATTTTTGATTTGTAGAAGTTAATTTTATAAATTTGATAACTTTGTTATTCCACTTGTTGTGTTACATAATATAATAAGTGACGGATTAAGATTTTCTGTATAATGATGTTTCTCACATGGGTGAAACACTTAGAATAACAAAGTTACCAAAATTAATGTTATATTAGAGAAAATTTAACCATTTTTTTCTGTGATACGTTAGTTCTAATCTTGTGCCAGATATATTTTCTAGTTTTGAAAATATAATGTAAAACAAAGCTACATAGGAATCTAAATAGATGATCCTCGAAAAGTAATGTTTTGAGTAATTATTATTTTATCATGATCTGACATGTACTACGTATAATGATGTACCTTGTCTCATCATAACGCACATATTTTACACCCCACACAACTAGTTGATGTCTCTTTGGCTGATAGCTACCGCATGGGTAGTTATTGAAATTTTCTATTCGTTTATTTACAAAACCCTCATCTTTACGGAACTGAATAACTAAAATTGTACACATCGAAACGGTGATTTGCAAATGGCGTAGGTTGTTCTATTTTATGTTTTAATATATATTACGTACATTTCTATTTAATTAAGAACAATGGACACCATGCTATTTTTTAGCAATAAAAAATGAAATTGCTGAAATGAAATATTTGGTCTTGCTATATAATAATTATAAAATTACCTACTACATGCCACATTGTATTCAATATACATCTGATGCAGTGCATCTAAAATGAAAGTTATTTACGATTTAAAAAAAATATATCAGCATACTTGCAATGAAAATATTAACAATTATATATTACATTTTTTAAAACTTAGAAATTAGGAGCAGCTTAACATAGGTTGTAAAAATTATCAACTGATTTAGAATTACGTTAAAACTGTCCTGTATTCTGGTTAAATATATTATTGTTTTTATTACCTCTTAGCAAATGATTAGATGTAAACTTGAGTTCCAGTCATCAAAGAGTTTGCGTCAGAAAATTCGAAAGTGATGGAAAAAACAATGATTTTATAATAAATGCTGTGTTTTTAATTGTTAATTGTCTTTGTATTTATATTAATTGAATGTGAAAAATTGGAAAATACTTGACCTTATTTGAGACCCGATTTTTATTGGGTGAAAAAATCACTTTAAAATTGAAAAAATATACTGCTGAAAATTTACACCTGTATTGGCTTAGTGCCGCCAATGGCCTCAGTGACATTTGAGGGCCACCGTTTTTACACATCAAACCCTCTCCGTGGGGGTTGTACACATAATTGAGGCGAGATGATACGTGAACATTCCCCCGCACGATTTGAATAAAGGATGTTGGCGGGTAAATTTACCCTCACTGCCGGATACTATCTTAAATATTGTCACACATCGGTATGCAAATTTTTTCAGTGCTTAAAGAATTCATAAATCTCTTTCATAATATGATTCGATTAACTATAGTTTTTTAGACGAGACTAATAAATTCAAAACATTTTTTTTTCAATAATAGTTATTGATATTAAATATTACAGAATAAAAAATATTGTCATATAAATTAATTTGAGTATAAGTTGAATATCTAAATAGCTAAATTCAAGTTTTTCGAAATTGTGAAAATAATCAAACTTAGACAAGCCGTCACGCGTTGATTTCAAAATGGAAAATGCAAAAGAATTATTATATTTAATATTTTCATATCTTTTTAATCTCTTTCCATATGCCAAAAACCCATTTTTTATACTTTGAAAATAATGTTCAATGGCTGATAAACATACCGTTTTACTTCTACTTAGTTAATAAAAATAATTATAACTGCATTAATAATTTTAAACTTTCGTAAAATTAAGAAGTTAGATACGCTTTTTAACGTGACAATTATCTTGAGTGTTCTATGCGAGCCTAGCTCAAAACTTAAAGAGTTTACATGTAGGCTGGGTACGATCCTTTGACTGAGGGTGAAGAGGAAGCCCAAGGATGAAAGTGTCCTGACGGCGCCGCGACATTGATAAGATCAGCGCCGGGAATGGGATCACATACTTCGCTGCCTTTTCTACCGACGGCTCTCTTACATCTTTTGCATTTTAATACAATTTTTAGACACGTGGAGACTTTTCATTTTTCTTATACCAATGCTGGAAGAAAAAGAGTTCAACGGTATTAAAAGAAAAATGATCCTTTAAAATATGTATACTATATTTATTATTTTAGTTATATTTCAATAAATACATAGTTTCAGTATTTACATTATTTAGATTATAAATGATAGAAGTCCTTTTCAAGAATTATTTCGAACTGAATATACGGAGCTTTATTTTCGAATATTAATGAAAAAGGTTGCATAAAAATTAATTTAAATAATAATAATATTTCCGAGTTATTTAAACTATGTAAATCTGATCTGAAGAACCTACTCCAGAAAACTGTTCAAGGTGTAAGAATTTTATATGGATTGAGTGAGGTTTTCTCACTCCGTTTCCCAGTTTAGAGTTGTGAAATAGTAATGAACATTTGTTGTTAACAAATTACTTTTTCAATCTACAAATTAATATAGAGTTGAAAAAACTGCGTAATTAAAATTAATTATTTTAGTCTAGTTTTTACAACTTTGTTATTATTAGAATTCAAGAAGAAGAAAGACAGTACCTGCCATACTTTCTTTTACTCGTGTGAGTTTGATGAACATACGTTATAATATTGACTTAAATAGTGACATAAAACGAGTGTCGAACAACCACCTAAATATACTGATTAATTAAAAAGTGCCAGGTATTACATAGAAAATATTTGCTGTTGATTAAAGATAACTAATTTTAGTAAAAACACAATAATCCTTTGTACTTCATTCCACTTTGTACATACTTATGGTATGTTGTACACTTGGTAAGTATGTACACTTACCAACTACTTGGAAGCGGGGAAATTTTCTTAACTATCATTAAGCCTATTCACTATATTATTGTCATTATTAATGTCATTATTTTCATTGTATCACTTTGTCAAAGAATTCCCAAATTTTAATTATGTTTGTAATTACTTTCAATTCCCATTCTAAATTTATTAATCTGAGATGACTTTTTAATTATATGTTAGATGTGTTAAACATTTTAATTTTGTGCTATTTTAGAATCACTTTTAATGTAATTGGTATTTTCTTTTCAATGCAAATTGTTGTTTATAACTGTTCATTTTTGTATAAATAGCACTGTTAAATTATATTTCTTATCAGTTGACGATGCTCGTAATGAGCGAAACCGGTCCTGACATATTAAATAAAGTGGAATGAAGTACAAAGGATTATTGTGTTTTTACTAATATAATGCCTTTCCACCAAGTATTGACAGTGAACACCCTAAAAGTGAAAGATAACAAAGGTTTTCATACTCATCTATTTTCGTTTAGACCTGGCACGTCCATTTCTCAACTTCCATTGCTACCTTTGTACGTTAATCCCAGATTGTTATTTTTTGGAATACATACATATTTTTTTCTTATGCTACAAAATGATAGTTTTATTATTAAATAAATTGTTTTCACAACATTTTAATCAATTTTTTAACATTTAAAAATTGATTTTTATGTCTTAATATGTAGTTTAACAACAATAGTCGAACTTTTGAAATTAAACAACGTTTTGTTTCACGGAATAAATATTATTTCAAAGTAAAAATGCAATAGATGCTTTTATTAATTTTAAAAGCATTAGTTAACAAAGCAAATTAATACTTTGATCCATTAAAATAAGTATATTAATTTATCTTTTAATTTTCTTCGGCTGTTCAAAGATTGACCATTAAAAAATGTTTGAAAACATATATTCAAAGCTTATTTAATTCCTTATGTGCTGATTGTTAAACTGAAACCTAAAATATTATGAATTATAAATTAATATGAAAATTGCTATCTAAAATGATGTATACAGTTTATATCGAAGAATTGATTCGAACGATGTGCCCCCAGGGCTCAGCTATATTTGACTGCAGTGAATATTGGAGGGTTTGAGGCATTAGAGGCAGCTTCGTTTGTTCGCAATCGCATTTTACGCGCGTGGTTTGGCGTCGCGGCGCCGCTAAACGCGTTAACGAATAACGCCGTTTGTGCGTAATCCAAAATACGACGTCGAAAGCGACGCTAATTCTTAAGCTTTAATTGTAATGGCAGGATTTGGTTTTTGTTTTACAAATATATTAGCGCTAAAAATCTACAACAGTGATTATTTCCAAGTTGTGATTTCACATTACCTTACATAGTATTTTGCTATGTAATATTTAGATTTTGATAAGTGAAACAAGTTAAATAGACAGTAATTTTTTAATGTGTTCTAAAGAACTTTTAACGTGTTAAAATGAAATATCTTTTTACAGCACAGAAAAGACAAGTGTGTATTTTATATAACACCTTTAAAAAACTTCATCATAATCTGATATCTTCGTAGAAATTTATTTTCGTGATCAAATCAATATTGATATTTTATAAGTAGAATAAAAAACATATCAATTTTTATATTTCGTTTATGAATATCACTTCTTAGTGAGCTAATGTTCATAACACGCAATATATCGTTAAATTTTGTAAAACATGTATTTATAATATCAATAATTATATCTCATCTATTTTTTTCAAATATCGGCAGATAAATCCAATAGAAGAATAAGATTTTTATTTTTGATTCAAACTGGTAACTAAAAAAATGAAAAATAAGATAAAAACGAATGAATAAAATAAATTACAATATGCATTTATAATTTGATAACTCTATTATATCAAGTGCATTCAATTCACCCTATAATGATTATACTGCAAAGGTTGATTTGATTCTAGTGAGTATGAGGTTAAACTATATGTAATAATTTATCAGTATATTTCTATCTTTTTTTTCAATTTGCATAACATTATTGTCGCTTTATTCATATCTTCTAACCACACTCTCGCATTTTTATAATGGCATTTATTTTTCCTTCCCCATAATCAGCGCGGAACGAAGGTCTCCAAATTGAAAGTAAAGTACAAAATAAAAATATAGAGCGGGATTACAATTAAATTTTAAACGCCGCACTGCTCTTTCTTTAAAAAGATAAAAAGGGGATGCTGGGGCGCGAGACACCCGCGGGTGCATTCGACTGGCAGCCGGCTTAGGGGAGACATAGTATCAGGAGAATTGAGACACCGCAACTCTATTAAGGCGGCAATCGAGAATACTTAAAATGTTTGTGGTGCGCGTCTTAATTTGAAAAGAGGGTTTCATTTTTTTAAGCTGTGATTTAAGAATTTAATTTCTACTATGTTAAAAAATCATTTCAATTATGATAAAAATATTCACTAGTAACTTACTATAAGAACATGGTAAATTATTTATTTTAATATCGACATTTTACGAATTCTTAAAAAGGTAGAAGTGTCTTTTAAATTAAATCATCTATTACCATATCGACTCCAATTTTAACATTTTAATATGAGTTTGCCCATGTACAATTATCAAATGACTGTACATATAAAAAGAAATTATTGTATGCATTCTGTATTGGAAAGTAAGGATAGACTTTGCCAATGAGGTATAATTATAAACGGCTGTTTTATGCTCGTACCAAGATACTGAAAAGCCAGAAAAATAATAAAAAAAGAAATTCTGGAAGCCATTACTCATTCAATGCGCTTATAACAACGATCGGAAGTTAATCGTCTATAGCATGGAAATAAAAAAAATGGACTAACCAGTCCTTTGTCACGTTCAGCATAAAAGAAGCGACGATGAACCTGGCTTGGACATGTACTGCAAGTAGCCTGATTTTTGCCTGTTTCTTTTACCAACTGGATAGATCCCGCTGTCGTAGAAGGCCACTGTTGACCATTCATAAGATGTTCTCAGCGGACCTACGGGACGCCGAGATGACCTGGGAGGAAGTTAAAAAACTGGCTGGGACAGAGAATTTTGGAGAAACCACGTAATGACCGTATATTTTGAATAGGGAGCGGATATGGTTAAACATAAAATATATATTTTATTTATTGATTTGGCATTTACTTGGTATAACTCCATTTTAATAGGGTAAAAATATTAAAGTATTTCAGTTCTACAGATTTTATATGTTATACGTCGATAGCTATTTCGGTTTTCACCATCGTCAGAACTATGCTTTAAAAGTAATTTTGCTCAGCTATATATACTGGCTAAGAAGAGATACACAATGCATCATATTATTCACTCTAACATACTAATTCAAATTCTAATTACAATATTGCACTTATTAAATGTGAAATAGCTATCAACGTATAACATATAAAATACACAATGCATCATATTATTCACTCTAACATACTAATTCAAATTCTAATTACAATATTGCACTTATTAAATTTGAAATAGCTATCAACGTATAACATATAAAATCTGTAGAACTGAAATACTTTGATATTTTTACCCTACTAATAAAATATATATTTATACATACAATATACTATAAGAAGTCAAGAACGAATATCGTTATGGTGAATTGTCGAAAAGATACGTACTTAATATCGCCATATTATCTTTAGTTAAATTAATGTTTTAAGTAATCGAAGGAATAAATCTTACATGTTAAGCAAAAGATAAAACATAGAACATTATATACAAATAATAAAAAGTCTGGTCCCAAGCAACGGTAATTTTTAGACATGTTGAATCATAGTCGACACAACTTTGTGTAAACAAAGAAAGATATCTGAGATGAAATATCGTATGACGACGTTTTAGACCCCACCGAAGGAAAATACTAAGGTTGATTTAAAACTCTAATTATTTGTCAGTACAAGTAATCAATCCAAAGTATTCATTGCTAAATTGATCATATATTGAAATATAATTCACGGTTCTATACTTGTGAAATAGTGGCTTAAATTAATAAAAAAAAAATCGGCACTAAAGTAATTCAATAATAATAGGTAAGACGAATTTAGCAATTATTTTATGGAAACTCATTTTGATTATGTCATATGCAGCGGTGGGCTGCCAATACGTTAACAAGGGGCTCGCTTAATCTCGAAGCAATTCTCAGTGTTCTGCTTACACCTTTTTATTTCAATTTAACTTGTATAAATAGCACTGTTTAATTTATTTTCCTTATCATTTGATAATACTCGTGAGGAGCAAAACCGGTCCTGATCAAATAAATCTTAAGTGGAAAAAGTACTAAAAATCTTTTATTATTTTTGTTATATAAATTAGAATTTACAGTCATCTACTAATAATTTGATCAGAGAATATTGTTTTCTTTTAAGTTAACAAGGGGCTCGCGCGAGCCCCTTCGAGCCCCCTCCAGCCCTCCCCTAGTCATATGTAATTAGGACGTATAATGATTAATAATTTTGTTAGTCCACTTGTGTTACAAATTGTGACTTTTAAGAAGCATCATCAGACAGAATGTAGCAAGGTTCGCCACTATTAAACTTGCAATTGTGGGGTCCATAGCATGGTGGTCAACGTCGTTGGCCGGACCTCACGAGTAAAAATCCCAGTAGATTTCTGATCGAAGTCATAAATGTTTATGATGTCAAAAAAACATCCTTAGCATTCCAATAATAAAATAACAGGTTGTTGCGAGAATGATTAGCCAATTACTATTATTAACCTTATTCTTTATAACCCTACTTATTATATTCTTTTGAAATACCGCCATTAGGAGACCACATGCTATACGTTGAAAACGGACATGTATCAAAAAAATGTTATTAATAACATAAGAAAATTTTATATTATAAAAGAAAGTTAAATTAGTTAAAATTGCGTTTTATTTAAATCGTATGTTTTCAATGTATTTAAAAATCATATTGTCTTACAACTTATGACGTACAGACTGTTTTTTGTGGCAAGGACGGTCTGTAAATGAACTATCCGCGAGTCCTATTACCTGTATATAATTCTTCCATCGTGTGAAATTCACACGGTTTTTTGCTTTAAGCAAGCATGTGGTCGATCTTATCTAGTTTATTTTTCTACAAAATAAAGCCATACGATACTTTACCTTTCTATGTGAGACTTTTGCCATATTAAACACATAATAGAAAATTGGATTGACCCTACGTCATCACCGGTAATTGCTTTATAAAAAAGAGTTATTTTAAAAATATATGAACATGATAGTTATATTTAAATTCATATACAAGCTACATTTAGGAATGTGTGAATTCATTTATAAGTCAAATTTATTTTCCTACAACTATAGTCATATCCCACTATATAATACATGTATTATATATAAAGTCCGGTAAGTTACTAGTGTGAAGTGGTGAAAATGTTCGTTTTAATCTCTCGTGCAGAATAATATACGAGCTCATTCATTTTGGTCGGTTGACTTTTAGGGATAAATTATATTCTTGAATATAACGTCATGAACGTTCAGTGCATTTTGCAACAGGGTTCAACGTTGATAAAACTGAATCTGACATTCAAATAAGCTAAAATTATTCAATAATAGTAATTTCTATATTATTTTTTCAGACATTCTTCTTTCTACTGGTAAACACTTCAGTATTCATTCAAGAATATTACGATTTTTCTAAATGTTTCTAAATCTTAAATACTGTGTACACACATTTAAAATATCTACGCATAATCATTTAAGTATCTTTATTTCTGAGAAAAGCTTTAATATTAATACATTGAATGCTAAGCTCGTAAGGTACGGACATAGTGTTTTTTTCTGGAAAACTTTCACCGAATATAATACGAAAACATCTTAAAATAGTTATAATTATACAAAATAACCGCAGCGCTATTATTACACCTTCAAACACATCCAAAACAACAAAAAAATAGCACTAGCACATTAAATCGGAACAGTACTACTATGAAATTTTTACACATCATTTCGGGTGAGTTAGTGTGTATCAGTGAGTTAGTGCCGCCTGTGTGGTCGAGTGGTCAACATCGTTGGCTACCGCTACGGAGGGCACGGGTTCGAATCCCAGTACGGGCAGTTTTATAAATTGATTTTTCAACCGATTTATGAATGTCTGTTCAAAGGCATGGATGTATGTGATGCCTTGAATTCCCCCCTCCCACCTATCATATCCTATGAACGGGGCGTATCGAGAGCGATTAGTTAACTAATAATCCTGTCCTAGCCCTTTCCTTATATTCCTACTCTCTTTGGAAAAAGAGAGTAGGAATAGAGTTCTCGTAGAAAGCAGTTCTCGTAGAAACATTTCTGTTGAGATAAGCTCCATTAAGAGTCCATATGCTCCATATTGGGAGCGGACATGGTAACAAAAAGTGTGTATCAGTGTATAATATATATCAACGTTAAAAGAAACGAAACATTATCAGAAGTGTTTTTGCACTTTTAATGTGTAAATAAATATTAAAAAAAAAATATTCTGCTTTGAAAACTTTTGATTTTTTTCTTAATCTTGTACTGATGTGTAACGTTTTCCAGCAATTGTTAATGTGAACCTTTATATTACAAATCAAACAATATATGCACTTATTCAAGAGTTTTTGAAGAGAGGAAACATAATTTGGACCCTTATAGAAATGTGCTGCTGCTATTGTAGACGATCGACGCTTTCGTGGAGATTCATTTCAGGATACGAAAAAAGAATTTGAGCAACTGAGTAACAAGCAGTTCTCGTAAAAAAAACTGTTGAAATACTTCAACTAGAAAGCCATATGCTCCACATAAGTATCGGGCGTGGATTTAAAAAAATCTTGACAAGAAGTAATTTCCGGTACCATTTTTTTTAAAAAAAAGCACCGGAGGAGGGGCTCATAAAGATTTATTATGAAACATTTTATCATAATAAGAAATTATCATAAAATAGCCGTTTGATCTTTGTTTTCAGGAAAATAGATGGATGGGATAATGAAAAGACTATTTTTAAGCTAATTGCTGCCACTAATCGAACAGTTCGAATGTCTATTGGTCTACTGCAAACGACATATGATTTTACACTATAAGAATCATTTATAATATATAGTGGGTACAATTAAATTTACTTTAAAATAATCTACGGCGTCATTGTTAATAAATATACACCAATAGAAAAATAGTCATCTTCAAAATGTACCAAAACAAATGCTTAAATAATCTGTGAGAACCGAAAAGTTTTTTACTTTTTTCCATAATAAAAATTTAGGTCGAGTTTATATTTCACGAATCATATTAGCTTTCATTGTGTTCTAGGCGCTCATATTATATGTAAAATGACTTCGCTATTTTTGTTTTGATAAAAAAACTAAATACATATACATGTTACAGTTATATGGAATTTTCATTAGATTAAGTATATACCCAGGCGTATTTATCGTAAATATTTTTTTTTCTCATAATAAATTATTGAATTTATTTCAATATAGTTAATAAGATAAAACAAGTGTTCAAAATATTATTAATGGTGAATGAAACGGTCTTCAGCGACATTTATGATAAGTAAAAAAAAGATGTAGCTTATTAACAAACATTCGTGTAATTGATACAATCTAGCTAAATAGGACTTTAAAAATATCTTAGTTGATTAAATCATTCTTTATTATTCTATTTCATTAATAATTAACCGTATAAAATGAACATGAAGCCAGTGACGTGCTTAAGCAGTGACCTCTTTTTTCAATACGTTTATTTATTTATTTCAAATCTAGGAAGCACTAACGATATGCAAGTGCGATTCATATCATCAGTCTTTTTTAAGATTTAACAATTTTCAATTTGACAGTAAATATTTAAATTTTTAATTAACTATGAATGTCTAATGAAAACTAAAAAATAAATAAAAAGCTTATTTATACATATTATACTGTTAATGTCAAATACAATATTAAAAAATAATATGTTACTGTTTAAGCAAGCCACTGACTCACTGTTCATGATCTACAGTAAACTTGTAGTGAAATCGTTTAATAAAAAATGCGTTATATCAACTGGGATGTTTTTAAAATCCTTTTCAAATAGACTTTATTAATTACACGAATGTTTGCAAATAAGTCACTTAACATCTTTAACAATTGAGATACTACCCACGTTAAATGAAATAAATTTTAATTATTTCAGAAGTAAATTAAACTTTCATCGTGCACCTTGAGAAGATAGTGATTTTAAAATTCTATTGAATCTATATACAATTTTGCTTCTTCTATAAGAAAAACAAATAAACACTACATGGGAAATTAATTTAATTTAAATATGCCTTAAATAAAGATGATTTTTTTTTAAAATAATTTTCGCGCTATTATGGATATGAAATAACATGATTCTATTGTTTGGAAAAAAAATCAATGATTTTGTTGCATTGTATTCAAATCTTTTTAGAGGAACTCTTAAGAAAAAATAAACTGAAAGAAAGTTTGTGATTTAATATTAATTTTATTATTAATTTAAAAGATGAATTACAAAATAACATTTTAATATAAATATAAAAATAAATGTACACAATCTATAAATATAATACAATACAACGGTGAGTGACAAAATAATTGTTAAATTGTGGCAAGACAATACACGAATTAAACGGTATGTCATCCTAAATGCAATGTGGGGTTAGAGTTTAAATACGACCTAACCCGAGTCATTAGTATCCAATTGTTTAATGTAGTATATGTGTGAGCCTTAAAACCACCCGCGATCATCCCTCGAAAGCCGGAAGCCGTACGGGAGGAAGCCTTAATAACTACCCTCGCCTGGTGAACATGGGGATGGATAGCCAGTCTTTTGTTTGGATGCTATCAGATCAGGCATACGGAAAAATCATAAACATTACGAAACGGTAAACAAATTACTTGATTTTAAAGCTTTATAGCAGTGTAACAAACATTATGAAACTTAAATGCACTCCATGATACTGTATCTATATAAAATAATTAATAAACAAACAGGGTCGTTTCACGCACGTTTCATTTTTTTAATTATGAAAATGCTAACAATATATGCAAAGTTGGGTCTGATCACTAAAAATAGCATTCTTATAATTTGTCATCAATTGAGGATACTGTATTTATTGTTTTCGATTAATCACTTCAGACGTGACGAGTGTGAAAATAGTCACATTCTTTCAGGATTTTTATAGTTTAACTGGTTGAATATATTTTTTTCTTATTTTAAATTCATGGTGTACTAATTCAATGTATTGACTGAACAAAATTTGGTATCGGTTAGCATAAATACGAATACAAATGAAAAAGAAAAATACATTCACGAATTCCGATAAAACATATCGAAATCCGATAAAACGAGAAATATACTTTGTCGCTCAGACCTGCATGCAACCATCGTTAGTTGTTAAATGTTAGTTGAATGTTAAATGTTAAATGTTAGTTAAATGTTAGTTAATATGTTAGTTGAAGTATCAACTACTGTGATTAAAGCGGGCCGGATTGAGTTGCATGTAATTCTTTTCGAATTCCGGATAACATATTTTCAAAATGGCAAGTATCCATTGTTTTCAATTAAAGATATAATTTGGAAATATGAGAAAAAATAGACAGCAGAAAGGCATAATGAATTTAATTTATTGATCTCCCATTCTATATTTGTATTCGTAAGGTGAGGTAATAATTAATATCAATGTTTAGTTGGTTAATAAATGGATTGTATTAAGCCCATGACCTCTAGGCTACAAACTACAGACTATAGGCTGGACATCTACGATTTCAACTATGCCTTTAAATGAAAGTAAAGGTATACATTTTGGTATGCAACTAATTATACTCGTGTATACTGACATCATCCCTTAATGCCACGCAGTTTGGTATTACAACACATTGTACAAAGTAAAACCAACTTCGGCACGAAATCCGATAGCAAGACAATGCACTTGACCCGATAAACTACACCGACGAAGTATTATATGACATGCTCAAAGATTTACCGTTGTATTATCTAATAACTTCATAATATACGCAAAGAAAATCATTATTTATCTTTAGTTCTACACTAAATGCTTCTGAATTTGATTACATGTTTAATATACGCTTATTGCCAGTATCAGAGTTCTGTATATTTATATTATATCATGAATATAATTATTATTATTGATAAATAGCCACTACATATTTTTGATTAAGCAGAGAACAAGCTATAATTATTGTTTATAATCAATTTTTGCTACATATTATATTTTGAAATTGAATTTTTGTAAAGTAGTGGTATTTATTTTAACTTCATACATAAAAATGATTTATTGGCCACAATAAACGTTTTAGCATTAAAACACACATATAAAAGTTCATCGGTAAAAAAATGTGAATTGTTAGCTATTTCATATCGAAGACACCCAAATGTATTATTTCAAAGATAAAACAGGAAAAAGAGTGAATCATTTCATTCTTATGACTAAAGTTGACACTACATATGCTTTTTATAAAATAGATAAACTTATAATGTTGGTTAATTCATAATGGTGATATTTGTTAAATAATAATCAAGAATCTTTAACTAGTAGAAGGTGTTAGGGTAAAAAGAGAACACCTTTTAAATCACGATTGCAAATGTTTATTTTTCTGAATTGCTTCTAAAACTGTAAGATTTGTTGTATTTTTTACGAGTGTTAAAATATTTATATTTTTTTATTGTTAAACAATTATTTATTGATTAATTTCATTCAATATTTTTTTAATAAACTGTTCATAAGTCAACCAAAATATAATAATTGCGTGATTGACGTCCACCTTCCCTACCTACGGCAAGATATGTGTCAAGGGGGCTCTTTGACGGACAAATTGGTTTCGTTTTGAGGCACCCGACGACTGAATAAACCCAGTCAGTCAGTTAGTCGTCGGGGTCGCAGTCGTCCCTCAAAAGGTCGCCGCTCTAAAATCACTTGTCGACTTTAAACCGGGCTACATAGCGAGAGCTTTTCTAAATGATTGGCGAGGGGTCTACGACAAAGCTACGATACGGGGGAGATGTAATACGTATTATGTTACATTGGCATTCTCGTATGTTTTTTTACAAATGATAGTTTTGTTAGACATAATTGTATGAATTATATATTCATACAATTATGATTAACAGTGTAGTTAGAGTGTAAATGTGATTATTTTTTTGGATAATACTGATTATATGTAGTAGATTGTAAAAATGATAATTAACTATGAACTTTTTTTTAAATAAGTAAATATCGGGATATTTCGTTTATGAGATATATTTATATATTTTATAAACAGGTGTATATGTTATATATCATATTCTATATATAATATATTATATTCGTACGGTGATAATGTCTAAAGAAAATAGCGCGAAATTTACTGAACACCACCCAAAATTCACTCACTGCATTTACACTGAAAGGGTATCAGTACACTGTTATACGTCCAGCCAGCTCGGTGGATGGCCTTAACTAGGCGTGGGGAATCTGCGGCCTTCTGGCCAATTCTGTAATTCTGTATCTTTTTGTAAATTCGTAAATTCCTGAGAATCTGAGAAGTAAATTCGTAAATTCCGGCCAAAGATTCCCTAGTCAATGTTTACTGCGGCCTTATGTCGAATCAGAAAAATGAATGCGGCCTTTAGAGAAGAAAAGGGTTCCCACCCATGGCCTTAACTCTAATCTTTATTGAGTAGATAATTGATGGTTTCTTCGACTCCATTTCATTTAATTTTTGAGCAGTGACTAGATAGAATAATTATGTCATTACTTTTGATAAATACTAATAAAAACATAATATTCCTTTGTACTTTATTCCATTTTATTTAGAAAGTTGACCGGTTTCGATCATTGCGAGCATTTTCAACTGACGCATTGTCAAATGCTCGCAATGAGCGAATCCGATCCTGACCTTTTAAATAAAGTGGGATTAAGTACAAAGGAATACTGTGTTTTTTTTTAATATAAAGCCTTTCCACCAAGTATTGGCAGTAACACCTTAAAAGTGTTAAGTAAATACTATGCTTATTTTAGAAATATGCCACTAAGTGTGTACAAATGTATACTTGTTTGAAAAAAAACACGTGATTGAAACTGATGTAAATTCCAATAGCGGAAACGCCTACAATATATCTCATGAGGCGATAAAATCTCCAAGTGGTATCGACATCTCTCGGAGCGGCCGAGACCTTCAGCCCGTTGATTTCCTCGCAATTCTCAACAGCTGAACTCTCCGAGCACCGGAGACCGAACGAGAGCTTGAGGGGAGATCCGATCGGAAAGCCAGATTCGACGGAAGTTCAAACGATCAAGGGTAACTGTAAACGGTAGACGTTCGCGTCGTTACGACACGTTTGTTTTTTTATATGTTAAAGTAGATGTGTATACCGATATATCACATTCTGTGGTGATGCAAGTTAGCACTAGTTAGCAGGAAGTAAAATTAATATATATTTTTTTGAAATACAGATTCAGTTTAATATTGCATTTATTTATGCATTGTAGAATAAGTATTTTACATTTAAAATAAATTACGCTTTCGTAATATGAACATGTACCATTGTAAACATCAACGAAAACTATTTCTAGTTTCAGTTGAAAATCTATACTCATGTATTATAAAATTGGTATCATATTTTTTCCCTGTTATGTTGTTGGATGCAAACTTTTTAATGTTTTCAGTGATAAATACTGATTAATATTCCAACTTAGCTACTGCAAGCATACAAATTGGAAGTGAAATACAATTTTTGTCTTTTAGTATTATATTGATTTTCATTAAGGGATCATACAGAATTCACGTCACACAGTTGAGTGTATTTTTTCGTTTCATCATTATAATTTGTCACAAAAAATTGTAACATTAATGAATATTAAAATAATTTATTTAAGAAAAAATATTGTTAGTTTTGTGACGTGACATTTTGTGAAACAATTTTATCGGAAAGTATTATAGTATATTGGACCCTTCTTAGGGTTTGGCGTCATATGCATGTGTATTATTTAGAACAATAGTTCAAACCAAATATTTAGTATAAGTATATAAGTTTCATATTGGTTCACCCTATAAATAAAACATATGCGTGATAAAAACATAGTTTTGTTTTTACACTTTCATACTAACCACAAATTCCTGAATTTCCAAGATCTTTCACTAAATATGCTTTTTATGATTCATTTATATGTATTCGGAGCATTATAATTTTCATTATCGTAGTATGTTGGGTATGGTGGTGCAGCGATCAAAGTCGTTGTCTTCCGTAACGGATCCCATGGGTTGGAGTCCTGGTACGAACAGTATTTTTTTAAAAATTGATTTGTCGATTTATGTTCGAAGGCATGAGTGTTTGTGTTGTCTAAGAATTCATTCCCACCTTTCCAATCCTAAAATAATTGGGCGTTGCGAGAGGAATTAGTTAACCACTTGTCCTGTACTAGTTCTATCTTTCTATCCATACTCTCTTCAAAAAATAAGTTGAGCATCTTGAGTAACAAACAGTTCTTGTTTTCAAAAGTTTTTTTGAGATATCTCCATTATGTAGCTATATGCTCCATATTGGGAGCAGAAATGGATTAATACTATCGTAGTAAACTTATATTTTTAATTAAAAAATACTTGCACACAATAAAGCAGCTAAAATTTGGCACTGATGCCATTTTACAAAACCTTGTTTATCTCAAATCTTTAAAAACTCGAGTTACGCCATTACTATTCTAACTAAGACATACTATACTGATGATGCCTAACTATAAAATATATGTTGTATTTTTGCAGATTATTAAAAGAAGTCAGAAGAGAATAAAACAGTTAACGTTTGATTTTATTGCTTATCAAGCACATACAAAACATGACATTGTATATTAAAAATGTGAATAATTTATTGCTATAACATGCAGTAACTGAAAAGCCAAAAAAATGTAAGACTGGCCCTTTGTGTTATATTCTAAGAAAACCAAAAATCACCCAGATGAAGGCAATAACGGTCACCTCGATGGGGTGCGACCGACAGCTGCTTTTTTAGTATTTCCGCATTATAATAAAAATGGTAAAAAAGCTTGGTCCGAGGCCGTTCCGCGCAAATGTCACCCTCTGGCGGACATTTGTTATTATCTTACATGATCGGCACCCCCACCCCTCAATCACTTCGGTCAAAATCGTGAAAAACCGGATGCGTTCGGACAATATACGTGTTTCTTTTGTGAGTAAGGTTCTTAAAGTTTTTCGTTTGTAATTTCTCACAACAAAAAAGCACATTTTTGTAGTAGGTACATATATATGTTAAAAGATGCGTTAATACGCTGTAATAATTATTTTCATTAATTCATTTCGTTTGCAGAAAGTCGTAAAGAAATGATGAATTTGTAAAAAGTATTCAAGAGACAAAATAAAAAAAAATAAGAAATCAGTTCACAGTTTAATGAACTTTTAATTTAATATAAAAAATACATAATAATAACTAGTGTGTTACATCCAAATTATGTCGAGTAATACATTTCAAAGATGTGAGTCATATGTTTTGGTAGAAATGACCTTTTTTACGTTCTTCATTTTATTTTAAGAAATGTATTCATGTATGTTGTTAAAATAATTTACTAAAACTATTCCGTCCGAAAAATCAGATGCATATATGTCATGTAGAGCAGTGATGAGCAACCTTATTTTGCAGCAGGCTTAAACAAAAAGATCAATAATCCGTACGGGTAAGGTATAAATTTATAATCAAGAAACAAGTTTTTTAAGAATTTGTTTGTCAGGTGAATCTTTAAAAAAGTGTTATGTCTTTTTTAAAGATGCTGAAAATATGTCGATTATTTATAATTGTAATTCCCACTCTCCATTCACAGTGTGTGTGCTTGTAATCTTGATAAATTAATCTAATACAAGTTGACTCAAAATACGCTATGGTGAACTAAGCCAAACTCAAAATACCTAATATTATAATACTTTACCTGAATAAAATTGAAAGTTTGAAAAATCATCATTTTTTTCTTATTTATTTAAATGATAATATTATGAGAGCTTGTGGGCCGTATGCAGCCCGCAGAACACACGTTGCTCATCGCTGATGTAGAGAGAAAAAGGTTTTTTTAAGCTGAATAAATAGCTTACGCCAAACATAAAATTCAGTGTTAAATGAAATAATATTTTTAATACAATCACAAACCGTATTTTTTTATTAATCAAATCAAATACTTTATTATCCAATATCGGTTAACACGGGGATATATTTATATATATACATATATGTATACGGACTCCAACAAAATTTCTTAAGATTTTAAAAATATATATTTCAACACTGAAGTAAGCCTCTTGAAGTACTTTTTTTCATTTTGATTGAGCTTGTTCTTTTGGCATATAATTGTTTTGGGCCGCACATAAAATGTCAATGGGCCGCAAGATATGTATCGCTGGAGTAATTAAAGTTTTGTCGTAACTTTTTTGATTATTAATACTTCATATACATAAGTGAGTATTTTTTTTAGTTTCTACTGCAATATTTTTTACAACGGCTTTTCCTGCTATTAATTCATAATATATTATTTTAAATCTAGGTTTTTAAATTAAGAAAGTTGTTGGTCAATTATTTTACTGTTGTCACTTAAAGTGTTATATGTATATGAGCAATATGTGTAGGTTAGAAAGGGCAATACATATTACATGCAAGTGGGCATTGCTTAATTATTTAATTTATTGATTAATAAAAGTTAACAGGTAGATATATATATAAAAATCAATTAGAATTTTCCTCGATTATAGCGACCTAAAGTATTATTTTTAATTGACAAATTTTAAAGTTAGAGATACGCTGTTTGGTGTCCCATAAAATACCCCATCTATAAGCGCGATGCACTTGAGACCATTCATAAAACCGGACGACGACCGCCCCGTAAAATAAATTAGATTTTCCGATATTTGTTTTAATCTTCTTCGGAGAACTCTAAGCTCCACTTTTTTTACGATTCGTCACATTTGAATAGAACCAATAAAAATGTACTATGCGTTTTAAAAGATGTTTTTGATCCAACACTAAAAAATATAACCATTAATTGAATACGGTTTTCAAACAATATTTTCAAAAATCTATATATTTTTGTAGCTATTATCATTTACAAATTATGTTAATTCAACGTAATTTTAGAGTTATTTCGTATTAAATCAATACTTGTATTTACTAAAATTAAATTATAAATGTAAAAAATAAATAAGTGTCTTGGGAGATAAAAATGGTTGATTATTTGTCCAATTTGATGAATTTTCAAAGAATAAAACTTTATCCATAGTGTCGATATTTTCTTTACTGCATTTGGTTATATGTATGTACAGAAAAGTAACAAGAAAACAAATATTTTGTATCACATTGTAATATTATTGTTGCTTATTTATTATAATGTCTTAGGTGAGACAAGCCTTTTATCCCGAGATCAGGATCAGTTTTGTCGGCAAGCAAACATTTTATTCCGATGAAAATTTTGGATTAATTACATACTAAAATAGTGATTTATTTTTATTGACATAATACCATCCTATCAAAAATCTTTTTTTTAATGATGCATATGTGTATCTACGTACGGATTTATATATGATACCTAGCCGAATGGTTGACACTGCTGTCATCGGTTAGGTTGTCCACCGATTTCAGTATTATTATTTAATTAACAACTTTAATACTTTAACTTTAAAGCACCTTGGTTGAAAATAAAACAAGATGAAATGTATAGTTTAATAGTCAGTATACATAATTGAAAGCGGTAACAATATTATATTTAAGTTTTTCTGAAAATATTTTTGGTGTGCATTTTGACTTAATTTGAATACACTCCTCGAGTACTGGGCAATTATAATTAGTTCTCCGCCGAATTGGAACTCGGAAAAAAACTAATATATTTAACAGTATAATATTTATAATAAATAAACGTCGTTTTACAAAAAAACCCTAGTTATTCGCCATTTTTATTGACAGGGTTAAACCGAGATTTAGAAAATATTGCAGTTCGAACACCAGGTTTTTCAAAAGTCGGTTTTTGTCCTAGCCTTAGTTCACACGTTGTACCATATTACAAAAATAATTAAATAACTGTAAAACTTGTATAATATAATATGTTTTACAGGATTCTTTATTCGTTTTAAAACTTTTTTCCAACTTGCAATTAAATTCACTATGTATATGTAGATTATTTTAAAAGCTTGTATTCTTGCGAGAATTGATTTTTAAGTCATTATGTTTTTTATAACGAAGTAGGGTAAAAGGTTGAAGATATATTCATCTACGTGTATTATATATGATATCAGTTATATGCAGGAAATGAAAATAATACAGCTAAAACAGTATGCTTCATCGAGTTCAAATCCTATCAAAATGATATCGGATTGGGACTGGTTGCAATCTTCAGTTTTATTTTATACTCCCTTATTATTCTGAACAAATTTCCCATATAGAGTTTTCTACATACTTGTATTACGGAGAAAATATTTGAAAACAGTTCAATGGCCGTCAACAGAAAGTGCATGTATATTGAAAACCGTTAAGATTGAAAATAAGAATAAAATGTCCGCTAAAATTCAAAAACTCTATGTACATTTAAACAGAAATAAATGGAAATACTGATTTTTATAAATTAATGGTATTGTTTTGAATGTATTCATAATCCATTTAAATGTTTTAAAATGAAATTGAACTAATTAAATTAATCATCGCATTAGCGCATTTTATAGACTGAAATACACTAAGATATATAATTTTCAGATATTATATGTTATAACATGTTATGCTATTTGAAAACTTTTAATAGAGACAATAATTCTAATTTATAGTTAAATTTCCATCAAGCACCTTCAGTCGAAATTCTAAATTAGAGACAACAATGTTAATATTATTTTATATGTTAATCATATTTATATTTTTACTAATTTTAGTTCAGTATGATAAAGTGCGATGAGATATAACTAGCACAAGTTTTTTCGTAAAATATCAAGACTTTGGATCCTTCTTATATCTTGTATAATAAGGTTTCCTAACTCTGTGCCCACTGACCGATATTTCTGCACCCACCTTGATTTAACCGTAAAAGAATAATTTGAAGCATTTCATTTATTTGAAAATCATTCTTCAATTGAACAACAAATATTAAATATATATTTATTTGTAAAATCCAGTATTTCAAGCAGACGGACATATTATATATGACAGACGAATTCCAACACTTCACTTCAGTGATCAGGTTTATATACGTTATTGTAAAATTCTATCATTAGAAACTTATTTTTGACTCTCCATGAATTCGACTTGGATTAGTTTGTACTCTATTAAGTATTTATTTAGTGTTGTTTTATCACGAAATAGTGATTGGAAAAGACAATATATTTATTTCATGTATTGATTGTATTAGTGAGCCGGCATAGTAAAAGCACGACATCATGTGAACTTAATATTTATGCTTATGAATAAACATCTTGGAAAATTTGTGGAGTAGTTCCCAGCATTGACTCAATACGAATAAGATGTACACAGAGAAGATTTCTGAAGATTTGAGTGAATCGAAGCGGACATGGTGGGTATTATCGATATTGAAAGGGTCTTTATGGAATTATCTTGCCAACTTCTATTACTATTAAACATTTGTAAGACGTCTGTAAAGTTTCCAATGATCGTTCCATTAAAGACTTCAAAGGAATTTGTATAAGAGTCTATAAAGTTTTAATACTGCAATAAATTAACGAAGAACCTAATCATAATTTAAAATATTCGACAGTATGGCCTTAAGTGTCTTTTTCCCACTAACTTTCTATTTTTAGATTTGGTAATTTACACTAACATCGAAGTAAGAACTTTAAATTTGTAAATTTTAGTCACTGCGATACAGTAAGAATTTCATTTTGAGATCTGAAGAAGACGGTTTTATTGCTCTAAATATCATCTTGCTAAAACTTGATATGAAAAATTGAGAAAAACCACAAACGGCTAAAAAGTTATTTAAACATTGAATGCAATATGTGTTGTATGAAAAATTGATATTTGAATTTGTACTTTCAAGGTCTTAACATATTATATTTTAGTTATATTATATTTAAAATAGAGAATACTTATGCGTAACTAACAACCGGCTTAATTTGTATGTGTCATGCATTCATAAATACAGAGCCTTAATTGTTTCGAAAATGATTCTTTTTTAACAAAAATGCCATAAGTTTATTCAAAATAATATTTACTTTGAAGAATATTCATTAATATTATGTTTGTCACAGTTCCTATAAAAACAAAAAGTATTGAAATAAGTATGTAATTTTTTTTTTATGAATTTGGCGGTAACTTTGTGGATGTTCATTTTTAATATTCAGTAAAATTTCATAATACTTTTAATGTGATATAATGTTACACGTGTTTTGCTTCTTTCAGAAGAATTATCAGACTCAAAATCGCAAGATTTACGAAACGAATGATTAATTCTTAAGTTATAAATTATAAAATAAATGTTGGGGTTTCGTCCTTTTCTACCTATACAATATACAAGAATCTGTATTGTGTACATATTCTATGTCAGTACACATAGCTAAACTAAATTAAGCTTAAACGAGTAAGCGAGTGAGTAAAGCCGAAATAGCTATCAACTCAAAAAAAATGTAGATCTAAAATATTTTGTAATTTTTGATCTTGTAGGTAAATTTTAGGCACATTCTATTGTCTTTTTCTTATAAGTTTAGGTTGTATATTTTTAAACAATTAACTTTACAGTTGTAAACCTATTTTTAAAGTGGTATTCAAAGTTATTGCAGTAAACCAGCCGTGACCGCATGGCGAATAGGGTGAAGGTGGTAGCAGAAGAACTGGATGGGTGGAGTGGGGGTGAATTGCGCAGTATTTATTGGCTGGACATCGGCTATAAAATATGTACCACCAAGAAAATCTGCGGGTTTCCTACAGAGCAGGATTCTTAAAAAATAGTGGACGGTAATATTTTTTTGTATCGAACAGTTTAAAACAGTACACCAGTGACAGTATTATTCTATGTCTCATATCAGTTACATTTTTGTTCCAATATTTCTGGTTAATTTGAATCGTTACAGTTTTTTTTGCTTCACACGTTTTGTCACTAACGACTCGGGTTTAGCCTTTCTGCATCTTCAGGCGTTCAGGTGCACGGATGAACTTGAACTGACGCTTGGTAAATAAGTGTATATAATATAAGAAATACATTTATTTATCACTTTAATTTTACTAATTGTATGATTTCAATGAAGTTCAATTGGTTGGGGAAGTAATCATAAACAAGTAATCATGGGAATGCCTACTGAGTTAACTGTCTGATTATGATTCTTAAAGATGTAAAACACGTGTCACAGTTTGTAACACACAAAGTGGAATAACATAGTTATGAAATTTAATTTAATATTGAAAATGAATTTCCCCAAAATTACCGCCGAATCCATAAAAACATTATTTGTAGTATTTTATTGAATGAAATTACTTTGAGAATTAGGACAAAACCAGGATAATAAGAATACTGTTAAAAATATGTCGAATAAGAAGATCATATTAGATTTAACTTCACAGAAATTGAATCTGAAACTTCTTATCGCTAATCACTTTTTAACTGTCGTTGATAGCACTATTAAAAAATCTTATCAATATATCGGTATTTCTGTTATTTTTAACAGAAGTTTGATTTCATCTCTATTCCAAAATTTCTTAACAATCAATAATATTGCTACAATAACTTTTCAATATGTGAAATATTTTTAACGTCATAAGTAAAAACACGCCTTACGAAAATCGGCATTTAAACCCAACTACGATTTCAATCGTATTTTTTTTTGGTCTCTGGTAATTGATGCGTTTAATACAAATATATCAAAAACAATTTAGTACAGCCGAATTCAAAGTTTTGTTTCGTAGCTACGATTTTTGCTGTTTTGTCATTAATATTTTACGTAAATATGTATTAAAATATGAAAATAAAATATCATTTTAATTAATTATAGATTATCTGTCTACACTTCTCTTCTGTTTTCATTACAAGTCGTAAAAAAACCCGCACACAATACCGTAACGGGATATAGAGTTATATGACAAAGCTATAACGAACCATTACTGAGATAGAACAAACTATACCATCGCAATGAATTTGCTTGACCACTGCAAAGAGGGGATCCAATGACCCAAGCCAAATGTTCGATTAATTAACTGATATTGGATGATACCATTATATTATATTTGATATTGTTTTACTACTGCCACTGAAATTATTGTGTTGCTATATTAAACAAAAATTTCCTTCGATTAATTGATTATGAAAATAATCGTTTGTTACTTCATCGATAAACGTTGATTAAAATTAAGTAAATTTAATTTCTTTACATTTTTATATCACTAAAACGTGGGACACAGACGAATCAATAAGTTAACTATTAGTTTTTGCCTAAGCTCATAGTAATATTTCCATTCTTTTTTTTATATAGATTGAGGGATGAATTACAGAAAGTTTTTGATAATTTTCTGTTGATATTTTTCATTGATATTTCATAATGCTTCTCACTTTGAATGGATAATGCTTAAAAATATCAATTTAACGTATTTTAGGTTAAATTTTTAAAAAGTGAATTACTAGTTAAACATAGTTGATGAAAAATAAATTGTATTATTAATAGTAAAAAACCGGGCCACGGACGGATACGACTCAAACTCCGTCCCAAACAAGGAAAAGGTCAGTAAATTAAAAAAAAAAATGTAGGGCTTATGAAGTATTATATTTTAACGTTATTATCTGAACAGGAAGTTGGAAAAGGTAAAAAAGCGTTGCATGCAGATTTGTATAGTTATGTGACGTTTTTTTGGAGACGTAGACTGTGTAAACCTCCTAAGCCCCTCTGTATATTCCTCATAAATAATATAAACAATATAATAGTATCGGAATTAGTATCAAAGTTGTGAAATGTGTTGTGTAGATACATATTGATTGTATCAACAGTCAATAATTCACTATTACATAATATAAACGAATGGCTCTTAAGCTAGGAGCTTAGAAGCTGGAATAAAGGGGCTTAGTATAAACGAATAATTATATTTAAAAAAAAATAGGTTTTGGCTTCCAAATATTATATATGACAACTATGAGAGTATGAAAAAATATATAAAAACTGTTATACTGCCCTATCATAGAAGACTGAATTTAATATTGCATGCATACATGTTAGATAATACATTAATTTCATAGCAGACAAGCAGTGATTGCAATAAGTAATTGACTGCCAATAGGCAGTACATATATGTAGAGAAAACTACTGTCGTCTTTTTGCTGTGTTGTGTGTAACATATTGGGTGGTTTAGTGACGAGCTAAGTGGACAATACAAACAATGATTAAGTTGTGTTTTGCGAAAAAAGAAATTGAAAAATGACCGAAATGGTATTTGTACAATGCTTTAGCTCTGGTAAAAAAACGAAGGGTAGTATTTTTAATAGTGTGTGGTAGTTGAGACGGCGTAAGGAACTATATATATTTTTCCATCCGGCGCATGTCCTGCCGGTGACATTTATGGTGTGAAAACGTCCGGTCTGTCCGCCGAACGCCCATTATAAACCCTGCATAAAAAAGACCCAAGAAACATGTCGAAGCTCGGTGATTATTTAGAGTTAGTACTGCCATTGCATTAAACATGAACAAACCTATTTCACTTAATATTATAGCGATTGATCCAATGATGCCACTGGAAAAAAACAATATTTGTCCTAATCTTTTTACATATCATTTGCTCAAAATCATTTTTAAGATATGGTAAAAATGCATCGACTAAACATGAATAGCTTTTTGCTATTATTTCTCTTTATAAAAAGTATTTTTAGCTTCTGTTTCAATTCAAATCATCAAAATCATTTCCATGATACATCTGAAAGGATAAGTATCGTGAAAAAATAAATTATTTTAATTTCAACCATAATAAAATAAAATTAAATCAATTCTCAGAAACCCAAGTATATTTCTATCAGACAACGCAAGAAAAAAATGAGGAATACTCAAAACATACACTTTTAAGACGAAATTTAATCGAATAATTAATTAATAAAAAAGTATTATTTTCTTGTGTTAAAATTTACTGCGCTAAAAAGTGTTTTTACATATAAAATACCTTATTCTATCTGTATAAAGAATTGTATATTTTAAAAAAATAATAACGGAAATAAACAAACTACGATATTAAAGTTGTATATTCAAACGAAATCGCTAAAACCTTTCAGGAAAGAGAGTCAAGATAAGGCTTACAAACACACATGGACGATGAGAGTACCTTTCCGTTCAATTACTTCTGAAGCCTGTATACAATAAAGAAAAGAATATTCTGTTGTATACGTACTCATAAAATAATTTCACTTGGCTTATGCCCAATATTGATAGCATACCGTTTCCCGGCGCTATGACAATTTCTTCCGGCATGCGAAGAAACAGACGATCGTATATCACCGAGACCGGATTTGGCGAATATCGCACGAAACTTTAGCGGCAGTGAAAGCTGCGAGACGTTTATTGAACACACTTTTGAATCGACGTCGAAGACTCATCATTTAAAACGATCATATTTATTCGCTATAAAATTAGTGAACTGCGTATGATATATCTTTATTGCTCTAATACGGCCGCTTCGTTTTCATTCGGATAAAATATGTCACAAATGTGAAATGTTTTATGTCAAATAAGGCGTCACGATGATAATACTTTCCATTTTGAGTTTGTCATACAAGTATACCTTTAGTGCTCCCGATCGCAGCCTCATAATAATTTTCAATATTCGCATCTCACCCCAGTGGGAAAACGATTTATGATCGGCGTCGGACTTGCGTCTCCTTTATTCTCCACTGTATACTGATATGTGAAACAAGGAAAGTTGTATTTTGAATGTTTCTGTATGGATTCAGATTTCACGTAGTAGAGTAACGGCTACATAACTGATTTATGCACTGCCGATATTTTATGGCCTAGTTTGTTCCGGCCGTTATTGTATTATAGAAGCAGTTTGTTACGCAGCTTCACCCAGCGTAGATATCTACAGAATAGGACGTGCGATTTCCTCATCCAATTTTCTTTTTCTTTCTTATTTTAGGCTGTATGAATACCACATATTTTAATACATAAATAATTTTATTCAAAGTTTATAACACAAATGTTGAGAGGTACTTTTTATCGACAAATATATGTCTGTCTTTTTAAGCTATACAACGATATATTAAAAAAATAAGTTAAAATGAAAATACGTTAGTTGTTTGTAGATCCAAAACCGTAGATCTTTTAATGTAATCATATGGATAGCAGCAATATTATTTGTAAGTTGACACATATGCTTAACACGTTGGATACTTTTTACGTTAATTAAATGTATACAACATACTTGTATAAACTATAAAAGGTTTGAAAGATGTTTTTTTATTAAGTCTTTATGCATGATTTCGTAGTGAATATTATATATTATTTGATTATGAAATAATACTAAAATTATTAAAAATAAAAAAAAAACTTGAATTAATAGAATTTTAGTTGAGGTTAGGTTAGGTTTATATCAAAATATTGATAAAATATACGGTAAAAATACCACCAAATTAAATGACCAGCAAATTTTTTACACTAAATATAAAACCATTTGATTGAATTATGTATTATATATTTTGATATTGGCTATTCCTGAGAACACTTTTTATAAACGATCAGTAAAAATACATGTAATAATTTTTAAGTATCCACATACATTTTGAAATTGGAATAATTAATAGTTATTTCTAAAAAATCAAAATGAAGAATAAAACAAAAAAAAATGAACAGTTTATTGAAATAAACGGATAGTCGACTACGACTCACTAGAGTAATTAAAAAAAATATTTCAGCACGAAATTACTTGATCGCTGTATTGTAATGGAAAGAAAATACAATAGCGGTTAGTATTAGGGCATCCAATCCCGGGATCCGGGATTGACAAGGTCGCGCTCCCGGGATTTCGGGATTGAGAAATTTTAAGGAAATTTCGAAAATTGACACATAATTTCGCAAATTGTGTATTTCAAATTCGTCGGTGAGCTAAAAAAAAAAAACGAATTTATGTGAAAATTTGGGGAAAAAGTATACCAAATTGAGGATTTCAAATTCTTCGATTAGCTAAAAAAACGAGCTTGTGTGACAATCTGGGGGAAAAGTATGTATACCAAATTAAGGATTTCAAATTCTTCGGTGAACTAAAAAAAAACGAAGTTTGGAGATAATCTGAGGAAAAAGTATAGGGAATTGAGGATTTCAAATTCCTCGGTGAGCTTATCCCAATCCTGGGATTCCGGGATTTAAAATTAATCAATCCCGGGATTGGATACCCCAGTTAGTATGTCGTTTGTAGTTTTTTGAGTATTTATTATAATATTTTTAGTAAAATGAAACATTTTTAATTTTTATTCTATACAACGACAAATTAAATTTCATAGCAAAATAATTAAAATAATTGTGTTTCACTTCCCCTATCAAGTTAATATTTCATAAAATTTATGACATCATTTAGTTTATTGGGTATTAACCCTAAGAAGTTGAAAAGCACGCGTGTCGATGTTTTTCCTCTCTCGATGTGCGAGGGACAATTACTTTCACGAAGTTAAAGTTTAAAATCCCCGCAGATCGTGCTCCCGAGGGGTTTGCTCTACCCTCCGTGTCATATTATACCCCGATACTTTGTTATTTTTTTTATTAAATTGATATCATCCTGTTTTTCAATGGGACTTATTCGCGCCGGTGGGCGGCACCGACGTCGAGGGCAAGGTGACGGGAATGGTTTATGATAGGGACGTCTCAACTCTCGCAAACTAAATAAAGTTTGAGATATATTTTATAATGGGGTTTTACTTTGGTAAAGTTGAATTTAAGGTTTCGGTAATAGTATTCCAATGTATTTGTAATAAAAGTAGGTACGACCGCGTTTTTTCAATCATTATTTTAAAAAACTATCTATGTAGAAAGTGATGAATGAAGACATCACCAAACTTTTTATACAATACACTTGAATAATTGTATGTAAACAATACGCTTGCAGGCTTATAAATTTCAACGCTACACACACGTATACTTTATCATACTTCAAGTGATAGCTATCAAAATAAGATATAAAACATATGCCACTATTTTTTTTTTAAATATGGATCATTTCAATTCCTGCAAATATCGCTTATCTTACAATTTTAAAATTATTATGAATTACTTGGATGCAATCTCGGTTCATTCCTCGGAAAATTATCTCTGCCAATAACTGTTTTTTTTACTTATGGCGGCAGAACTGGAGTGTGTGAATTAAAAATATATATTTCAGTGCAGCTGTAAACATTCATTTGTGTATGTAATATATCGTTATCAATTATGCAATATAATCTGTGTCAGATTAATATTATAAAACAATACTTCTGGTATTGTCAAATTAACGAAGATATCCAATGATACAATAAAATCACCTGCATCAATATTTTTCTCCTTAAATATTGTTTTAGGTAAATGTTGCCAAAATATGTTTATTATTATTTTAGTATACTTTTTATAAGTTACAAATAAAATTTCACTTTTAAGATATAACAGAAAATATTATGTTTAGTATGTATTTTTAAATTTTATAATATAACCTTTATTTTTATTTGATAAAAATCAAATAAAAATGCCTACTATTATATGGAATTCACTATTTTGATATAAAATCTATAAAATTTTCAATCAGAAAATGCAAAGATATTGAAAATAAATATCTGGGTGAAGTTCTAGTCCCTCGGAAAGTAGGAGTACTTTCTATTGACAGTTGGACACTTAATTTTTATTCGCGAGGGGATGAAGTTATTTAAATCTAAGTAAAATTCCGCTGGGGACAAATTTAACGGGTGTATAATTTGACTACAATCATAATTTAAACAAGCAGTTCATCAAAATGGATTTCACCGAGGGATGGAAGATTGTTATTTGAATTATAATAGAAGAAATGTTTTATTGACTAATACAATAATTTCATCCATATTTTTCATTGATTTATCAGTATGTTAATTAATTACATCAAATAGAATTTAGTCACGAAAGTTTTGTAAAAGTTCGTGGTGTTAAAGGTAAAAATATTGGTTTTTTTAAGTAACAAACAAAAAGTATCAATGAGCATTTTTTTAAAATAATTATTAATAATATTTTTAATTATAAATGAGAATAGTTGTTTTGTATTTGTATAATATGATAATTTCTACATAGCAAAGCACTCTCTCGTATTGTTCATATATTCATATACATTGTTCATATATTTATAAAATCAATATGAATAATAATTTATTTTTGAAAACAAAATGTTATTTTCTGTTGAAGATTTCATCGTGACCTCTTAAAACAGTAGCCCATAAAAGATAAAGCATACACTCCCACGTACATATCCCAAGATTAACCCCTAAATCTAACGCGAAATCCACTCTTCAATGCAATGGCGTGCGCGCGATATAATAAAGATTTTAAAGTATATTTTACATAATTTTCTAACTTCTGCCACAAGTATTTTTTAATAATATTTTATATGTAGATAAAACTTAAAAAACATCGATATCAATAAATTAAACACTCATTTTGTATTTTCAGATACGGAAGAGAAAAATATGAAAATTATATACAACTGTCAATTATTTACTAATATTTCCATTTTCTTTAATGTGAATATGTCCACAAATTTCAGCACTTCTATCACTTCACTAAAAAACTATTATAAAATTGTTAAATAAAGTATACTTATCAAAGATATAAAGAATATTTTTAAACCTTTGGAATGTTATAACATATCGTTGGCCAAGAGTGCAAAACTTATAATTGCATAAATTATAATTTTACAGCAACATTTTTTCGGAAATAAGATTGATTTTGATACTGTGTGTATCCTATTTTTTTAATAACGAAAATCACAATTAAATTGAGTTTTGGCTTATTTGTCTGCCATATTATTTATACCCCTCTCATAAGTATCGTCGCTGCTTCTCACCCTTCAAAATTTTTCCCATAGACTGGTTGACTAGTAGGTACATGTAATCAAGCACGATACAACGCCGAGCAAGTGACGACCCAAAAAGTCGCATAATATAAGCAAGATGTACTAAACCAAACTACAAAATGCTAAATATTTTTCTCTCAATAAATAAGTTAATCGAATGTTTTAACGGCTGCGGCGATGATTTGAAATGAAAATTCATTTTAAATATTTATTCAGCTTCCAATAATAAAAATTTTGATACCTAATCGAACACAAAGTTGTTTTTGTACAATAACTAATAGTAATTCAATGGCTCAACCTTTCGTTTGAAAAGAGTAAGTGTAAAAGAATTGGCTTTTGAAATCACTCATATAGGGTATTCGATCCCGGAGACTTTTCCAATCCCGGGATTGATTAATTCTCAAACGATTGGGATTAGCTCACCGAGGAATTTGAAATCCTCAATTCCCTATACTTTTTCCTCAGATTATCTCAATTTGCTCTAATATAATATTCTCAATCCCAAAATCCCGGGATCAGAAAATTGTACGGGATTGGATGCCCTACACTCATAGTTTGCTACTCGCTCTCGCTATGCTACGTGCTTTACGATAGAACATCACAGGCATTGATGCACTTTAATTAAAATCCATTAATTGTATATTGTAAAATACTATCGAATAGAAATATAACTGTCTCTCATCTTTGCCAGCAATATCTTCTACCATATAGGTGTAAAGAAAAACGACATGGTTCTTAAATGCTGACTGTTTCTTTATACTATTATATTGATGGATTTCGCATTTACTTGATATAACTAAATAATTATAATAAATTATTTTAGCCTTATCGTCTCTAAGGCTTAGGTATCAAGTATACGGAGTTTATCCGTCTTGAAGAATACACATTAATACTTTTTATGTTTAGCCAAGTCAGATTTGTCATTACTTAAATTTAATACTATAAAGGAGCGTATTTTCTGTTCTCTTATTTTTTTAATTAAAAAAAAAACGTATAAAAATTGCGTTCGCGCAAGGTTTCTGATTTCGATTTTTTTAATTTATAGATTTTTTAAATTTACTGCTAATAGAGTAAATGTTCTTTTTTCAAATAATTTTCTTAACAGAAACATGCCAAACTTATTTTTCCATTATTCTCGTGAATAAAAATATTTGTTAATTAAAAATATGGTATTCAGTTAATGATTTAATAAAAACATGTGTATCAAAATATGCGGTTGACTATACACATGATAAATCTTTCAATGTCATAAATGTTCAAATAAACTTAAAACAATGAATTGAAAGTCGCTGATGAATAGTTGGGTACGTCAGAAATCCGTGGTTAAGTGGCCCATTTGCAGTCAAACGAGCTCGAGCCGACCCCTTTAAATGCAAGAGAAAAACTAAAGAGCCGAGATCTTTTCTTTTTCGAACCTAACAGGCTTCATTTTCAACCTGAAAATAGCGATATCTTCTTTTATATCGTAGTATGAGATAAAAAAATATTTAGCGTGCTGAAGAAAAGAATTATATAAAAAAACCATTTTTACATATCTGAAAACATGAACAAAACTGTACAACGAGAATCTGATATTTTATTTTTCGAAAGTCAAATAACTTTCCTTGACTTTCGTAATGAAATCATGTATATTGTCGGATCAGTAACCGAGTGTTAAATGCTGTTTGGCTTTGTCTTTTATAAAAATGAATGAATGTCAAGATGTTTTTATTCTTTCTGATTTACATCCTATCCGATCCTTTACACTACTTGACGCAACTCTCGAAAAGCTGTTTTTTTAAAGTAGAATATAAATCTCAAGTAAAACGTCTACTTTAGTTTAAATAAATATAAAATATACTTCTTATGGTATACAAGTCATTGAAAGGTATATAACACGGGTAGTAGAAAAAACTGGCATCATTAAAAATTGACAACAACACAATCAAGTGTCATATTTGGCGCGTTTTCCAATCAGGCTGGCTAACACCGTTCCTATGGATTCGAATCTTTGTCGGTGATGGCACATAGGGGTGGACTTGAAACTGTGAGCCCTATTTTGCGGTACTGCTGTGGGGGTGGTCGCGCATTCTGTCGGTGTCCGCGATAATGACATCAGCGAGCGCCGGACACGCTAGTTACCGGATCGGAACGCTGTTAACTGAGCGAGACCGGAATAACGATGTCGGAAAAACACTGCCTGCCCAATAAAAAGCGGCCGGAGACTTGAAGCTATTGAGTGATAATAAAAATGTCGAAAAATTTAGTAAAAATATTTTTGAATAAACTTTCTCAGACAAATCTCGATAGAACAAAAAAATACGGTCTTCGCCAACCGATACAATCTGTAATTTTTTAACTTTCTGACTTATTTTTTTTTATTTTACGTTTAATTATTTCTTTTACTTTAGTCCATATTTAAAGGCCAGAAATAGGCAATGTGCATATACGGGAAAGTTAATTACATCTAGATTGCTCTTTGTAGCTTGGTGTATTTCAAATCACCGAGCGGCTCGCGTTAAAATTTCTGCAGCAGAGTGATCATGTGCAATACAGTATTTTAGAGTGAAGACCATTTGATTTAAGCATTATTAAAATTAATAGTGTTTGCAACTTTACCGGAAATATCGCCCGTTAAATTCGGTGTTTATTATATCTAGGTCTGTTTCATTCAAGCTTTTACTGTGTAGTTTACTAAAGTTCTGTAAAAAAATCTTAAAAATATATTGTAAAATAAGTATATTACACAACTTTGTAATTCCAAGATAGGAATAATCAATCGAATTTTAAGATTTAATGTTTGTTACAGTTTTATTGACGTGTGATTGTTGAGGAATGGCTTAAATATCTGGTGTTATAAATAAAAGTGCATTTCTCAACATAACAGCATTTTTTTACACCGGCGAAAGTGGCAAGTCACGAAAAAGTTACTCAACGGCTATGACAAAATAAAACAGCTATAAATTATAATAAGTATTTACCATTTGCTTAAATAACACTGATCCATTTTTTTACTTGATTGATGCACCACATTTTAAGTTTTTTAAATATACATCTATATCTTGAAACTATATTTACTATTGAAACTATGTGGAACCTGCGACGCGATCTCACAGTTATTTAATTTTTATTTATTTTTATTTTTAGGTGGTAACAGACAAGCAGTCTTTATATCCATTTTGCGAATGTATTCTAGGATTTATTTAATATTAAAAATTCTGTGAACTGATGAGAATTGTTCGCCGAGCCATATTTCACAATTTTATTCAACTCATACGACCAATGTCACTCAGCTTGGGAATTTTTAAACTGTACAAGTTTATGCAATTATTTTTGATGTTCGGTAGGAAAGACTATTGTGTATACTATCAAAATCTGTTTTTCAAAGTTTTATACAAATTTTCATGACCAAATATTAAACATAAACCCTAGTCTGAACATCTCAAAAATAGCAGTTTTCTCATTAGTATTAAAAATTTTGATATCAATTATGTATAATTTTTTATGCAAATAGCGTTTATTATATTCGATATATTTTATAAAAATATAATCATCTTGCCTATCCTGATTTTTCACCGCTTTAAAGTTATTATGTTTCTATTGCATTATGAAATCTCACCTTACTCCTCGGCAAATAGCGCGACCGAGACCTAAGCGACCCGTATTTCCTTTTCCTATTCTTTTATATGATTTAGATGTGTGCCTCGTAGTTAGCAGAGTAGGTGACTACATTCGCACAAAAGGAAAAAAATGAAATATAGACCCAATCCAAATAGATTGTTATCTACCCACCTATTTACTGAACGCCGTACCAGTGCGGGTTCCTTAAGAATGAGGGAGAATAAGGGAGTAATGTTACGTGGAAAATACACTGCGTGTAATAGAGTTCTTGTTTTTAAATCGTTTATTGATAAAGCGACTATTTAGTTATAATAATGATTTAATTTAAAATC
The DNA here is from genome assembly GCA_031772345.1 of Himalopsyche anomala. Classification (NCBI taxonomy): domain Eukaryota; kingdom Metazoa; phylum Arthropoda; class Insecta; order Trichoptera; family Rhyacophilidae; genus Himalopsyche; species Himalopsyche anomala. Next base: position 18,303,849 of record CM062824.1, read on the forward strand.
TAATACTTGGTAGATTTTTGTCGTTGTCGATACAATTGGCCGAACTCCATTACAATAACAACATTATTTTTTTTGACTTTAACCGGTTAATTGTAACCAAAACAATATATCATTTATATCATCTTTTAGTTATGTAGATTATAAGCTCATTTGAGTTTTAATGAACACTTCTGTATCGGTTTTTATTTATTTTTCATTACATATTCATAAATTATTTTTTAAATTAATAATAAGCTAAAATAAAGTAATGCGCTTTGTTCCACAAGATTCCTCTGTTATCTCCCCATGATCAAAAAAGTTCATGATGATAATTCCTCTGTTATTAAATACCTCATTTTTCATTGGCTAAATGAAAAAGTTTTTAGCTGAAACCGTTTTTTAAATACTATGAAAGAATCAACATCGATCACTGATATCTAAAATATATTATAGTTGAGAAATCAAAACATGTTTTGTTAACTTAAATATAGGAATGCTTAAGTAAGGTAGAAGAATAAATAAAAAAATAGTCTTTCTTGTAATTTTTTTTCGAAATATTACCACTTACCCACATTGCCGAGTGTCTAAATAGAAGGCCGTAAAATATAACCGGCAAGTCGATGTATCAAACCAGCGGTCACCGATTCAGTTGATACGGATGGGATTCAGTGAATCAGTGATCCCTTTTTGGCCCTTTATGTCGGCGGGCCAAAGGGCCGGACTTCCCCCAAGCCGGCGCTTGGCCCCCTTTCTTGCTGTGGGCCGCGGGGGACCATTCTTCTCGTGGCTAATTGAGCGGAGGCGCGGGATCCCCCGCCATCGTATTCCTCCGCGCCAAGATTCTTCATTCGGCAATCATACAAAATGGGATTCGATTTTACGAATCGTTTTATTTTTACTCTTACATATTTTGGCCAATTTTCAATAACATATCGCTCATGATAAAACAATAACTCGTATTCCACACACCATTTACTTTACAGAAGACGAAAAAAACTTTTTAGTCACTATTTTTATCGTATTCTTTCGTATTTCATCATTTTTAAAAATTGTGTCTAATTTACCAAACATAATTTTAATACAATAATCACATTTTCTCTGTTTAAGTAGGATAAGAAATATTGCATCTATAAAAGTAACAATAATGGAAATTTATCGCATGGCTTTATGTTAGAAAACAAATGATGAAAATATTTTATTTTTTTATTTTATTACATACACGATCATTGAAAACCTCATTTTTGTAAATGCTGTGAGATTTTAAATATTGTTTTATCATTGACAATAAATTAATGACGCAATGAAAATATTTTTAACGTTATCCAAAATTGATGTATATGTACTCTTGCTGACACATCTTGAATCTCAACAGTAATGTTTTTAATGACAACTGACTGTAAATCAGTTGCCGAAATTCTCTCTTCAACAAGCAACAAAACTGCAATCACAGAAAGTAACTAAAAACCGATGTTATTAACATAAACCAAAATGTAAATAAAGCTTTCACTTTTACTGCTGTATTTTCAGAAGTCCATACGAACTACATTTCATAATAGTCAAGGGATATAGATATATATCGAATTTCAAACGATTGTCTGATATTGGTCTTTATAGGTTTTTGTTTAATAATATATAAATAAATCATTACCGTTACCAAGGACTCGCTTAAGATGGCATTAAGCTCTTGTTTCAAAATTTGCATTACAGTCAACTGTTTTAAATTTGTATTGCAAAACTTAATCGATCGCCAATAACTAAGCTACACAATTAAATTATCTATGAATAGGGACACAAGGTTCATTTTCTTATTATGATATATCTGTCTTTAAGACCCTTTTCATAGGAAGATGTTACTTTCTTGTTTTGTTGTGATACGCGAACTAAGTGGCTTATGCAATGGCAATTAATTAACCCTTAAGTTGCTCTGGGAGTAGGGTGAGAAGTGTTTCCGGATGCGAATAAACACTTACTTCTTCAACTATTATAATAAACAGGCTTACTCATGTGATAGTCGCAAGTAATTATCACATGATTGAGAATAAAATAATATGATTTTTTCAACAAAACAGAGAGCAAATTTTTTAATAAACAATTAAGTGTTTTGAGTATAGATAATAATATTTTTTATTATATTTTAAATAGCCTTTTGAATATAGATACAATAATGTTAAATTTAATTTCACAACTTTGATAATCCACCGGTTGCATAACTAAAAAAAATACATATTTTCTGAAATCTATAGTAAAAATCTCCAATAAATGAATTATATACATACAATGTTAAATGTCGTAAGCCTACAGATTTCAAAAATACGTAATATGTTCGGTTACATTTAATAAAATTTAATTAAAAAATATTTTTACCATTTTGAGATATTATATTACAGTATAAATTAAACTCACCGCCAAAAGACATTTGTTATAATTATACCATAGTTAAATGAAGCACCACGTGTCAATCATAACAATAAAGTTTCGTCGTTATTGTTGAAATACTTCCTGTATATTAGATAAAAATCAATGAAAGAGTTATTTAGATATATTAAAAAATCATCATTGTTCAAACACGTGTTGTATTTTAATATAATATCGACTGTGGAAAGGAAAAATGACGTAACCCAAACATAATATCAAATTTTACAGGAGGCGCTAAAAACGTGTTTTGATGATTTTGTGACATAAGCAAATTATGAATTATACACAACCTTGAATTGCACGGAAAATTCTAAACTGGTGTTTAATTGACAAAATCTAATATTTATTTAAGAATTTGTCTAGGAAAAACATTTATTTCGGCCTTTTTTCTTGGTTTTAATTTTTTACAAGGTCATCTTTTTCAAACTTAAAAGCAAAATTTAGATACTAATTCGGCATTTGGAGCTTGCATCCTTTTGATAGAACGTGTATCAAGTTTAATACGTTGTGATTATCGAAATAAACCTTTTTTTGAAAAAACTGTGGGTTACGTCCTTTTCCCTTTCCACAGTCGATACGTATACCGATTAACATTGGCCTCTTTTTGTGTTACGCGCAGATATTTTCAGCTTCTCACTCATAAAAAATGGTTTTTCATATTCTTTCTAATAACTTGTAGGACTTTTGTAAACACTTAAATAATATTTAATATTTCTTATTCTGTGTATTGTAATAAATATGAAATAAGAGTTCAAATATTGAATGAATCTTTTCGATATATTATATAATATGTGATAGGGTAAAATATCAAGGTATTTCAGTTCTACAGTTTCTTGCTTGATATTTTACTTGATATTTTACCCTATTAAAATGGAGTTCTACCAAGTAAATGCCAAATCAATAAATAAATATATAATATGTACAAAATTGCATACAATCTCATATTAATCAAATTGATGTTGTTTTGAAGTTTGTCACATAATAAAATATTTTCGCTTTTGATATGACAATATTTTTATTATATTAATGGTGAAAAACTTAAGTATGACTTTGAATTAATTTTGAAACTGAATAAAATCATTACTTAGGTATTTTATTAAAATAAACTTGCTACGTAACAATATCAATGCGATTACAATTTCGAATTATCATGGCGAAATTGCGGTTGCATTGCACAATGGCTGCAATTTCCATGAAAATCGTAAATGCTTCCAGATCTAGCATGTTAGGCTTGCTGGTCACTCGTTTCCAATGATTGGATTACACTCAGCCTGAGGCCAGTAGCTACTATTGGAAACGGGGGGATGAAGTTACAATAGGACTACAATAGGGTTGCAAAAACTACAAACGAATGCTGTACAACTTTATTAAAACTCAGAAAGGGAGTATTTATCGAAAGAAACACTGTACGATTTATCATAGTGGAACAATATTGTAAAATAATCAATTTTGCATATACCAATTCCGACTGTGATTGGTATTGTTATTTTTGGATTCCATTCATTCTCCAAACTACGTTCAAGTGTCGAAAAATTTACTCGTCTAATCTTAGACGTTTTGGTTTCTTCAATAAGTAAATATGCATTTGATTGGACACGTCAGCAAATTTCAGATTTTTGTTAATGCAATAAAAATCCTTTCGTTGGGGGAACCGGGCTTACAGCTAATGAATTATAAAAAGTTTATCCGTATCTCAATATATGGGTTAATTAATGTTCTGATCAAAGTTTAATTTATGATTCTTTACAGGATTTACACGAAATCAGTCACAAATCAATTTTATCTGACCACTGAATCCAGCTCATATTATATATGATATCCCTGTAATATATTTATATTTGTGTCAATTAAACAACAGATTGCATTTTCCATATGAGTGATCTTATATTTGTTTAACGTATGTATTATTTTTAAAGGTAAATATGTGTTTTTTAGATCTTAAAAATATGTTTTGTGAACCCCTGAGTACTTTGTAAGAGGCGTTGAAGGTAATCGCAGTGACGAGACCCAGAGGAGCGTCGCGACGACACGAGGGACCTTAATGACCGCCGCCGACAAATAGGCAAGGAACCTTTTTTCTCTAAGGAATGCGCCGACCGAAGTCTCAATACTATGATCGCAGATAGATGCCTAAGCAACTCGATGGGGGAATCGTGTAAATGTCATTTTGTCTCGGCGATTGGTGTACAAGGTTTTTAGCCGTTGACGTGATTGTCATACTCAATTGGTTGCACATAGAATTCATTCAATCTAAAAAAGGACTTACTAAAATCCGTAAACAGAAAAATCGTATGTTTGTGTTGAAGAATGAAAGATCACAACATGATTATCACTATAAAAAAACACAGTTTAAAATATTGTACTATAGTATAGTATTAGTTAGTTTGAAATATTGAAGATGTCTCATCATTCAATAAGATATATTTCCGTTTAAGTTAAGTATCAATGTAGGCATTCACACTATAGCAATCACTTACACCTAGGCCACATAATCTGACCCCTACAAAAAACTGTTTTAACTTTCTAATTACTTATTTTTTATTTTATTTTAGAAAATTATTTCATAAAAATAATTTAATTTTTGTTGAACGAGTGGTTTTTATGATTGAAAATCGAAAAAAATTACTTTGAGCATTTTTTGGATATGTCACTCATTTTTAAAATTATGCGTAAAACTTTGAATTTTTCTGATGAGGTTTTAATGTAGTGGAATGACTGAACTAAATGCCTGATGTTAAATTTTGAAAATAAGTATGTTTGTTTTTACCATACAGATAGAATTAGTATAAGAGTTTTTGATGTCGTGCTATTTAATATACATAATTCAAAGTAAAAAAAAACTGCTAAACATATAATAGCGCAAAGTAATATGCAGCTGAGAATATATGGAGCATATAAAAATGATGGCAGCATAAAAGATTGAATAAATCGCGTGATAAAGAATACCAAACACACAACCGTACAATAAATTCTTTTTAAAGAAGCTCCGGAATGATAGTATGTAAGTAGTAGTTCAAAAATTTATCGCGCGAGATAGTAAAACAAATCCCATTTCATTCCACCGAACAGCATGGGGACAAAATCTTGACAATAAAATAAATATCAAACACGTCTGCCTTGTCCCCGTGGAGCGGGGGTGTGAACGCTCCTAAGTAAATAACAAGCAGTGACTTCGGAGTCAGGACCATCCGGAGGCGGCCTCCTGCCTATGCCCGTCGAAGGAAACTCCGCAATCTCTGGCGGACAATAGGCCACACCACATACCCCCTCAATCCACGAAAGAAATGTGACTAGACTAACTTTTTATTAAGGAATGAAATCTAGCACAGATGAAATAAATTGTACACTTAAATGTGTAAACTCCCTAAATTGAAAACAAAAATATTGATTAAAATGTAACTATTTTTTTATATGTTATAATCTACATTCTTATATAAAATGTAATTGAATACAATTATATTTTGTGGGTTAGCCAAATTTAAGTTTCAGTACTAGCCTAAAATTTTATAAAGTGGTCGATTATAATGTCTGTACTTATCACATATAAAATATGAATAAATTATTGAAGTCAAATTTGAATAGCCATGAAATGCTTTCTTAAGTGACTTTTTTTCTAGAACTATATGATACAGTAGATTGAGTATTCAACGAAACATTACCCATTACATGTAAGTAACCTTTAAAGAGTGAAACATTATATTTATAACAACTAACTGTTTTTTTTATATATCAAATTTATGGAGCTTTAAGTACTGGGCGCGTTAGCGTTGAAGTTTTTCGAGACTCCATCATCGCTAATTTTTTGGACATTTGTACTTACCATCGTTGCTGACGGAAGGGTGTGATCACTAAACATCTAAGAAATCCTTAGTGAAGCCAGTTCACGAGGACTCCATATACGTTCAACTACCTGTTTACTGTTTTATAACTTATTTCCTTTTGATTACGTAAACTACAAAAATATTATTTCTTTGTCGTTTTTCAAAAATATTTTTATTATTCACTTCATGAGTTAATACACCTCTTTTAAAATGTTGCCAAGCTAATAGGTATTTTTTTAACATAGTCTTTAATTATTTAAAAAAAAAAATATTGGGATCGACAATCGGAAACTGATAACTTTGTATACTTTGTGTTCTTAATAAATTGACGAGGTTAGTATAATAAACGTCATGAGCGAAACCAGACCTGATCTAAAAATAAATAATGCGGAATTAGTAGAAAAGTCTTTTATTCTTTAATAAATGAAGTCAACATCGAATTCCCATAAATTCAAAAATAATTCAAATAATTAGACTTCAAACCAAAGGATTAATATTTCTTGCCCCGAACACTATTTCGTTGAGGCAGGTATATTTTTTTCATAAATCGACGACTAAGCTTTGAGAACCATCAGCGAGGACTATTTTCCAAGTGGGCGTCTCATTCTATATTCGTCGTTTGTTGCTCAGATATATATATCCACACTTACGTATATACTGTATTTACTGCTAGTCGTAGATTCTCTTTTATTTTATTGCTTTTTGAATTGCCTCTCAACGAAACACGCAATACACATCCGCGACTTAATTTTCTCTATGCCCAAGTTAAGTGTGAATAAAGTGGCACACATTTCGCACCATTTTTCATATATTAAGATTTTCGAGATAGCACATGACACTTACTGTATTTGTAGTTAAACATAAAAAAAATATATGAATTTGTCCAAAAAACACAAAAGTACCATCAGCTTTCCTATAAAAATATTATTTGACAGCGATATATGAAAAAAAAAACATTCATTTGTACTAATTGGTAATGAGTACACTCCAATAATTTTATTTTTTTCTGTATACATATCACTGTAATATTGTATTCTCTTTTTAGTTGACAGTGCTCGTCATAAGCGAGACCTATCCTGATCATATAAAATAAAAGTGGAGTTAGAACAAATGAGTGATTTTTTTTTAATATAGTACCTTTCCACCAAGTATTGACTGTGAACACCTTAAAAGTTAGCAATATGTAATATGATTGCCTTCCCGATGTCATAAAATTTTCTGTCGAATAATCGTAGAATATTTAGTTTTATCTAAGCTTAAGAGTCTGTCTTAATCTTTTAAATAGATCCTACCTTTATGTTTTTTTAAATTTGATTGTATGATATGAAATCATAAGCATCCATGATTAAATAGATTGAATTTTTTATTCTGAAGATATTTCTTAAAGTTGCGACAGATTCATCATAATTTCAAATTAAAAAAACATGATTGTGAATAAATGTAACGATATTCAATTATTTATTAAAAGTGAATTAGCAAAAAATAAGCACTTAGTTTATAAGTGTGATATTCTTATAAAGTAGCATTTTAATTTTAAACGAATTAATTGAATATTAAAAAAAGATTCTCAAATAGCTGAGAAAACGTTTATTTGTTAATGATATGAAGAGTTTTATTGTGCGATCTTTTATATTCACAAATTTAGTAACGTGGCAGTCATCAATATTACTGCCCGTTTTTTAATGAAGAACTTACTCTTCTGCCGGAAAATTACTCAATCGACACACAATAATTGTGATTATATTCTACACGGCTGTGCAGCTCCTACTATTATCAATATTCGTATAATATGAATAACGTACCATGCATGTTTCCTGGTTTTTACAGAACGCTACTGTTTTCGATCGGCAATAAAACAGTTTAATCTAAGTCTCCATCCCCTGTCGGATTCGAGATCGATGCCCAGTTGCTTCCTAAAAAGTAAAATGGGCAATATAAATAGCCATTGAGTTATTTAAGTAAACGTCATTGGATGCAGGCGTTGCGGCCCCAGTTGCATTCCCTTAAATCTCCCGTAAATTCTGACGCCATTTGCGGTGTGCAGTGAAACCCTCTTGAATAAGAAACTGATGTCCACGCGGAGATTATTTAATTTATTCAAAATAGGGATGATATAGTAAAAGAACTGTTTCAATGTATAATATCAAATAATATATTTGAATTAAAATTACAATATATTATTAATTTAAGATTTCGACTGAAGGTGCTTGGTGGAATTTCAATATTAAATTTGAATCGTTAAAATTATGTACACTCCCACAGATTTTGTCACTAACGTCCCGGGTTTCACCGGGGTACACCCAAATACGGACAGTCATAAGCTCTTTTTCCAGGAAATTTTAGAAATTAATAGGGCACAGTTGCACAGTCTGCCGATTTTAAACGAAATATTAAACCTTCCGGGCTCTCCACTTCTATACCCTATATAAATAATATAATAAAACCTTTGCCGACAAACAAATAAATATAATTCTTAAAACCACTCACTACTCAAATCTTTGGGAATTCCCATGAGCTTAGCCTTTTCGCCAGCGATGGCTTTAGACTCAGTGATACATTTATTTAATATATAAACACGAAACATCCATTTACTAAGCGTCAGTTCAAGTTCATCCGTGCGCTTGAACGCCTGAAGATGCCGAAAGGCGAAACCCGGGTCGTTAGTGACAAAATCTGTGGGAGTGTACATAATTTGAACGATTCAAATTTACAATATATTAGTTTATTTTTTTTTACTTTACAAATAATGCCAATGCGCTAAATATTTTAAATTTGAAAAATCATATGAAAAAAACTCAATGAAAATTATTTGTAAGTCACTTAACCCACCAGAAACGAGAGCTTTTTTCGATAAAAAATATCTTTTAGGCCATATTGATTAACTCCAGGAGAATTGACATCACAAACACGCAAATGTAAGGTCTCAAATGTAAACTGAAAAAATCTAAATTTGACATTGAACATACCGGGAATCGAGCACAGACTCGCCTGATCGACAGAGCAAGCCCTAACCAACTGGACCACAGCGGGCGAATATGTTTTGTAAATTAAGTAATACTAATATATTTCATTTTTGTAAAAAAAAATAGGTAAAACAATTAATTGTACATACTATAAATCATTGCAAGACTATTAAAAAAAGGTAATTTTATAGGAAACAATTTTTTACTACGCAGCATCAGCAGTGTTTAAGTTAATCTTTTGTATAATTTAAAATTTCGACTGAAGGTGCTTGGTGGAATTTCAATATTAAATTTGAATCGTTCAAATTATGTACATTTACACAGATTTTGTCAGTTCAAGTTCATCCGTGCACTTGAACGCCTGAAGATACCGAAAGGCGAAACCCGGGTCGTTAGTGATAAAATCTGTGGGAATGTACATAATTTGAACGATTCAAATTTAATCTTTCTTATTATGTAATAACTTAAAGAAAGCCTGGTATGTATACAGATTACCATTCGTTAAATCATATGAAGATGGTATTAAAAAGTTATATCTAAAAAAATATGGATTTCTACTCGTTGAATAACGGGGCGTAAAGAAAGTGATAAACTACCTTGTAGTATTTTTCTAGTCTCATCCTACTTCCTTATTCTCTTCAAGTTAATATGCAAAACGTTTAACTTTCAACCAGTTTTCATTAAAACACCGTTTGTCGAGACGCTTTCATTTGAGTAAATATGATTTGTAATGGAAGCGGACACAGTATTTAAAAATAAAATATAATTCTTTCGCACGCCTATAAATAAATCGTAAGCAAACGAAATGAATTCATCAAATTTACGAAAAATATGTTTCTTAAAACAGTAAATTACTCGCAGCAAAATTTACTATGATTTTTAAGAAATACTTTAGATACTTGAAATAAACATAATGTTCAATAAATTTGCAAGATAATCCTATGTCCCTATCAGCGTTGACCAATTGCTAAGAATAAAAACGCAAATAGAAACACGGGGTGGACTTCCCGCCCTAGTCTCGCTCCGGCTGGCAGTCATGCCCAGTAATGCCCATCCAGACAGAAACAGTTATGATTAGGCGGCATCAGATGCCCGCCCGCTGATATGTTTATCATCCGGAAGGCCATGGGGCAGCTGATGAGATGTAATGCCATGTATCACATGCAAATCGCATCCGGGAAAACCAGCGGGTCCTATGTGGATGTTTCGACTTCGGCCCATTTCGGCCGCTGTAATAGTCACAGTAAAGGGTATAATCGCTTATATGCACTATTCAGAATTTATTTTGTTTTTTTACAGTATTCAAATGACGATGGTAGCCATCGATAAGATTGTATTACCAATGCAGTGCCTTTATTCGCAAACAAAATTATTTATGGCAATATATATTTTTTTTGTTATTGAATCACATGGTTTTAAGCGTGTCGGAAATATTCAACGTACAAACTGTTATATTATATACCTAATTAAAAAAACACTAAAATATTGTCATCGGGGATTTTTAACTTAAAATCAATTGTCAGTAGTTACGTTCTCAGAGGCCTCGGTTAACTTTAAATTAACTAGAAAGTTTTCAATAGTTTTCCGCGGTCTTATATCATCTTAAGTATGCATTACAATTTCAAACGGACACAAAAATATATAACATGGAACCCTAGTGAATAAAATTAAGTTCTAGATAATATTTTTATCGTCTATAATATCTTTTAAATAAGTATATTTAGGTGAACCGAATTTGCGGCGAGTGTCAAAAAAGCAATCGTCAATATTAAATTATCTTTATATATATATATGTAACTTAGCACTCAATTAAATGAGTCCTATTTAAAAGAAATTAATATATTTTATGATGAAATATATGATGAAATTAAAAAATAAATATTTGAGACTCCCTCTTTAAAAAAAGCACTGGGAGTCGATTTCCAGGGACCATTTTCCACACATCATTGCCGCCCGGACCTGCTGAGATTTATTTGCATGTAGCAGTTTATTTGCAGGAGATAATGCAGCTCGGGAAATGACCGGGGCTAGTATGTGACCACTTTATACCAGAGGCCTATCTCAATCTCATAATAGTGATGCGCACTTACTAGGGTCTCGCATAGCGTTAGGGAGATTTTTAGGCTTTTTTTTCATTCCGAAAGAAAGATTTGAGCAATGAATGAACAGAAAATGATAATAAATTTAAAATACCTTTTGCAATCTTGAACCACTTAACATTATTGATCTAAGCTTATTCGTTTGAACGATATATATATTCCGAAATGGGTTACTTTTATATTTGAGTTTTGATTCTAACTTTGAATGAAGATGAAATCATTTATAATTAAAAGAAACGAGTATATGATGACTTTTCTTTAATTAATTTTATTTTCCAAAGTTGATTGAAATAATATTATAAAACGTGTTACCCTGCTGGACTATTTTTTTATATTCTTATTTAAATATTTTTAACCTAAAGCTACACAAATTTCTTTATCAATGATTTTTTTGCCATTGCGAGGTATAAGTTTTATTGAAGAGTTTATTGAAAATATTTTTATTTGATTTTTATAATTTGTACTTCACTTATGTATGTATGTCAAAATTTATATTCACGCCCGTTTTACGAGATATAGTGGACATAAAGTGTAGACTCAGCCCACTTTTGAATCCTGAAATTTCGAGATTCACAATTTGAGTTTTTGGAGATTCTTGGAGAATTTTGGGATTCAGAATTATTTACGGATGTGGGCTTTTAGGATCCCGGGATTGATCACTGGGAAATAAGTCAGAAGTTGAGAGATTCTAAAATAGTTTCGAAAATTAGTTCAAACACCTTTTATAGGTTGTTGACTTCAAAAACTTTGGAATATACAGATATCATAATCATTGAAAAATGTGAGAGCGTTTTTTAGCTCCATCCTTTTTCCAAGAAGTAATGACTGTCGGTATATTCAGCGCAAAATATTCCGTTTACTGGATTTTACGGATTTTTCATTTGTAACATCCAGTTCGCAAATTTGGTTGGGATCCCAAGATTGGAGGCTCTAATTAATACCTACCGAATATTTTAAATGAATTCTTTTTATAAAACATAATTAGAGGAGTTTTTTTACAAATAAATTTTGTTGTATACAAAAATATCATTCATTAGTTATATTTAATAATATGGATAAGAAATTCTACAAGAAAGTCTATTTTTTACGTTCGTTTATGCCATTTATGTCGAACAGTCCAGTAAAAGTTATAAAAGTTATTCAAATCACCGAGGTCGCCAAACAAACAGGACATGATTCCTTTAATGCGATTGATAGAGATTTATGTGGCAGATTGATAAAGTACCCCAGTTGTCTGCTATCGAAGCGATAGGGAAGGCAGTTACATTATTGCTTAGATTTCCAACAGACAAACTAACTTACTTGTTACGGAATCTTTATACGTGACGTTTTTTTCGCATGTCAGGGGAACAACGTAACAAATAAAATAACAAATACGTCAGAATGAAACAAATAGTGTATTTCGCGAAGAGATAAAAATCTCTTTCAAATTAGTAAGAAACAAGTTTATTCTTTTTAATGACCAGAAAAAAATGTAAGTTTGTATATTTTAAGGAAATTCTTCTTGTGAAATTGAATAATATTAATATGAATTGATTTAAGCAAAACTCCCTCTTTTTAGACGATATTCCCTTTCTATGTGAACCGTATAGTCACCAGCAAACAATTTTGTTTTTTCTCATGATATCAGTTTCACTAAGTATATTCTATAGATAGATCCAGACGGTGATCTAAGAAGTCAGAATCCCACCGGTTCAAAATAAGGCAAGCAATGTTTAGACGTCATCCAGCCACTTTTAACATATTTAGAAGATTGCTGTCTTAGTAAGACGCTGCCTGGTCCGTTCCTTCTCTCCAAGATCCCCACGAAATCAAATCACCTCGTCGAAAACATCCGATGCAAGCATATATTTTTGAATCTCAGTTTGCAATCAATTTTCTCTTAAATTCAGAATACTACTGATTTTTTTCGGAGTAGCTTAAAGCTTATAAAATTGCGCTTGAGAATACCTACCAATAGCGAGATTGTACGTACAATTTTTCAAAAGTTTTACAGCGAAGTAGGCAAACATTATAATCCAACGATCTTTTATCTTCATAATTATTACGAGACAATACATAAGAAATGTTTAAGATCGAGAGCAATTCTGCTCGACGTATACCATATATTTGATTTTCTTTTAAGATTAATATAACTAAAACACGACCTTTGGCATCATGAAAATGACTCTTTTTATTTTACTTCTTTATGTATTGTATGTATAGTTTATGGAAAGATAAATATGACATAACTTGCATATTAATTTATATAGTGTCCACGTAAACTAGCTTCATTGCGGATTGCTCTCTTCTGAAACGATCACACTATTTCGTCGGCAACGTTGGAAAATAATACAAATAACATTAGCGTTGAAGTAAAATCGAAGAACTTTGACACTAACGTGCGCTAGGACTTTAGTGGACTACTCCATTAATTTGATATATGTACACAAAAAAACTTTGGACTTCTGTTGTTTGATGGTAATCAATCATCACACTGGCCAGTTTTTTCATGATAATTTTCTGGTAAAGGTGACCAGATCAAATATACTTTTCAAATAATTATTTCAAAATTTGGTCATGAGTTTTTTTAGTAAAGTTGGGCTCCTCGAGATTTTCAGTTATTCAAAATAAATGGGGAATTATCAGTTAGTCATAGTTCCGAGTTTTTGAATACATATTTTTTAAGATGGGAAAGAGAAGAATCACTTTTGTAAATTAATGTACTTATGTCTTAATTATCCATCTTTAACAAAAATATTGATAAAAATGAATTATGTCATAATTGATTTTTTATGGCCAAGGCTGAATATAAGATTTTTTTATGGAAGTATATATAATACAATTTTGATTAAGTAAAAGCAAAATTATACATATACCGTATACTTATCTTAAATGTCGTACATCTTTAAATAATCTGGTAAAACGTCTTCATGTATCTAAAGCAGTAAAAGGACAGTGTTGTAGTTAGGGTATCGATGCCCCCGCGGTATATCGACATATCAACTGATTTATGGCAGCAGCTCGCCTTATCTTGTCCCTGTAACGTTTGTTTGTTTGGCTGCCCGGTTTTATAGCTTTACTCGGCCCTTCGCCCTGTCGCAGTACGTACTCAATGTTTTATTTAGAAAGCTTTTCAAAGGGTGAGTAAAATCATAGTTATCGTTATCATTAATGGGCTGGCTGGGTTTTTAAATGAATTGTTTAAGTTTCATAATATTAATGACGGTTATTTTTTAAGCTTGTGTTCTTGTGAAGGTTACATGTATTTATTTATTCATAGTTTGAAAATATCGATATTAATTAAATGTGTGAACACAGAAATCAAGAAAATGAGTAATGTGAAAACATCTAAAAGGATATAAAAATATAAGCCGTGTAATTAATTTACCATTTTTTATCAGCGTTTTTATTGTTATTTTATTGTTTTTAATAAACATTATAAAGCTTTAACTAAACGAAATTTTGAATATTCAATGAAATGTTTTAAATATTTCTTGTCAGATACTGCAGAAATTCTGGGAGATTACAATTGCTTTAAATTGCCATCAAGGCAATAACGGAGAATGATCTTGTTGCATATTAAATAATATTGTTATGTTGAATTTTGTTTTCATTGAATAACGGTTTGCTACGAATTTAATATATCACAAAAGTTTCGATCAACCTTAAGAAGCCAACCCGTAAAAGTTTTGTAGTCTACTGTTCATGGAAAACAGCGAAGTTATTATATCTAGTAGGTTGACTGTATTTATCAACAGATTGCGTTTCCTCTACGGTCTACTTAGTCTCTACGACGAAGCTACGCAGTGTCTTATGAGACCACATGCTAAGTTCGTAAAAGAAAGTTATACTTTTTCATTTAAGTATATATGCATAAAAATAACACAAGTATAAAATTATAGTGATTTTTTACAAAATATGTATAATGTATAAAAAAAGCTTAGTATTATATATTCTACAGTTTTTGAATTGTTTTCCATAAAAAAATATATCGTCTTTTTTCAATCAATATTAAAATAAAAGTGTGAAATTTTAATAAAAATACTCATCTCAGAACTATATATTTTGTAAATATAGAAATGTATTCCCAATTTCTAAAAACATGAATAAAGATTTTTAAAAAAATGTTTTTATTTATGCTTTTAGTATAGTGATTATTTATATATTATATCTACCAATAAATTCATAAGCTTATAAGCTTATAGTTTAGCTATTATGAATATTTTTTTTTTATATTATATTAATAATTATTGTAAGTTATATTGCTAATATTTCCTATCAGCTGTTTATGATGATGATTATTTCAGAATTACTTTGAACCCATTACCTTTCTTACTAAATTGAGAAACTAGTTTATTTATTATTGATAATTTAGTGTCAATTATTTGTATTTTTTTTACTGGAAAATAAGAGTGTTAGGTCCCTTTTTCTGTATTTTTATATATGTATTTGTTTACTTTAAATGAAACGTTTTTTTAAAAGTGATGATTTTTATTATCATATATATATATTTAATTGCGTTTTTATTTTTCATCAAACGGTTAATCATCAGAATTTACACGCTTACAAAATTAAAAAATATTATATAAAAGTGGCAGTAGTTTTTATTCTTATGAATTGCTGAAATAAATTCCATCCAAAAAAGAGAAGACGCAATGTTAAAAGATGTATTGGTTTAAAATTTAAACACATGAGATTAAAGATGTTTCGTGAGATTCAAGTCATAAAACACGTAAAGTTATAGAACAATGAAAATATTTTCTATAGCCAATGAAGGCAGTAAATCAAAAATTCCAATCACACAGTAATAAATTTTATATGGAAGCAGAGAGCCACTTGCTCCAAATCAGACATAAAACGTTCAGGTTCAGCGACATATCGCAACGTTTTTCCGTTTTCTTATTGAATACTGTTCTTTGGTACGTGAGTGTTTTGCGAAAAAAAAAGCTTAATATATTCCGGAAATTTCAACTGTCAGGTTTTTAATTGAAATTGATTTTAATGATTAATCTCGTGACGGTAAATCCATATTTTTAACGTTTTTTAGATACATCTTCAATAATTTTATTTTTTGATTGTGCTATTGAAATTTTTGTTCTATCGTTTAGTTTTTTTTTTTTGCAATATATATTTAAAACTTTTAGTCAATTAGGAATACTCAATGTGATCCGAAACGGGAGGTAAAATCATATTATTTATAGATGATGTAATGAAATCGCCATTGCATATAAATAATTTGAATAAATACAATTTTATTTGATACCAATTAGTATGTATGTATGTATTTAGTTGTTCCTATTGTCATAAAAATCAAATTCATTGGTGCAAATATTTTTTTAAAGTATCTAAGTAATTTAATCCAGTTCTCGTTATGTTCATTTTATTTGACTTCTAAACATATGAACGAGAAGTTACACAAATATACAGTAAAAAAAATATTGTATTATTAAACTTATCAAAGTGAAATAATAGTCAAAAAGATAAGTAAATAATTATCAAAACTAAAATCAATCATGTGCCAATTTTTTTTTCCAACAAACGTATAAATTCTAAATAATTATTTGAGTTGCTGTGAATGTAAGTTAAAAAAAGAAGTAATTACAGGCGGACCTCTACATTCGCACATTCTTCTTTCGAACAATTTGCTATTTCACACAAATGAAAGTGAGGAAGAAGAACCAGAAAAATCATCAAGACTTTAAAAATTAAAAATATGAACGAAGCTTTTATTCATCTCGATACGTTTTTGAATATTATGGAAGACTGTGATCCTAATGGAGAACGCATATCTCAAGTGCGTAGGACGATCCATATAAGCACTGCATGTTACAGAACTGAAAGAAGATGAAGAAATGAAAAAAAGAGTAAAATACGACTAACTCTTGACAAGTTTATTAAAAAAATATATTTTTTATCAAATACATAAGTAAATTTTGATAAATATTTTTTTTAAAGGACAATTTTTGGTGTTTTTTTTACATCCCTCTACTTTCGAACATTCAAAATTCGCACAAATTTTCAAGAACCAATTGTGTGCGAAAGTAGAGTTCCGCCTGTATCCCACTTTTTGTTTTGATATTTCGACTTTTTTTTAAAAATTTTAGCATTTTTATTACTTTCATAGTATAAGTTGAAGTCAAAAATTTTATTTAAAAAAAACCCTAAATCGTATAATATATATAAATTGTATTTTAAAGGTTAGTGGAATCTTGAAAAAAATATTTTAATTTATTTTTATGCGAAAAGATTATTACAGATTGTAGAAAAGAGCATTTTATTTGTACGTGTACTCGTTTGAGTGGAATATCGAAAATCCACGTAAGTGTAGTGAGGTAACTGGCGAAGCGTGGAAATTTAGACGCGACGAGTCGAGAGTGCCAAACTGCCGAGTACCAATAACCGTTCACTGCCTCTATTTTATGTCAATAAATTGTATATAGGCTATAATTTTTTCACACTGATTGCCAGTAAAAAACACTAGGAAAAAAACAGTTCAAAATAATATTACTTCGATTGGGTGGGAAATAATTTCAAATAACTGATTATTATTGCACTCTCTCATTATATTATGTTGTATTAAATATTAATGTTGAATGTGTAGTTCTTTGGTAATATATAATTTGATTAAAGAAATGCTTGAAGTACTGATTATAGTTACCCCTCTTACCAATGTAGAGATTATTGACTGGTCATAAAGCATTTCAAAGTAAAATGTTATACTTTGTTAACCAATCGATCAAATTATTTTTTGGCATGTAGTGATGATGAATGTAAATGAAAGAGAAGGAATGAGAACTGTACAATCATACATTTGAATACAACTCTATAAATCGTTTGTAAGCTAAATCAATGAGTAAACGTTTTCATTTAGGGCTGCAGGCTCTTGACTGTGACAATATATAACACAAAATCCTAAATTGTTACTACGCGGCTAAAGGGATGGTATTGTCGATAAAGAGCTATCTGTAATACAAAATAAGAGATGTATAAAAAAATCTAAAACATGAATCGATCTTATCAATATTACAATAGGATCTTGTAAATATTATATGCACAGCCGATTGAGAAACTAATAACAACTTGAACAGGAATTACGAGCCGCACTGGAGTTGATACCAAACATGAGTAATGTGTCCGCAATGCATACTTAATAATATATTCTCAATAAAAAGAAACTTGCCGATTTTAATGAAATTTCTTATTTGAAATATTTTGTTTTTGATTGAAAAGATATACCGATTAATTGTAGGGAAATCTTTTTTGAAATCGATCGTGCTTTTTTTGAAGCCATATAGTACCTAGATATTATTTATGTAAAGAAGATTATTTTAACTAATTAAATTACCAGTTATTTTTGAAAACTACAGGATGATATAGGTTCAATCTGACTATTCCAATATATACAAACAACGAATAATAATTCATTGCAAAGCATGATAAACCGATATTAAATATCTTTTAAGTACAAAGAGTGGTACCTACTTTTAAAATTGGTACTATTGAATATAAAACACTAGTTCATTACCGGATGATGGACGCATTCAAAGTAAGAATTGACATCCCTCCATAGAATTCTTTTTATCATGTATCGGTTATTCGGGACTGGTGCTCATTCTTAAGCAGAGCACGTACACTTTCTTATAAGGAACTATCTCTGATGGTACTTGTACTTTTCTATCCTCACAATAACCCACGACGAAAATGAAGGTTGTCAGAATTACTGAGACACGTCGACACCAAGAAGATACAGGACAACCAAACGAAAAAGAGTCAATTTCAAGGATTTTATTTAGTATTAATAAAAAAGCAGACGTTCAGAGTTAACTCCCAAAAGTAAATAAATGATAGGCAAAATGTGTCTATTTTATCCATAATTTATCTAATACCCAACCTTAGGTACTTACTCATGATTACTAAGAAACAATATTGGTAAACATTTAGTGATACTGTAAGAATTGTTTATTGTAGCGACGTAAACTATGGCTATAAATAGTTTACTTTAAAAAAGTGCAGAATAAACTCAAAAATTTGTATTCTAGATGCATTAGTGAGATATTGATTCTGATTGGAATAATCACGACTGAAATATTTTATGACGAAAAAATAATTTAACTAATAGAAGGCTCAACATATTTTTTTAATAGATATATATTTGATTTACCCGAAATAATATCACCGATATTTTGAGATTGTGTTGGAAGTTATCAGGGTTCATAAACGCTATTGAAAACAATATTTTTTTAATGCTAATCACGTTTATGAAATTATAATGTAGACTTAATTGTTTCATAAATGATATCATTATTTGGGTTTATATGTTTTATTTAATACGTAAATTTAATATATGAAAAATGCTATAAACTCCAAATGTTTAATAAGGTAAACAATGTATTATTTTGTATTTATCCCTTTGATGCAATAAATCTATCAAAGTTGCAGTATTTATATGAAACTTTACTAAAAGGGCTAAAAGCTTATCTGATCAAATATGAAAAAAAAAAGATTTATACATACAGGTTTACTTTTTGAACGAGGGTAAATTTGTATCATGTAGTGTACTTATTAGATGAAAAAATGGGGTCAATATTTGCTTTAAAAATAAAATTAAAAAATTTACATGGACTGTGTTGTATGTAGCTTTTAGCATTTTAAGTGTCCACTTAGGATGGGTTGTCACGCTTTAAGGACATTTAACTCTGGAACGGGAAAATTTCTGTGTAATACATGGGAAATTAAACGGCAAGAATAGTTGTAATATCAACTTATCAATTCAAAATCGCCGTACGAACATTTCAGTAATTAAAAACATACGGTTTTATTGAAGCTGTTTGTGAGAGCATTTTATTAGTACTTCTTGAAATAATTAGAAAGAAATTCAAGTAACTCTGAAACGGATTTGGTAAACTATATAACTTAAAAAGCACACTAGTAATTCTAAAATAAAATAACTGATTCTTTTATAACCAACAATTTAATGAGAACGATGGAATTTTTTCATATCATATTTTATCTATATAAATGATGATGAGCCTACACTCTTATATTAAATAGTTGTATATTGTAAGGTAAGCATAGGAAAACTGTGACCCGATATGAATTTGTATGCGAACAAACAGCTGTAATTGTATTTAAAGTAAAATGAAGATTTTTCTCGAAAAATATTGGTTATTTTTGGATCAATATGTGTGGGATATATCACCGTGGGACATGTGTGATGTAATAGAATGCAATATTGTTAATTTAAAGGAGTAATTAATAATAAGTACGCTTTCCTTCTATGATATTTTTTACAATACAAATACTTTGGTTTTAATAATTGTACACTAATATAAATGAATATAATTAAAAGAAAGGTTATTTAGAACAGATAAAAATTATTACGGTCGATGTCGATCGCCTCGTTCAAAAGCATACACATTTTTTCTAATGTTTAATATGTACAGAAGTACTGAAAAGGTTTGTTTGGTTAACGGCCCATAAAAAGTGGGTAGAAGCTTAACAAATATAATGTGAAAATGTAAACGTTATAAACGTAATGATAATTTTACTTAACGGTAGGTATACAATCTGCAAGTGACCTGATTAGGGCTTCGGACCTCCATAAAATAGTGGGCACTGCCGCAGTGTAGCCTAAAGTCATTTTCAATTAAATAAAGTGAAATGACGAAAAATATAAGATTTAGTTTACTTCGGGTCAAATTAAATACAATCTGAGTGGTTAATACTTATTACTGGATATATTGTATGATTTTAACAGTTAGTGTTTTAACGAAAAATGCTTCAGTCACTCGATCTTTCTTTTCAAATAGGAAAAGTACTGGTTATAAGCTAATTAATTTTTCTTTGCGACGTGTTTTGAAGATCAGCTAAAGTAGGGTGAAGGGATGAAAATATTATTTTCTCAACGTTAGAATTTAAATGAAAGAATGCTGTTTTCGAGTTAAATACTATTATCAATTTCAAGTAAATCGTGAGATATTCAGATAGTTAGATGTTTATGTTATTAATAGGTTAGGATTTTTTGTTGCTGATGATTATAAAGTAAAGACTAGTTAGTACTAGCATTTTTTTTCAAAGTGTCTAGACAAAAACTGCATTAATAATAAATGAACTTAATCTAATAGTAGTAATTCTTATATTTAATAGTCAAAAAAAGGAAATTGTTGAAGAATAGGAAATTTTCAATGTATCATATTTTACATTAGTTACAAATATTGACTATCTAATTATTTTCATTGTTCATTATAAAAATGATGAACGAGTATTCTATTTTTTATTTTTATATAATTTTACCAAGAATTAACATTTAACATTATATTATTATGACATTTACTTTTCTCAATTTAATAAGTATTAACTTTAAATGCTTACAAATGAAACTGATCGTCGAGAAACGAAATAAAATAAAACATCTTGGCACTTGAATACAAAAGTGCTGCTTGATTTTTTCAACCGTTCGCGAGCTTTTCTTTTAGTTAGTACGGCAAGAGCTTTCGTGTATAGTTCAGCGGTCAGTTCAAATTTGCCTTTTCCTTGGGAAGCGGTTACCGCAGGGAATTGTTTGTCTTTGACGGCTTGACCGAAGGGCGATTGGGATCCTTCTTGTTGCGGTAATAGGGGGAACGGTGTGCGGTCATATTGTGTTTGACCATTAACACCCAAATGTATGATAATGTTACATCGCTCCGACCAAGCGAACGTGACGCGAAATACGCTTTCTTACAAATTTTGCAGCCCTTTTTTATTTATACTGAGTAAACGGTTTTGGTCAAACGAATAGGTCATGTTGGGTGGTTTAAAACCTCATAAAATGCGGTTATAAAACTTATCCCGCCGCTGTAGTATCATCATCAGCGATTTTAAAACAACATAATTTATAATATTTATTTATTCGATTTCATAAATATAAAAATGTCATAAATAGCCGATTATAAAAAGCTGTCTATATTTCAATCACTCAAGTGGTATCTACTATGAGTTATTAAAAAATATATAAATAAATTAAGTACTTATTCAATAAGTCTATAGTGTGATCAGGGCCAGTTCTGCTCAGCAAGTCAGCTTTCAAGCAGTAGGGAAAACAATCACTAAATGTTTTCATTTTTTTATGCTTGTTAGGACAAAAAGCCGACAACACTTTTTCTTGTTTGAAACGCCCCTTCATTTTTTTTACTTTAATAGAATTTCAGAAATACTTTTCAGTGACTGTATTATTGTTGGCTTAATCGATTTGCATTTAGGGTAGCAGAAATTAATTTTTGTATCTATCGAATACAATTTCACGACCGAGTGTTCCCTGAAAATGAAAATGGTATTTCTCGATAAATATTGTATATTAAATATTTTAATGTTCTGTTATGACTTGTATATTTGACAATAGTTAAGTATTTGTTAATTTAACTAGTAAGATGCTCTTAGATTGAATTTTGCCATCCCTGTGTTTATAAGATTTATTTTTCTACGATTTTGAGAAAAACTATAATCCCCAGTCATAATAACATCAAAATCAAGTAAAGAATATATAAACTTTAGTATATTTAATTTTTTTGAAAAGATTGAGCGATTGAATAACACACAGTTCTCGTATAAAAAAATCTGTTGAGATACCTCCATAAGGAGGCCATTTTCTCTACATTGGGAGCGAACATGGATAAAAAAATATTTGAAATAGGTTAAAGGTTCAATAGCAAACACAATTCAAACTAAATGATAAATATTTTTATCTACAGTTCTATTATTTAATCAACAACTCCACACGAAAAGCTTTCTCACAATATAAGTATGATTGGGAATTAGTTTTCAAAGTGTTGCCCCGTTACGAGAATGAGTTGTTTTCGTTAATTCATGGTAGTTTTATTTCTGATATACAGGAAAAACTTTCACGTTAAAGTTTTTGCAGTAAACGTATTAACTAGAATGGGGTGATTGGAAACAAACAGTCTTATCAGTTGCGTAGCAGTGAAGTTTTTTCATTTGAATATAAATATATTTTTTATTCATAAGCAATGAGGTAATTATGACAAATAAACATGTATAAGTAAAAGATGATAAAGCAACCAATTACTTATGGAAAACAATAAATTACGTTTACTTTTATTTTCAAAATACTATTGTATATGAACTAAAGATAATGAATTGAAGAGTAAATATTGTATCTGTCTTTTAATCACGTTGTTTAGCAAATATATTTACTTACAGTTTTACTACCTATTCAATATTTATGCTCCGAGTTCATTTTGAAAAACTTTAAAAATAACTTAGGCCGATATCTAAATTATTTTTACGTTTGTTTTTGGACAAAGAGTGATAAAAACTTTTATTTTTCGATAATTTTCTTTTCATTTTACGTTTTTGACAATTTATAAGTTTCATGAGTACATTCAACACCTAGTGAGAGAAGTTTAATACACCAAATACTCTCATCGCGTCAATCGGCCCAACGTATACGTTGTATTCAACGTACGATGCTGTGTTAAAAAATCGTTGGAAATTAAATTACTTTAGCGTTATTTTGGGGATACATATATAATACAAATAATGTTTTGTTCACTAACTGCCTATAAT
Source organism: Himalopsyche anomala (assembly GCA_031772345.1). NCBI lineage: Eukaryota > Metazoa > Arthropoda > Insecta > Trichoptera > Rhyacophilidae > Himalopsyche > Himalopsyche anomala. Next base: position 18,327,672 of record CM062824.1, read on the forward strand.
GTTCAACCCGATCAGTATTTTAAAATTAGCTCACAAATTTTGTGACGATAACCAACATGTAAAGAAAAAAGACATTGTCATAAAAAAAACTACTTTGCGTGCTTTTTCGTATCGAGTACATTTTTGTTAATGTTCGTAAAATTAAAATAATACAATTCTTAGAATATTTATTCAAAATATTTTGTTATTTCTTGAGTAGTAATTTAATGTAATTTTCGATTCAGTTTTCAATTTAAAATGGTCTAGTTAAGGGTAATATTAAACTATATAAACAAATATTAATATTGATTGAAATGTAGTTTAATATAACTAAAAATTCTTTATTTGAATTGTTTATAAAAAGGACGCCTAAAAATATTGCAATTCCGATAGTTTCACATATTTTTGTTACTCTGCAACATTATACCGCGAGTCTCGTGATCCTGGGCGGCTATTGTCGCTAATGACCGTTTGTTCGCTAAATACCGCCATGGGAACCGAGCGAGAGGGCGGCCGTACGGGCGGGTGTAGTAGGCGGCAGACCAGGGTAGGCGGGAGACGAATGGGCGCCTTTCAACTCGCGTCCGTAAGATTTACACACTTTCTTCGCGGCGAAAGTTACCGCCATTTATTACTGCGGGGGCACGACTTGGACAATCTCTCCCGACACAATTGTTTTATACTGCCGACCGGTTGATTTGGTTATGATACGGATCACACGACTTACGGTGAATCCTTTCACTGGAAAAAGATTTATTTCTCTGGCTTTAAATTAAACGGCCGTTTATTTTAAAGCCAGAGACAGGGATGGGCTGGAGGGGGCTCAGGAGGGCTCTCGTGAGCCACTTGTTAAATTTTGGGGCGGCCGGCGAGCCCCTTGTTAAGATAAGAAAATCATTCGTCTTAGATCAAAGCATCACATAACTGCTATTTCTGTAGATGGTTAAATTTGAAAATTAGTTGTCCCTTCATTTTTTCATTCAGCATTGTGGGCTCACGGGTTCGAGTCCCAGTACGAAACAGCATTTTTTTGATCGATTTATCTATTTTCTGTTCGAAGGCATAGGTGTTTGTGATGTCTTAAGATTGCATCCCACTCTTCCGATCCTTCGATTCAACTGAACGCTACTATTAGTTCATCACTAGTCCTGTTTTATGCTAATCATTTAATCCCTACTACTATCTTTGGAAAAGAGAAGTTGAGCGACTAAGTAACTAGCGGTTCTCATAGAAAAATATTTTTTGTTCACCTTCATTAGGAGGCCATATGTTTGACATTGGGAGCGGAAATGGATAACATTTACCGAGCCCCTTGTTAAGATATTGGCAGCCCACCGCTGGCCAGAGAGTATATTAAATAAAATGGAAATCTTACATTTCTAAAGTAATTAACGTTGTATCCACCAACAGGGTGGGTGGGTATCCTTTTTACAGGGAATATCCCACAACACAACAGCGTTAAGCAATTTTAAAGGAATGCCACAAGACTAATTAACCGTGTCCCTGTTGCTGATACTTAACAGTTGGGTCTGTGGTACAATGGTCAACGTCGTTGGCTTCCGTGGCGCATCTCACAGGTTCAAGTCCCAGTGCGAAGAGCATTTTTTCCAATTGATTCATCGACTTCTTTTAGAAACATGGGTGTTGGTAATGTCTAAAATTCCCTGACATCATTCCAATCCTAAAATAATGAGGCGTAGCGAAAAGGATTATTTAACTGCTAGTACTGTTTTAGTCATATCCTCGCTACTCTTACTGCTTTCGGAAGAAAACGAAAGGTTGAGCAATTGAATAACGAGCAGTTGACGTAGATTTTTTTTGCTGAGAAACCTCCGTAAGGAGACAATATACTCCACACGGGCAGACATGAATTTAAAAATAAAATAAATGGCTATTTGTTGTTGAAAATTTTCAGTTGAGAACATAGAAATTATACAAAGGCGTCATAAACGTGGCGATTTTTAAGATCAATCAATATAATTGTAATATAATTTTTTAAGCTTTTATTTATACTTTTATCAATCCTCCGATAAATGCGTTCTTAAGTTATTTATAAAATATTCTGTCCTTAAACATAAACTGCCCTTTACTTATAATCAATAATGATTTTTCCCACACATATCATTACATCTTATTTCTCCTATTGCGTGAATTGCATTGAATTGAATCTTTAGATCAACAATACACTGATATAATTTCTATAAATTGGAAAAGTATTATAACATAAATATTTAAATAGCAAAATCAATTGAAAGCATCTAAATAAAATTTCTTTTAGAAATGTAATCAGCGGTGGGCTGCCAATACGTTAAAAAGAGGCTCGATTAATCTCGGAGCTATTTGCGGTCATCTGGGAAAGAGGTATATTTTTTATCACTCCTAATCAATTGTAAGTAATATTCAAAAAAGCAATCGATTGTTATTTAATACACTTATAATAATATTTAACGATATACAATATACGGTAAACAATTCAATGTAAATCACTGAAAATGTATTAATGTGTGTAATTAAACTTTCGTAGATAATATATTATTGCAGTTATGAACTCACTTGATCTAAGAATATTGTTTTCTCTTAATTTAACAAAGGGTTCGCTCGAGTCCCTCCGAGCCTCCTTCGGCCAACGGAGAATTATACTCTTAACAATCTGGAACTCGTGGATTGTTATGTCAAAATAGTCAACGAAGATTTTGGGATTGGAATTCTTTCCCGTCATTGGAATATGTTCATTTTTTTATTATTACCTCAACATTAATAAGATAATGTGGAAAGGATATTACTACGATTATTCCCTGATATATTGTAATAATATCCTCAGTTTAGGGGAATTATTTCTCCCGCGGTTGATGGATGGCAATAATTTGTGGTCGCCAGAGCGCGACCGGCCAATTACCGCCAACACAGATTTATTAATATTAAACATACCAAGTACGAATTTTCCACACTGGATGTAGTCATACCAACTACTGCTAACTAAAACTAGACTAATCACCTTTTTGAATTCGGCAAAATATGCTTAAATCAACAAACTGATATATATGTATACGTTTTCAGCCGATAACAAATCGTTTAGTCTTTATTTAAATAATAATAGATTATTTGCCAAAAATCTAATTTCATATCTGTTCGGCTATACAAGTCTTTGAGAAATAATGACGAATAGAGCTTTTGTTATCATTAGTTTTGTAAACAACCGCTTATTTAACGTAAAAAAATATTTCCCTACGATTCGAAGCACCACGAATTATAAAGTGAAAAAATAACCAAACATTTAAGTTCTACAAATATAATATTATTTTATACATAGTTGATGGCGATTTCTTTAATCTTATTACAATGGAGTTCTACCAAGTTACTACCAATTCAATCAATACTATGGATTACTAACTAGCACTGTTTTTCAGTTTTAAAAAAAGCGAAAAATATTTTTACAGTGTAATTTTTAAAAATTGCAAATTATATAGAATTTTTTCTTTAAACCAAAATCATATTATTTATACTGCTAGATAAAGAGAGACAAGATATGAAAATATAAGAATTTACTCATCAATCCTCTACAAATTTTCCCAGAACACTAAAAGCAAATGTGTCTTAACCATCTTTTTATAACTCTCTTTCAATTTATTTGCACTCATTTTATAGAATATTTCGTTAATTTAAATTCAATATCAGCCTCTTGCATGAGTATGCTTTAATTTATTTCGTTCACAAACTAAATAGATAATACTTGACTTAGTAACTTAACTTATGAAATTGATTAATCGTTATTTAGTGATGCTGGCTAGAGAAGCTGTAAGAAATTTTCTGTTATGCGGGGTTAATATTATACATTCAAACTTCTTATCTCAGCTTCTTTAGCATACATAATTGATTTGTCTAAGCAGAGACGGGGGGAAAGTAAATCATTACATTTTTTTTGGCTTTTAAGCGATTTTATTCATTTGACAATTCATGTAAAAAATATAATTTACTTCTATACGTAGTTCTTAAAAGATTAATTGTGCAACTAAGTAACAGGGAGTCTTTGTAGAAAAACTGTTGAGATCAGTTTCATTCAAACGTCTAATAAAGACAAAAATATAGCATTCCTTTTATAATCAATGTCTCTATCCTCTTAATATGGAGCATATGTCCCCTTAATGGATATATTTCAACTAATTATTTGTACGAGAACTGTTTGTTTTGCAGTTGCTCATCCTCTCCTTTTGCAAAGAAAGTAGAGACAGAAGGCATATAACTAGGATAAGGCTAGTGGTTTACTAATCGATCTTGCTACAGCCCTGCTAATTTTTATGACTGTGAGGGAACTTTTGGACATTTAAGGGTTGAGCCCAGAGATCCATCACGGAAGTCAGTGACGTTAACCGCTATAGTGGTTGGGAATATATGTATGTAGCTCAGTGGTTGGGCATTTGACTGCAATTAAATACATATAATATGAAATCAATAATATTGTCTGTATCTAGCCTACTCCCTATGACTAGTAGAATGAACAAACCCAACCTCCATTTAGTAATTTATACATTAAGCATTAGAAATAATATTTATTGCTATGATACATAAACTCATGATGGTTAACCTGAAGATGCTTCACGAACAGGCGAGACATGTGTAACAATTTGTAGCAAAATCAGTGGAATAGCAAAATTATCAAACATAATTTTATATTAGAAATGAATTTCCACATATATACAAAAACGTATCTTTATAGAAAACTCTATATTATACAAGCATGTACAGGGGGAAGAATTGTGATAAGCCGATTCATCTTTGTTAGTCTATTTTTTACAAACGAACAACATTGCATAAGTATTGAATGCTATGAATCCTTAAACGGCTAACCGGTTTTCATGATATCTTTAATTGTTTTAATATGTGATGATGTTTGAATGTTCATGTCGAGAAAGTACAACCAGTACATTTATAATAAATTATATTATCGTATAATTATTTTGAAGTATACACATTTAGCTTAATCGAATATGATAAACAATACACACTTTGAACCATGCTTGTCAATTATTTAACTTATCAATTAAACTGGTCATAGAATCAAAATTACATAAAAAATAAGTATATTGTATTTATTTAATGCACGACACTGTTTTTTATCATCTTAACCGACCGTATAAACATTGAAAATGCAAAACACGAGAGCATCTTGTGTAATAAGTTGATTAATGAATCGCCCCAGAGTGCTATAGGCTTCATTTTATAAAATTGTGCTTCAAATGTCACCCCTTCCTTTCCTCAAAGTCACGCTTTATTGTTAAATGATGCGAAAATATTCATATTCACATTGAATTTTTTCTAAATGACGTCACGTGGTGTAGCAGTATAAATTAAAAAAAAAAACATACTGATAGAATTGATGATAATATCTTGCAACAGTCGTCGATGTATTCGAATTTTGTTGAACTATTTTTGAATTAATATTATTATTAAATAATATAATATAATAATAATTTGAAAAATCTTTAACTTGTTTATGTTTTCGAGAAAAAATATTAACAGGGCTTTAAAATAAGTATGTATGACAAAACACATTGAAAACGCAATTGATTTAATTCAGCATTCAATTAATATTTTTTAGGGTATCATCTGTTTATACCATGCTTAAAACAACCTGAAGGAATATTGAAAATATATGTCACTACATATATTTTCAATATTCCTTCACGGTTCGTCACTACGAACCATAATATAATATATTGCTGTGTGATAGTCGCTGGAGAAGTTTTTATCCGGCAGTGTATTGAGGGTTGCTAATACTTATGGTTGTAAAATGTGCCACAATATGATAAAAGTAAATGTTTAATTAGGTCTCAAATTAATCCAATTAAGATTTTTAAAATGAAATTATTACATCATCCGAGACAGTTATTGTACTTAATTTATTTCGACGGAGATATTATTGCGATAAAAATATTCAGTTCGGGTAATATGAATTAGCCGCGTTCTCCTTGAAAAGGGCGCAAGTGAGTCGAGGGCGGATTATGGGGTCGTGCTGGGATGGGCGGGCAGACATCTTATTCTGCTGATTCTGGTAAACTCAGGCCGCCTACCCCGGAGTGGGCGGCTTTCACGCACACACTCTTCTAGTCACGCATACCCTTAAACGGAACGCACGTACAGCACGGCTGGCTTGAATAAGTTGAAAAATATATGACAAAAAATATTTAGTTATGAAATTAAGTCGGCCTCTGTGGTTTTGTGGTTATAGCTTTGCTGCAGCGTTCAGATGAATCAGGATTTAAATCCCAGCAAGGTCAATATCATTTTATTAAGTTGATCATATTGGATCTTAGGTTTGGACGTAAATACTTTATTTTATCCTCGTGTTGATCTCGAGAGATATTAAAAATTCTCATCGAGTTTATATTATGTGATTTATAATATTGTCTACCGCTTTGCCTATTTCTAGCTGTAATGGTAAATATTTTTGTCTTGACTTTTTTTAAATAAATATTTTAATAACTTATATGTCTGCACTAAATTCTTAATGCGTCACGGTACTTAATGTATTACAGAAGTAAACAAAATATTTAACGTATAATCAGAATAGCTTTTCCATATGATGCAGTGTATTTTTTGAATGACTTGTAATTATAATTTGACACAAATGCAACTAAGTCAATCCGACGCAACCGGCAGATCTGATCAACTGTCATCTCTTCTTTAACATCATTTCCTTATTCTATCAAAGTTTTAATTAGCTTATCTGCTTACCGATAAAGTCTCTACAACAACCATGATACTGCTTTTCCATATTCTTCAGAAATCTACATTACATCAACAGCCACATCTTCTTTGACATAGCTTTGATTGTCTTTCTTCCATATCCAATATTATTTGTTGATATATAATATTTGTTTCCAATCTTCTGACATTTGTCCATAGCATACATTGCAATTGTTTATTTTACAAATAATTCACTTCAAGCTAAGATTTTTTTATTCCTCCAGTTCATAATACAGCGATCGCGTTTTAAAGTGTTCTTATCATAATATTACCTAAATTGTAAATTTACACGATGCAAATAACATGTTTTTTTTTTAATATAACCAACTCTTTCTTTTCTGTTATCTTTTAAAGATATGAAATGATATGATATTTTTACTCACACATAACGATTTTTTTTACTAAACAGTATTACGGTTACAAGAGTATTTCAAAATAATCATCCTGAAATAACCTTGAACAATAAAAGTTTTAAAATCTATCAACTGCAGAAGCTAGATATCAGTCATAGTTAAATATTTCGGTAAATACAAGTTATAATAAAAAGGCAACTGCGCATTCAAAGAAAGAAAAATCAGCGGCAGGCTCAGTCCAAACGTGTATTATTTCACAACTCGAAAAACATTTCATATTAGATATTACTTTAGATTTTTTTCCGCGTTCGACGTTCATTCATAGATGTTGCATTATGTTTTTCCACAAGTGGAATCAAATGAGTATCTGCGAAAGATATTTAGCTAGGATTAAGTTTTTGAAATTGGTCATTCAAAACATCGCTAAATTTCAGAAATACCTGCACATTATATTTATAATAATTTATGAAACAGCTAGTTAGATTTCACTGATACACATATTTATTTATAAAATCGCAATCGCATATGAAGACGTTTTTATATTTTCACCTTGCACTACGTTTTTATAAATTCATAAAATTCCCAATGTGGAGTATGTGGCCACCTAATGTAGGTATCTCAACATGAATTTTATATAAGATAACTGTTTGTTAGTCAGGTGGTTAAACTCTCCTTTTCGAAGAGAGTAAGGATATAAGGATATGACTAGGACAGGACTAGTGGTTAACTAATCACTTTCTCTGCGTCCAGCTATTTTAGGAATGGAAGTGTTGTAGGGAACTTTTAACATCACAAACACCCATACCTTGAGAAATCAATAAATTGATTGAAATTATGCTGTTCGTACTAGAACTCGAGTCCGTGAGATTCGTCACAGAAGCCCACGACGCTGACCGTTGCGCCACGGACCTTGCAGAGAATACTATACAAATAATAAAAGTAACACTTTTTTGCACCAATTCTACAAATTTAATTAATGATCGAAACCGATTTCACTTATCAAGAGCATTTTTTTTTTGTATTTTCAAAAACATATTTGGCATTACAGCTACTGCCAATGCGCTAAATATTTTAAAATTGAATTGAAATCAACCCGAGAAGAATTGACACCACATACGTCTATGTGACCACTAAATTTGACAATTGACCGGGGCTTGAACACAAACCCGTTTGATCGATATAATCAATGTCTTACCAACTAAACTAGACCACAGAGGGGGACATGCTGTTCAAATTCATGACATTCAGACTAACGTAACGTGTATTATAATTTGTATCTAATTATATGTTAATGAGTTGATAATGACAGTGATGAGCGAAACCAATCCTGACCTATAAAATATTTTGAATTAGTATAAAAATTCTCAGTGAAATGAAACTTTACATAATGATTCCCTTCGATAATATTTAGGGAGTAGATTAATATGAACAAATTTATTTTTCTATATGTATTTACATATGTCTACATGTACGTACACCTTCAATATTTATAATCATTATAATGTTGATATTTTCGTTTTCATCCGAGATTATGTTTTCATATTAATTAAGTGCTATTTCACTTAGATGACGTTAGCTGTCATTTCTTTTTGAATAAACTTAGTTTTCATTTAACGTTTTCATCAGATTTGGTTACAGAGATATTGATAATATTAAGTTAAAATTAAAATAATAAAAGCATTCTCACAATACCTCGTGTTTTATGCAAATAAATAAAAAATGCTTTATGTTTTAAATTAAAATAAGTTGCTTAATCCAGGGCTGTGGAGTCGGAGTCGGAGTCGTGAAAAATGAGTGGCTCGATTTTTTTTTGAAAAATATATTTTATGATGTGTATTTAAACAAAATAGTCAAAAGTGTTAACATTTCATGCTTGGCTGACTAAAGATGATCTGATGGTATACATAAATATAAGTTAAAATTAAACTACTGAAAAATTTCCTCGGAGTCGTTAATTATTTTAAAGCTGGAGTCGGAGTCGTCTTTTTTTCACGCGAATCCACAGCTCTGGTTTAACCAAACAATCTATTTGAAATAAATATTATTAAGATTAATTATAATCTTTATTTTTATCCTAAGACCTAAAATGCCAGAATGATGTAAATTTTATGTATATTGAATAAAAATTGAATTAAACAGCATGCACTCAATATTGATATGATGCCCAGTATAAGGCGTTTGAAATTTTTTTAAGATATATGATTTTTTAAATTCATGCCCGCTCCCAATGTGTAATATATGGACTCCTGATAGAGTTATCTCATCAGAAGTTTTTCTACGAGAACTAGTTGTTACTCAGTGGCTCAAATTATCTTTTTTCCGAAGAGAGTATGCATAGGAAGGATAGGGTTAGGAAAAGACTAGTGGTTAGCTAATCACTCTCGTTACACTCTGTTATTTTAGTTTTTGAAAGGTGGGAAGGAGTTTTTAAACATCCGCGCCTTCGAACAGGAATCGATTTAAAAAAAATGTTTTTCGTACTGGAATTCAAGTCTGTGAGGTACGGGATGGAAGTCAATGATGTTGACCACAGTGCTGTGGACTCGAGAAGATATATGTTTACACAAGATTAAATCTTTGATTGAAATATATTTTTTTACATGGGAATGTACTTAACTATTCATATTTGAACTATCGTTTATCTTCAATATTGGCTATTTAATCTATTTCCGTATGTATTTGAGCAATTAAAATTAAATTGAATGTTTACAAGGTACCGTGGAGGATTATTTAATTGTTTGAACATTCCGAATAATATTTTGCAGCAGATTTCTCTTAGTGTTTGAGTCTTCGCCCATTCTCGTTTCATATTCCGCCCTACAATGCCCTAAAACCAAACAGAAACTCGTGGACTCAGCATATTCTCCTCTCGCACGCCTGAATCGATAAAAAAACAGAATCCTTCTTTTTCGGTTTGTACGTAGATACTGTATGAAAATGTGGGATTTTATTTGTTCATTTTTTTGTTGTATTTGAATAAAAACTTGAATACAAAAAAAAATTAATAGGAAAAATTAACAAAAAAATAATAATCGAAACATATTTTTCTCGTTTTATTTACATATAAGTTAAACCACCCTGGCTAAACGAGCAATGATATATATTCAATTGTAAATGACATTGACGAAATATAATAAACAAATCATTCTATAGAATAATATAATTCTTAAAAAATAGCTTTAAGAAGAAACCACCATACTTATTTTTGTATTAACCCAATTGAATTCATATTCTCTAATTTGGATAGTATAGATTTTTATAATTCATTCCGGTCAAACGGAATATACTGATATAATAATCACAGGCCATATGCTCCACATTTTGAGCGGTCATGAATAAAAAAAAATATAAAGTTAGGGCTAATGCATCATTATTTTGAAAACTGTAAAATTATGTATAGTTGATTTTTTAAAAATTAATTAGTATAAAGTTTTTCATGCCAATAAGTAAAATGAAAGCAACATATATGTATATAGTTTTTCATGAGTTAAACTTAATCCTAGGGACTGTTGGATGGTCGAGGTGTTGCACTCCACAAAAAGGTGAACCACTCTGCTGTAACAATTATCGAGCATAACTCTTTCTCAGATACTGGAAGGTAATGGCTCACATTCTATTGGCGAGAAAAGAGTCCTATTATGAAAACAGTAGGAAAAATCAAGCGGCTTCCTCCCTGGAAAGGTCGTATGCGACCAAAACCAATCTTCGATGTCACCTCCAGCAGTGCAATGATTTAACAGTGCTCTTGCTTGTTGTTTCGTCGACTATGAGAAGGCATTTGATAGTCCGCACAGACCCTCTTTGTGGAGGATACTAGAACTCCTACGGGAACCGCCAAAATTGTGGCATTCAACAAATCCCTACATGAGAATAGTGCATGTTGTGTGAGAATCGTACTCAAATAACCTAATGTTCGGGGTCACAACCGGAGTGAGACAGGGGTGCGTTTCTTGCACCGTTCCTTTTCAGCCATTATTTTTGAATTCATACTCGCAGGTCAATTCCGCCTGTGATCGGGTATAGCTTGTTGGTCCGTCTGAAGCTGTGTGACGTGAATATGCCGATGATGCTGTCATATTCGATAAATCAATAAGGCATCCAGGGAGACAATTATGGTTAGGGAACTAACTCAGTCGCATTGGTCAGAAAATTAACACTAGTAAGACCAATGTGATGTGTAACCAAACCTGTCATGACCTGAAAGGACCCATACTAGCGCGGGATAGACAGAAACACGAGAGGTTGAACAGCTTTCAGATACCTCGGCGTACTTATCCCCGAAGACGTATACAAAAAAGGATCACGCCATTTCGTTTACGGAATGGCTGGAGCAACATTCAACTCATGCGAAGTTTGTCCTGGGACCACACAGCTGTACTCGATTAATACCAAATGCCACTGTTCAACGCTTGCATTACGCGGTACTCGCTTACGGTTGCGAATCATGGACACCTGACGAAGACCTCAAAAAACCGTATACAGATCTTCGAGAACAGATGCTTCGTCGAAAATGGGGGTTTAGGTGTTTGTTTTGTGAGGAATTCAAGATAAGGGAGCGTACAAGACAGCGTCCTTCACGCAGTGGTTATGGAGAGACGTATGGAACTGGCTGGGTCACGTGCTGCGGATGCCTCCGGAAAGCCACAATCCTGCCCTGCCTTTTCTTTCGACCGTGGATTCCGGCGTCCGACGTCCGTCGGGTACTATCATAGATGTACTCGGCGGAACTGAGGGATGCTGGCATGTCATGGGAGGAAGCAAAGCAATTGGTCAGAGACAGGGAAACAATGAGGTGCCGCGTGGCGGCCATATGCACCACATAGGAGCGAACACTGGCCAAAGAAGAAGAAGAAACTTATTTATATTATACCAAGGATAATATCTCTTCATAGATATACTCAAGTTTATCATTGATTTATATATGATAAGTAACAGTAAATATATTTAGAATAATATTTAAATGATAATTAGTTAACATAATGGCGGTAATAGAATTACTTTCGATAATAAATTTAATTAAGAATTAAATGGTGAGGGGCAGGGAAGATAGTTTTTCTCCAAAAGATGTAGCAATTTGGATGTCCGATACATCCTGGCTATTTTTGCAGAATAAAAACAAAATATCTATTTCAATGGACATAATCAGACAATCCCAATCAATATGCTCTGCATCTTGATTACTGTCACAAAAAGGACAGTTTGATTTGAGCCTGGGCTGATTTCGAACACTGAAACACTGCGATTTGCGAAGATTGTATGAAAGGCAATATTATAAATAGTGTGCTTGTACCAAACTTTATGTACCAAATAGTAATTTTAATTTATTTCTAAGCAAAAATGATCACTCGAAAGTGATACTGATAGTGTCATGAAATTATTGAATAAGTACTAAAGATTTTGTTTAAACTTTAAAATAAATCAATGTTATCAATTATTAACTGTTAACACAAATCAACTGAGTACAATTTAAAACATTACGATTTAAGAGAAGAGTGAAGAGAAATATTAAAATTAAATGCTTTTTTGTATAAACGCCTGCTTGATTATTTATGTAGGAATACGTTATAAATCTAATTATTTGAATTTTTATCAGTGCTACGCGACAGCGATGTTTCAACACTTTGCGACCCAGGATATCACGAATAATAATGGTATTTTAAATTTATAGAAATATTTGTAATCATACATTTTACAGTTACATATAATGTATTTAAGATAAATATCAATTTTGGATCTAGAAAACATATGTATTTGTTTGAATGTTCAGATGGCACTTTGACTGAGACAAACGTGTAACTCCGATTTACGCCCTTCTTTTGTGTAACCATTTGAGGGAACGTTTCATCATAAAATTTAATATTTATTGATTTTTAGATAACGTTTCCGAACCATATTTTACACACATATTAAAAGTCTTCAATAAGATTATAGATTTGACAAGCTTCAGTTATCTTCCGATAGGTGAAGCAGGACTATTTATATTTACTCTTACTAAATAATTATAGAGAGCGATTAGCTAACCACTAGTCCTGTCCTTGCCCTTTCCTTCTATTCCTACTCTCTTTGGAAAAAGAGAGGTTGAGCAACTGAGTAACAAGCAGTTCTCGTAAAAACATTTCTGTTGAGATAAACTCCATTAGGAGTCCATATGCTCCATATTGGGAGCGGACATGGAAAAAAAAATATCATCTGTTTTTCTGATATTTTGAGTATTTATGTTAAAACGTTTTTAAAATTATACTGTCATAGTTATATCAGTAAATGGCATGCTTTATAACATGTAAACAAAGACACCAGTGCATTAACCAAAAACAAACTAAAATTACAGATTTTTTACGACAGTAAATAAGCACAAATATTTATGTTAGATAGTACATACCTCTACTTATACAGTTATACATATTGTATGTAAGCGTCTAGTTTTATATTGTTTGTTGCTAAAAAAACACTGAACAGTTTCTTGCTGTATTCATTGCCACACGTATATATGAAAAAATCAGGTCGCTTCTTGCGTCGATCCATTCGGATTATAGACAGGGGTGGGCTGGAGGGGGCTCGGAGGGGCTCGCGCGAGCCCCTTGTTAAATTTCAGCGCGGACGGCGAGCCCCTTGTTAAGATAATAAAATCATTCGTCTTAGATCAAATCAGCACCTAACTGCAATTTCTGTAGATGGTTAAATTTTATTATGAATTAAGACTTAGTAGCCCCTTCATTTTTTCATTCAGCGTTGTGGGCTTCCGTGCCGGACCTCATGGGTTCGAGATAATCACTAGTCCTGTCTTAGTCTTATCATTCTATCCTAACTACTTTATTTAGAAAAGAGAGGTTGAGCGACTAAGTAACAAACAGTTCTCGTAGAAAAAAATACGTTTTTTTGAGATACTTTCATTAGGAGGTCATATGCTCCACATTGGGAGCGAAAATGGATACAAATAAATGGATAAAATTTACCGAGCCCCATGTTAAGATATTGGCAGCCCACCGCTGATTATAGAGTATTTATTTACTTTTTGCTTATTTACTAAATTAATATTTTAATATCATGGACAGTATTCTCATTCAGCTCTTACAAACCCTTTGATAATTTCCTTTTAATATACATCAGAGCTCAATTGAAAGATTTAGAAATAGTTTTAATTCTAACTGTGGCTTTGTAGTTCTGTCTTCTTGGAACACGAAATTACTAAATATAATAATATATCATTAGATGTAGTCGAAAGTTTGCATCCACATCTGTTTCCGAAATTGGAATTGATGTTGTGTCCTGAAGTTAAAGAGTTAGCCGGGGCTGTTGCAAGCCTGGCGTTCTACGTGACCTATCTCCCGTTGCGTTGTAGCATGACGTCTCGCCACAATGAGGACAGAAAAGCGGCTGAGGGGTTAGCACCCTGCGGCTAGCATCGGAGTGCTTCGCTTCTGGAATCTGGAGTGCCTCCTCCAGGAATCGATCGTCGAGCTGCACCGCACTGCCCGTGCGACGAATTGTGATAACACGCCGAGGCTGCGAAGAGAACAATGCCGGTAGCAATTTTACAGCCGCGATTGACCTAACCTGAATTGGAATCGGTACCTTGAGATTAGGGTTGTAGCGATTGTATATTTTGAATTCAAATAAAAATCGAAAATTATTAATTTTGTTATAAAAAAAACCCAGCCGAAACTTAGAGTGCATGTAGTGCATATGGGATGGTAGAGGAGGTTGGACGATTTTGGTATTTTTTGAATGTTGTATTGACTGCAATCAGTTTTAAAATATTCATTACGTATGAGCTTACACAAATAAAACATTCGCCACTCAATGTACCTATAAATAAATATGTTTTATTCGTTGTCAATCGAGTATTTGAGAGAGAAACAATCCTCAGTGATGATTAACCCTTTCTTTCCCCCGATCGTCACCATCAGTATGTATTGTAATAATAGATAAGAGACCATATTGCCAAAATTTAAGTGAGTTCATTAAAATATAACTAACTCTATTCGTAAACCATGCGATGTTGTGTCAAATAACGCTTCTCAAATAAGCGAAACACGTGTCATATTTTGTAGCACAACAAGCAGAACAACAAAGTTATTAAATTGTATATAATATAAAATTCATTTTAGGCAGTGGTGGATTACCCGTGGATTACCGGTGGAGGCACGGGCTAGTGACCTCCGAATTTTAAGGGCTTCAAAAATAGCCTATATTATAAAAAAATAATATTATTTTAATTCAGTTTTCAATATTTATTCTTATTTTTAGTGGAATTTCGTAACACTTTTATGCAGTGGCGGATCACCCCATAAGTGTACGAGGCGCGCGATTGGGACCTCCGAATCTTAGGGGCCTCAAAAATAGTATTTATAGCATCATAAACCCATATGTTTTAAATTCAGTATTCATTATTAATTGTTATTTTTTTTTTACGTAAAATTTGCAACGCTTTTAATAACGCACAAATTTTATTGTACCTGGGGCCTACCAAGTTGTCCACTATTGTTTTTATTTTATTCGAACAACAGGGCTTCCAAAATTGATTGTGTCTGGGGTCTCCCAAGTGCGTAATGCGCCACTGAATGGAGAGTAAAATAATTTTGGTATAGACATTTATTTACTTAGTTCTACAAGTACTTTCAAATAATATATTTTTGATATTTATTTCGGCATCACAGCGCAAGTATTGGGCTATATGTGCATTAGGCAGGGATGAGTATTTCAGTTCACGAAGAAATACTTCGGGATTTGAAATTTGAAATTGAATTTAAAGAAACCATCACATAATTTAACAAAATGGTTCGCAGGGAATTGAAATATTGATAGACATTTTTCAGAATTGATGAGCCTTTTACATAATGTTTTAAGAAACCACACACAAGAAGAAATCAGTATGATATATTTTTAATGACGATGTTGATTTACTCGTCCGGTATTTTTTGTTCGTATTTTTTGCTTTATTTAAACTTCTTTTGTAATACCGGTATTGCTATATGCAATATGATATACCAATATTCGCCTGGTATTGTAATCCCTAAAATTGATTACTACGAAAGTTTACTGCAATCACATTTTAAGAGAAGAATAAAAAAAAAATCTTTTGCATTCGATTAGGCAAAGAATGGCCTACTGTTGGAATGGAGCAATCGAGAATCTAGTCGTTATCACCTCTGGTAGATGTTTAATTAATAACATCAAAATTTCACTTTTAAAATTGACCTGTCTTAAAAAAATCTTGTTCAACATTAAAAACTATGTGAAAAGAATAAAATGTATGCATTTTCTCTGTTTTTACAGAGGTTTTGAAAGTGAAAGATTATTTATTGTTTAGATATTGAAATAGAGAACAAGTTAGCATCCACATTTGAAAAAAATCAAAAAATTGTCGTTAGGTAGGTTAAGAGAACCAAAAAATATTGTTAACATTTATAATAACCGATACCGGGATTCTAGTATTCGTGTTTCTTCAATACCTAAACACCCGTCTATAGAATGTTAAAATACTCGTATTACGGTATTGAAAATTAGCCAAAATCGAATTTTGAATGTATAGAAATCATCATAAATTTTAATGAAAATGTTTGCGATAAATTTAAATATTTTAAACTAAGAATTGACAGGTTCCAGATTTGATGAGCATTTCAATGATGTATTTATTATTTTATGAAACGAAATTAAAAAATATTTATGAAAATCATTCGTTTATTATTATGATATATTTTCATGAAAATGATTTCGATCTCAATTGGCCATTTTTTTGCATTATTCAAACTTTTCTAATATCGCTATTGATACGCTCGTCCAGTATTGCAATCCTAATCAGCAGTAATGTCCAGCATTTTTTGACAACGGTACTATACTACTATATCATTTTACTTGATCGAGGGTACAAATAAAAAACATTTGCATTAAAAATTGTGTAAAAATCACAGTTACTAGTGAAACATTATAATATTATAATCATGTTATGATTGTATGGGTTCTAAAATGTTTTTCTAATCTATTTATACTTCAACGTGTCTATCTGAGAGTCGGCTCACTATTAACCTTGATTACCCTATTCTGGTGAGACTTAACATTCTACAATGCCATACATCTTTATAAATTATTGTTTTTGATACTTTTTAAGAATCTCAGAAAACCGTTTAAGGTAGTAGTAGTTCTACATCACTGATCTCATCAATTAAGTGATTATACCTTAATAATTAGTAGTGTAGCACATGAGTGAAAAATATGCCATTAAAATGAATTAAGAAAGACATTTTTTTATGCATAAAAATATTTTATTTAGAAAAATATGATAAAGTTACATTGATCCAATCTTATTTTTTTGTACTTAATACACCTTTGAATCTTCACATTATTTGGTAACAATCGATTTATGTCTTCAAATGCACAAATGTCTCTAAAATTACAGGCAAGGTTGTATTACAACACATACAATATAACATTTTAAAGTACATCCAACAAATCAACCATATTTTTATTATTATATTATCGTTAAATTGAAAACCCTGAAAACGGGTTTATGAATAATATAATATTATATAATATATTTAACTGTCTTGAAATAAAGGTATTTTTGTTTTTTCCCTCCACTGAATCATTTTGAATCATTGGCGTTATATGGATACTCGTAATCATTACTGTTCTCAGGCAATTTGATTCCGGCTGGCATTGGATTAATCACTGTACAATTGAAGATTTCTGGGAATTGTGCATAATTCATTGCAATACTGTTGACTTTTATGATCGCTGGCAATTTTGTCTCTTCGTATAATGGGACAAGATCATCAAACAATGTTGATTTCGAACAGAACTGTTGGGCCATGTGCAAAAAGAATAACTGAAAAAAAAAATATATAAATTTTGAATACATTTTTTAATAGATTTTTCAAAAAAAAAATTGGCATTTACTATTTGCATTTTAATTACTGCCAATGCGCCAAATATTTTGAAGGTGAAAGATCATACAAGAAAGCTCGGTGAGAATTTAATGTAAGTCATTCAAGATCAACTCGAGGTAAATTGATATCACAAACAACCATGTCTTAAGTCACAAATTTAAATTGAAAAGTCTAAATTTGACATTGACCTTACCGGGAATCGAACCCAGACCCTCCTGGTCGATAAGGCAAGCTCTAACTAACTAGACCACAGCGAGCGACAGAATATATGATAATTACAGCAAACGACACAACATCTGGCTGATTGTATCAAAAATATAAATACAGAGCTACTGAAAATAGCAGGTATATACCTGCAGTTTACAATGAAACGATTTGTATACATAGAGAACCTAAAAAATAATTGGCATACTTCAATTATAACAGAACAGAAAAGAATCAATATCAATGTTGTTTTCATTCATTTCTGCTCTGCACTATCTTGAAGTAATCATTTATAATAATTTAGTTTACTTTAAATCTCATCAATGGACTTGCTCTATGTTGAACCATTTAATATGAACCACATTGGGAATAGTTAGCAATTTATGCAATTTATGCAATTTACCAATAATATGCAATTTAGACAAAATATTATTGTTTCTATTCCAAGCATCTGTTCAGTCTGTGCCTGTTAATACATAATTTAATATTGTAGTAGGTTATATCATGAAAAAAGGACTTATATTTAGTAAAATACAATGCAGTATTTATGAATACCTCATCAATAGATTTGTTCGTCCAAACCAATGGCAAATCTGTTGATATTTGTTCTGCATCCTTTTTATATGTGTAATAAGCAAGCTTAGCTCCAGCTATGTTTGGTAGTCTTTCCTTGATGAAATGATCAGCCGCTAACTAAAAAAAGTAATAAGTCATGAACGTGTGTAACATCTTTTGTCGGGCTTTGAGCCAAGTGTTCAGTATGGACTGATTGATGGCTAATTAATATTTAAGGTTATTTTAATATTCATAAAAGGTTTAACATCACATTTCATAATCCAAAGCTCAGTGCATCGTTTACTTGTCGAAGGATGCTAAATAACCTAAATCAATATCTTGATGCAATCACTATAATGAATTTCTTTTGTTTGGCAACTGCTTTCTTCAAATGATAACAAAAGTACTGATTTTTCCTTATCGATGGGATAAAGTATTACAATCAAATATAACTTACCCAACTCTAATTAATTATATACTGTGCTATGGAAAAGTTTCAAATTACAAGTCATTCATTAACCATAATATTGTAATAGTATCACATAATATGAGTTCCTAGATATTTTAGGGGATGAGAAAGTACTATTGAAATTTTTCAATACTTACATTCATTAGGAAAGTTTCTACTTCACCGTCAATTGTTCTATCGACTGAAACTGGAACGGTCGGATTAACATTGTATGTTGGGTCCAATAATTTAATACCATACGATTGTAAATAAACAACGAGCTCTTGAGCTAGCTGGTATCCAAAATCAGACATCAAAAGGTATTTAGGAATATCTTTTGGGATTGTATTGCGTGAAGTTGTAGCCAGTGGTAAAACTAAAAAAAGAAAATAGTGAACCTGAGGATATTACAAAAGACAATAGTAAAAATTTCTATTCTAAATCAAATATCATTTGAGGAGCATGATTTCTAAATATATCTGTCAACTTTGAATCGAATGCAAGAACACTAAGAATTCAAGAATTTCAACCGTTAACTGAAATTTTATATGTCCTTTCCGGTGAATTACATCAATGGTCACCGGTGATATACATATGTAAAAAAAAATTTTTTCAAAGTTTATTAAGAGCCTGTTATCAGGATGTTTATGCATCAAAAAATTATACTTACCAATAAGATCTAAATCAATATTATTTTTCATCTTGGTATCATATGGTAAACTTAAGAATGTCCAGCTGTAAAAATTAAAACATTTTGTTAGTAAATTAATGATAGTATAATATTTAATAAAATGTTACATTTTAATAATATAATGCATACATATTTTCCGGAAGTTTGGGGTCATTTCCATATGAGTCGTACATATGCCTTCTGTAACGTTTTTGTAATTCGTGAGCATTTTTAACAAAATTGTTCTCATCTAATGTAATCTACAAAAAGAAAAATCATAGCATATAGTTACTGTTCTTCAATTAAAACTGTTGTAAAATTATTTCATCAGTCAGTTATCCATAGTTTGTCAACTAAGAAAGAGCAACCGATAAAGAATATACATTAATAATAAAATGAAAAATCACGTTTTAACTCACCTCGATAAATCTATTGCTCACAAATTTTCTATCTTGCCATGGCATATTTTTTGCAACACTGATTAGTTGTACAATGTTTAATTTGTCAATAGCTTTGTTTACATCAGTTGCATCGGCCAACCAGTTTTCAGATTTTATTTTAGTTATGAGAGTGCTTTTGAGATCATTGAATATTTCATTGGAGCGCTTTTCAAATTCATTAATTGATTTCATCTTGAAAGAGTCCAAATAAAGAGTAGAGCTTACATCTTCCATAAGTTTGCTAGATAGTTTCAAGCAATACGGCTGACGATTGCAGCTGATTTTTTGATCTAAGATATAATCTCTATATATTTGATTAGCATACATAGCCAAAAGCCCATTACTCAGTTGCCTAGAAAAAACAAATCTTATTAAATGATGGATCAATCTAAAATGTAAATATTTAAAAAATTAAACATAATATTATTATATATAGCTGGGTGGTCAACAACGTTTTCTCTAGTTTTTCTATTGTGTGTGCGAAGCGCCAACTTCTGTGAGCAGTAAATATTCAACAAAGTAAAAAATGTGCGCAAATATTTGGGTAGGTATTCACTAATCTACTGACTGACGCTAGATAAATTAATTTGTCATATCATGCCATGTTGACATTTAAGGGAGATCAGTCATAATTCCGAATTGGTATTTAAGTTGAAATAAAATTTGGCAAAACAAACTTTTTTTCACAATATTTCTGTGTGCAGCTTGAGTGAGGATGGAAAAATGTGTGCAGTTAGATTTTGGGAGGTGTGCATGTGCACACATTAGCGGGAACATTGGTGGTCAAGTCCAATGGGCTTTTATCATACTCGGTGGTGAGGTCTTAGGTTCAGTGGAAAATTACATACATTCATTTGTGAATTTCTTTCTGGTTTTCAAACTTTTTCACTTACCATTTGTAAACTAGTAGGTGGAAAAGGAGCGATAACCTATGTTTTTTTTTGAGCTTAGCTCGTACACTTTGCATTAAATTACTCCAATATTGATGTTGTGCTAAGGAATTCTGGTATATTATGGTACATGTTTACATCCAAATATACTCCGATACACACTAACACACCCAAAAGGACCTGTAAAATTTTCGCAGTAGTAACCCGATGGGATGTGCTAGTGGAGTTTTTGTGAATTTATAGGAACGCTGCAGTTATTCTATTTAATTATTGCTGTTTTAAGATGTATCCGTATTATGTACGGGCATAGCAGTCAATGTATCAATCATTTTTTTCTATATCATTTGAGACAAGTTGTGAATTTGAAACATAAAAGTTGAAAATTGAGGATCATAGCAACTGCAATTGTATTTAGTTGTGTGTATTTTTACCTGGGATCTATCTTGTCAAATTTGCGAAAAAGGTCATCTAAATACTCAGCATGATAAACTTGAATATAAGAATCCATCGGTAAGTCCTGCCCAAGAAGATTCTTGAAGATATAATTCCAATCGATCTAAAAATATATATTTTCTATTAAATGAAATTATAATCATAGATACCCATATTAATAATATAATCAGTTTTATGTAATAATCTAATTGATTCCTTTATCTTCATGCAAAGTCTTCTTGTCAGCTCATCATTTCGATTGGTCCAATTATTATCAACTATGTAATAGCAATGGATTTTTCCAACAAATAAAAAAAAAATGTTTGACATTCAATAATTTATAAGAACAGTTCATTTAGTTCAGTCTAAATCTAAATACTTGTTAAAAATGAATATGTACCTGTTTTAGTCGTTCACACAACACGCTATTACTTAATCGGGATGGAGTAATTAATTTCTTTGAGCCATCGTTATTATTCAATCTTATCTGGAAATAGAAAATCAATTACACAAATCGGACGGTTGTAAAGTGTGATAATAAGGATTTCAAAAAATCCTCTACATATAGCAATTAACTTACTGATTTCACTAATTAATGATACTGAATATATAACATTATAACTACTTTATATCCAGAGCTATGGAGTCAGTTAAAATCTATCGACTCTGGCTCTGATTTCAAAATTCAAAAAAAGTTTTACTAATTTTCTTATGCTTGTTGCCATGTAAATTACAAGCTTTATTTCGATGGCTGTTGAATGAAAAACTTTTTTTGCCAGAGCTAATTCATTCATTATCGATTATGATTTTATAAATGATGTAGGAAACAGCTGATTTGTAACAATTCTGACTTTATCGAAAATATTATATCATAAGTCTATGGTCCCAACTAGGGTATCCAATCCCGGAGCCTTTTTCCAATCCCGGGATTTCGGGATTGATAAATTTTCAATCCCGGGATTGAGATAAATTTGCCGAGGAATTTGAAATCTCTGATTTGGTATACTTTTTCTCCGAATTCTAACGAAACCTTGTTTTTTTTTTTTTTTAGCTCACCGAGGAAATTGGAATCGACAATTTGCCAATTTCATCTCACTTTTCGAGATTTATTCAAAATTTCTCAATCCCGAAATCCCGGGATCACGACCATGTCAATCCCGGGATTTCGGGATCAGAAAATTGAACGGGATCCCGGATCCCGGGATTGGATGCCCTAGTCCCAACTGCACAGACCTGTTATGATGATAAAATGATGTGATTTTTTGTAATTTCGTTACAAAATTTTAATATAATTATATTTTATGCTCCCTTGTAATGTTATTGTTTTATATTCTGTGTAGATGATTTTTATATTACTAGGTAAGCTTAATCTTTCATGGAAAAGTTTTTGCAGCATAAAAATATTATGAAAATATTTGCTAACCTTATCGATGATTTCTAATATTTCTTTTAAGGAGATCATTACTTCTTCAATAGCACTGTCAGAGTTTCCAATGTTAAATATGTGAAGAGCTTGTAAACTTTCCTTCACTGTTTTAAGGTAGTGAGATTTATCCGTTTGACACTCTTTGTACTGTTGATATGATTTGGTCAGATTATACGGTCCCCTATTAACTTTAATTATTTCAGAGCATCTCTTGTCATAATAGCTATCTCCAAACATATTTTTGAGGGAACTTTCGCGCATGGTTGGCTCAATCACGAGCCCTAATTTACCAGTGCTTTTGTCGACGTTAATATTGATATCAAATAAGGCAACATAATTATTCTTCAACATCTGCGTAATTAAAACTGTTATATTTGGTATTTCACTCGTAGAAGTGTTGTCATGGAAACTTCCAACTGAATTTAAGATAGTTTTTACTGAAAAAAATAGACAGTAAAATTAATATAGTATTTTTCGTTGATATGTTTAGAATTAATTATTTTAAATTGCCACGAATGGTTCAGGAAACATTATCAAAGAATTGGTTCATATTTTCATTGAGTCTCCTTAATATCCAGTGCTTCAATGTACTGTATACGCCATGTACCCTCTATTATATTTGTAGAAATAGCGAGTATTAGCATAAACCTCTGTTTAATTCAAAATATTCTCTTATCAGATAAAAACGACTGTGGCCACAATCAGATTGGAAGCCCCTGCCTCAGATCAATGGCAAAGTTTTAATTTTCATGTTTACCTGAATCATCAGTTTTTCTATAATCATAAGTCACGCATGATGCCAAAAATGTTTTAAATTGCTTGATATAATCCTCATTTTTATTATCTTTATTCAAAGAATCTGAAATTAGAAAGAACATTTTTTTTTTATCATTTTTCACATCCCATAAAGTGGTTTTTTCGGGGAGTCAGATGTGTAACAATAACACCAATATATTATTTTCTTTCAGTGAGCAAATTAAAAAAAATACTATAAATTTTAACCTATTACAGTATTGTAATTTTGTATATTATAACATGAATATAATATATATATATATACTACGAAACTAATGAATCCAAAAATTACAATAAATACAAAACTGAGCGAGATGGAAAGGGGGCAAGATACAAGCAAAAAGAGGAATACCTTAAGTATTAATTAATTCTATGTATAGGCGAATATTCCATGGAAAATAAATGTAATAGCAGCAAAACACCTGTTTTTTTAATAATTGATTGGGTAATGCTGTTTTAATTTCGGAGAACACTAAACTGTCTTTATTATTTACTTAAATATTTATACAATTTTTGTTGTAATAAAATTTGGAATGCTTTCAATTAAATGGCAAACTCTGAAAAAATATTGTATTTTTGATTCTTATATTAAAACTTCTACGTATCTTTTCACATGAGAGTTGCTATATACCACTCTGAGACAATGATTAATGATATAAAAAGTAAGTTGACAAAAACAAGATGTAAAAAAAATATATTATTTTTATATTATATAAATATTATATTAGTTTAAATTATAATAAAATGTTTGGTCCGTGGGCAAGTAGTCAACGTTGCCTTTGGTTAAAGGTGCTCACGGGCTCGAATGCCAAAATTGATTCATGAATTTCTGTTAAAAATCATGGATATTAGCGATGTCTTTATTTTCAGATCACCCATTGAATCCTTTAAGTAGGCATATTTGAAAGTAGTGACCTAACCACTAGTGCTGTCCTTGCCCTATCCTTTTACCCCTACCTCTCTATGTTGTTTGAGCAATTTAGTAAGAAGTAGTTCTCGTAGAAAAACTTATGTTGAGACAGAATTTATTTAGGAAGCATATGCTCCACAGTAGGAGCGGATGTGGCTAAATGAATATTTGTTTAATGTAATTAGAGGTAAATGGATAAGCTTTGATATGTTTTAATATTATCTTACATTCAATTATACATCAGAAGATATAAATAAACTGCATTGTACAAATGAAAAATATCATATTCAACATAAAACTTACTGGTGATTCTTTTTGAAACATCAAGAGATAAATCATCTTCAATCAGGTAAGGTTGTCGAATACCATCACATGCGTATGTATAAAAGTCATTACATGGGTTAATGTCACTGCTCATCAAAGATACCATTTTGCTGGCAATAATTTTACACCCTGTAGTTTTGCACGTCTCTTTGTCTTTCAAAAGACTTTGACAGTCTAGAATAGTCTGATTTTCAAATGTGACACCATTAGAGTACACACTAGTTGTTTTTGAAGTAATTCCCTCCACAAATTCGTTAGACAAGATTGTTCTGTTGGTGACAATTTTTTCAGTGTAATTTTTAGATGCTGTCGGTGATTCGATAAAATCAATTTCTTTAGTTGTAATTGTTTCATTTTCAATTGACGGAAAACTGCTATGGTTATCCTCCTAAAAAATATGCATGTGACAACAAAGAGATTGACAATTTGCATAACATCCTAATAAATTTCAAGAAAAAAGATGAACATTAAAAGAATAAATTGTATTGAATCAATTTATTTCTAAATACATACTGATTTTTCCATAATTTAGTAAAAATGTTATCCAGATAAGCCTATTAAGCAAATCAACAGAATCCGTCATATGTTGTTGTTATGTATGCACACTTTTTTCTGGTTAATTGACACAAGAAAAGTTATTTTTATGACTCACTTTTTTACATATTTTATAAGCGTAAAATTATTTTCGAAACATTGAATTCATCTATCTACTGGAAACCTACAAATAATTGATAGTTTACTGTGTTTTTCATTTTAATATGGAAATACTGAATACGACAAAGGCTGATCAGAAATGGCTCTGAAATCAATTATGGGGCCATTCCTGCTATAGAACATTGCTATTAGCAAGATTCTTAAAATTTAGAATAGAGTTTCATTTATTCAATATCTTTTTAAGTTGTAAACAACCTATTTTATAAGATAAGTAAACGTAAAGCCACAATAGAAATAATTTGAATATAAAGAATTTAAACATATATCTAACCACAAAAAAGTGATAAAATAGAAAAATAATACAGTGTGATTTATTGGCTGTTTTATCAAAACTTGTGAAACGGTTTACTTTATCAGTAATTATAAGTTTCGTAGAATTGTTTCAGGATTACTATGTGGCTTAGTTTAGATGCATAGCTTGCTGATAAACTGTCGGTTTTACAATCTATGCAACAATTTTCCTGAATGTGTATATGAATATTTTTTTCTCTTCCGTTTCAAGTGGTCTTCATTATAATATCCCCTTTTATTTTCAATGTTTAATTAATATTTAGTAAATACAACTAATTCATGCATAAATAAATAATTAAAACGCGGAATATTCCACAAACTTAGGTTTGAAGTCAATCTGTCGAAAGTAAACTCCTTTTATACAGACTATGATTGGAATTTCACATAAACCATTGATGATTTCCTTGAAAAAGTTACAACAAACAAGATATTTGAGAATTTTAAGGATGCATAGAAAACCACAAATACCTTTACATGTGTATATAATATAATTGCAGATTGGTTACTAACCGTGTTATGCGACAAATCAGTGTTTTTCCTAGATATGTCAGTAGCTTGTTCATCTTCCTCCTACACAGTGTATCATACAATATTAATCAAACAATCAATATTACTTTTTCACTAATCATGTTACAAGATAAATAAAAAACTATATGGCAGTACTTCTATGTCATCATTTATTTTATCATGAATGTATGTATGCATCTACTGTCTAGAATTAATTTCAATACATACGATGCATAAAAACCAGGGCTGTTGAGTTGTTAAAGAATAAGACGACTCTGACTCCAATCTTATCTTAAAACAAGACCTTAATTATTTTTTTAAGCTTAGTAGCATGCAGTGGCATTACTTTTGACTGTTGCCATTTAAATACACATTTTATTTTACGGGACTTGAAGTTGTTAGTCTTTTCCGTATCCAACTCCTGTTAACCACTCTAAAGCTAACGACCCACCGGTGTGTCGCATACCTACTAACCACACACGCTACCCACCAGTGTGTTGTCATTATTATGACGTCAATAAATATTTTTTAGAGTTTGCATCATTGAAAAAGGGTCCGACATCTCCTAAGGACTCACAAAATGAATATTAAGTTTTCGTTTATTAGTTTTTAGAAAATTGCTAGCTTACAGGACAAAAATCGTTATTTTTTTCTAGCTGTTAACGGGTTAAAACAATCCGACTCCACAGCCCTGGTAAAAACGGGGTGTAGCATACTAGTTAATGTCCAAACTCCATCCTTCTATCCTAACTCTCAGGAAAAGAAAAATGTAGCAACAAAATTACAAATATGTAGTTCACAAATAACAACTTCCGTCGAGATGTCTCTATTAGGACCATATACTCCCCTCCCCATTGGTAGCGACATGGTATAAAAAATACAACACCAATAACCCTATGAGTAAAGATTTCAAAGAAGAAAGGCTGAATCTTCCATATACCAAATTGAGCAGTTAATTGGATTGATTTCATAGGGTATAACTCGATCCCAAATTAATTTCATTCATGTGTCTGAAGTAAATAGTTTTAAGTATCACCTAAGGCTTAGTTGATAAACTATAATTGTTTAGAATATTATTGTTATTTCGAAATCTATGTGTTTTTAATCATGTTATCAAATTTAGATGTGTTTAATATAACTTTCCATGACACTCCTCTTTGTACAATGTGATTTACCACCCACTAGATAGATATGCTACTGATTGCGTGATAAACAGAATCCCACCACAATTAATATATTTAAACAATAAATATGAATTTGCATTGTACTAACATTCTTTTCAGTAGCATGGTGATCGGTCCAATAAGACTTATGATGAACATAAATAGGTATTTCAGTGGTAAAATCATTTTTGGTATCAGGAGTTATAGTAGCAGACTGAATAATTTTAGAATTTTTTTCATTAGTTGAAATATTAACTCTTATTATCTCAGTGTCTTTGTGGTCTTCATCTTTGATGGGCGTCTAAAAAATAATTTGAAAGCATTAATTTTAATAGTATAGAAGAAGTCTTCCAAATAGAAGTCCCATGAAATCACATTTAATTTAAAATATGAATGTTTTTTACTAACATCAGTAGTGTCTTCATTTTTATATAGTGGATGTTGAGTGACACGATTTTCACCCTGATCATCATTTTCCCCATCAAAGTCGTAGTTTTCTATGTCTTTGACGTTCTTCTAAAAGTTACATTTAAAGCATTACTTTTAATAGTGTAGAAGAAGTCTTTCAAACAAAACCCACATTAAGTCACATTTAATTTAAAATATGAATATTTTTTACTAACTTTTTTTGTATCTTCATGCTCATGATTGTCATTTTGATTTCCCTTATCATAGTCGGAGTTTTCTAATAAAGCTGTAGTGCGAGTAGTGGTGTGCACAATTTTAGCAAATTTGTCTTCGGTCGGATGACCTGAATGCAGCCCTTCTGTGTCATTGTCTCTGTGTAATTTTTCAGTACTGATCCTATCCTGTGATCATATTGAGAAAAATATCTTAAATATAAATAATAGGTGTACCCGAAATTAATGTCGTTTATTGCATCATTCACTTTCAACAGTCAGTTGCGCTCCGACTGCGCTACCTGTCAATTATGTATTGTGTTAACCTTATACCCAAACTTACTAGGAATGGATTTTAGTTCATAACCCAATTTGCAATGGATCATTTTGAACCGAGTAAAGAATTCGTACGAAATTTGATGCTACACTGAAACCCCAATTTTACGTTTTCCAAGGGACCGTAATAAAATAACAAATAATGCAGAAATCTTTACCAAAAAATGTTTAATTTTCAAAAAATTCATTTCTTTATTTCACTTTTTTTATTAAATAATATATAAATTTATTCTTTAATTGCTTAATACATACTAAGCTGCCTATTTTTAGTTTAGCACATAAATTTTGACAGACACCCTCAAACTTGCATACTTTTCCAAGATATTTTTTTTTTCTATGTCGACTCGTTTTATTCTAGATTTTTTCAACCCCTTGAATTGTTTTCAGTTTCTCAGCTAAAGCTCTATTTTTCTTAATTTAGGCATTTTAGTTTTGACTTTTGAGTTAGAAAAATTATTATGTAAGATTATTTATGGGCAAAAAAAGAAATATTCAACAAAAACGGTCAATCGGGATAATAATTGGGACAAGACGACAATATTTAGATGATAGTTCGAGGAAATCAGTAATTCGGGGAATGATTAACGTGGAGTTATTACACATTTTTATCAAGTACTGGGTCATGATCGAGTAAAAAAAACGTTCCATACAAAAAAACGAAGATATGGAGAACCATAGATTGGGGGGTCCACTGAAAAACGAAACGAGATGCGAGGCAAGATTATTAATAAGAAATATTCAATGAAAACGGTCAATCGGGATAATATTTGTGACGGGACCAAAATATTTAGATGACAGACGGAGGAAAACGGTAAATCGGGGAATAATTAATTAGGGACTATTTTACATTGTTCTTATGGATGTTTGGTTGGGACTAAACGAAACTAAAAAAACAATCCATGCGAGAAAACGAACAATGCGAGAACGGCAGATCGGGGTTCCAATGTATATCATTTTTTGAAGGAAGAGACAGCAACATTTGCCACTAAAAACATTTGTGATGTTCTGGGGGATATTCTGGACGTTCGTAATTTTCAGAGATGGTTTTGTAAATTTCGATTGGGAGATTTCAATTTGTAGAATAACCCAAGATGTAGAAAACCCACTAAAGTATCATACTGGCTGCTGAAATTGAAAACAATCCAACTCATTCTATCGAAAAACTTGTGAACACACTCAGATATTCATGGTCAAGTGTTCAACGGAGTGTTGAAAAAAATCGGCAAAGTTTGGAGACAGGGTAGATGGATACCGCGTGAGTTAAGTGAAGAGAATGTGACCGTGTGCGAAGAGCTGTTACAAATGCAATCAGAAACACCTTACATTTTTCGAAAAAGGCATCAAAATCTTACCAGAAAGATGGAAGAAGGTCATAGAGAATGAAAGAAAATATAATATATTTTTATTAAACTTGTAAAATAAAGAAAATACAAATATTTGAATTTTTTATTTTTAAAATGACATTAATTTCGGGTACACCTAATACTTATATTGAACCCTGAACCACTAACAGTGATCATGGTAGCATCATGGTGCGAGGCTCCACGTTACACAAAGACACAAACCTAGAACCGATCCTCGATCATGCCATAAAGCTGAAGAAGTTCTACAGGGACATGGCGAATCACACCAACCAATCTATTAAAAATTAACTTAACGACTACGTTGATTACCTTTACACAAACAGAGCGACCACGGAGAGTCCTCCTACTCAAACCCCCTTACCGCATACGTCCCACCGGGCGGCAATTTCAATGTTTTGGGGGCAATGTCCAAATCATTAATAATTAATACATTTTTGTCAAATTAGTACCTCACATAAAAACATTTTGAAGCTCACATCAAGCATTAGGGTCACACTAATTTGAATGTTATTTTTTCCGATTGACTATGTTCATTTTTTATTTGAAGCAATTATTTTTTCTAAATATAAGATTTTGATTGGGGAGGGGGGACATGAAGATATTTGAAGCGTCAAAGAGGGGAATGGCACAAATAAGGTTGGGAAACACTGTTTTAAACTATAGGTTGATTGAATATTACTTAAGATTGTGCAATCTGAATATTATGTGTTAGGATTTCTCACACTCCTATATTGTTACTATGTATTTATTATTAAAGTTTCAGTTTCATGCTCTTGTTATATATTATGAATAATCATTGTTAAAAATATATTTAAGTAAATAAGTAAATAAATACAAAAGATTTTTTGAGAAACTTTTCATTTCCATTATTTTTAATATTTTTTAAAATAAATATATATTTGTTAATAAATATAATAAACAAAATATTTGGCATTACAGCTAATGCCAGTGTGCCAAATGTTTTTAAGCTGAAAGACCATACGAGAAAAACTCTATGAGAATTTATTATAAATCACTCAAGATCAATTTGAGGTAAATTGACATCACAAATACCCATGCCTTAAGTCTTAAATTTGAATTGAATATATTATATATTTTTATGCACTTAATGTAATAATAAACCATACTCAGTATGTTATTGCTGTATTCTTGTATTAAAAAATTAGTTATAGACTTTTAATTTAGCAAATAAGAAAAAGATTCAGTTACTTACTTCTTCGTTTCCGTGAGAGTGTTTCCATGGCCATGATACGAGAAGAATAATAAGGCAAATAATCAAAAATATTAAAAGTGTACATGTAAATGACTTCCATGAAGAATCATTTGCGTTGGCTCCCTGCGGTTTATATATTTCATATGTGCCTTTTGACATTTTTAATAACTTTTTCACTCATAGAATTTAATCAAAAACTGACATGTAGCACATTCTAAAATAACTACACTAATAAAATAATAAAAGCAACTGTAACTCTTCACGGCAGCATGTGGGAAATATTCAGGATGTATTTGGTCGACAGGAAGCTCATTCCAACCACAAAGATAAGAAATTGAATTCTCTCAAAACTATACCCAACCTTGATTAGATTTTGTTTTAATATTCATTTCATTAAATATAATAATTATTTTGAATACAATATGGTTCTTGAATAAACTGACCAAATCGCATGCATAATAACATACGGCGGTATCAAAATTTTCGGAGTTGAGATATTCCAGTTTTACTGAAATGTATATCTTTAAGGACAAGAATTGTTGAAAATAAAGTTCATTTTTTGCACACTTTTACTATATTTTGAACAACCTTATTTACTTGAATGAAAATCACTTTGTATCAGTTTACAAAAAAATAGTTGACAGTAAATAAAAAGACTATTATGTTGCTAATTATGATAATTTCTAATAGGTGCTTATTGCAAGTTAGCGAAAGCGGAAGAAAATGGTCACAATCCAAGAAATATTATTTTATCCGCGATGTTGGTGCAGTTTCACTTATAAAATGGCAGTGATTTAATCCAATTGTATAAATAATGATTATTGGACCATTATACTGAAACTATGAGAAAAATACTATAGACGTCAATTAACATATCTGAATACTTAAAAAAATATTACAATCTATATATATGTTCAAATATGGTATTAACCTTTTCCATGCGGTGCTAAAAATCCCGCACGCTCCAGTGATATGTATTTACAACAACATTTGAAAAAGTGATTTAAAAATCGGAAAAATGAGAGTATTAATGAATTTAGATTTTATTAATTATATTTCAAGTAGAAATTTAACAATTTTTGTAATGTTGGCGCTGAAAATTGTCTGAAAGCCGTACAAACTCATCGCAAATATCCGACAGTACCGCCGCATATGACAACTTAAATGCTTCTAAATCGTGTGCCTGCTGTCGTACCAGACAAGGTCAAACACGTGCATACAGTACACACACAGCGAGGTGCACCGGCAAACATATATGTATTCTATGTCTACCCCGCTATGTCGACAAATTATTTATTTCCTTCGTTTCAGATGAATAATTATACCTACATAACAAAAATTTTATATAAATTGTAATTATATTACAGAGGAATACATAAATTCTGAGCACCATGTCTATTATATTTCTTATCGATATTCACATTATTTGAGTCGAATTGTAGTAAATACATATTGCAGTAAGGGAAAGGTTAACAAATTCACCAAAAAGGTGCTGTGTACAGACCTTGTTCTCTGTATTCTTAGCCGCGGTCAAAATGTGAAGTGAGCTATATGAAGTCACATTGTTTAGATTTTATATCAATACAACTTTATTAACTTTTCTCATAATCATAATAATTTATCCATTGTCATAAAACTGAAGTTTTATTCTATACTAGCGAGTACCCGGCATGCGTTGCAATGCCACTCAAAGAAAGAACGTGTTTGTGTTTATTGAAGTGCTTTTGGATATCTTTTGTTTTTCCGTCTGGTGCGTATACGAACAGATCTGAAGGTTTTCCAACGGGTGAGCAGGCCACATACAGCTGTCCATGTGAGAAGCATAGATTTTCTAAATTTAGTCCACACCCTCGTAGCGATTGTCCCTGTGCTTTGTTGATGGTCATTGCAAATGCGAGTCGCACCGGAAACTGCAAACATTTAAATTCTAATGGTATATCTGTTGGAATCATTGAGATACTTAGCAACAGTGCATTGTCCCCTTTAAATTTTCCTTTTAATTTGTTTAGCTTCCATGATATTGTGCATTATCTTTTTCACTGAAAGTCTGGTACCTTTGCAAAGTGGTGGATTTATATTTCGGATAAGAATGATAGGTACGCCAATTTTCAATGTTAAAACGTGTAAAGGCGTGGCTGGCAAATCAAGTGAATTTAAGAATTTAGTTGGATAATTGACAACTTCGTCTTGATTCATTACAGTATCGATGGAATTATATTTTGTCTCTTCGCCTGGTATTTCGTTTTGAATCATGAAGTTGTAGCCATTAACATCGTTGTTTTTGGCTGCTAATATAACACGTTCACTGAGCCACTGATGATTTTTGTAATTCTGTGCGAAATTTTTCAGAAAACTCTGTGAATCAAAGGTCGGCGAGTCCCTTATTAATTTAAGAGAAAACAATATTCTTAGATCAAATGAGTACATAACTGCATTTTCTGACTTATTTATTATCTATGACATCATCAGTGCACATATTTTCGGAAATTTATATTGATAAGTTTACAGTAAATTGCATATTGTAAATGTATTCAGTAACAATCGATTGCTTATTTAAGTACTCCATCAGAATGATATAAAACTCACTGCTTCCTAGAACACCGAGAATTGCGTTTATATAAAGCGAGCTCCTTGTAAGCGCATTGGTAGCTCACTGCTGGCTGTGCTAATTTAGAAAACTGCGGGCTTCCACACAACAACTCGGTATAGGAGCCCATAGGTAACAAACAAACAAACAAACATTCATTTTTATATATATAGATAGATTGAATTAAAATTTCTCAAATTTTTTTTTCAGCTTAGTGAAAATTGTTTGACTGATTATTTTCGATAGTTTTACACTAAAAATAAAATAATTCAAAAAGAGTAGTGAAAAACGTATATTTCTCTCATAAGAAGCATCATATTATAAAGTACAAGGCAACAAAGAATATTTTTGTACCTATTTGGCATGAGTACATTTGGCATACATTATTTTCTTATTTTACAGAAGATTTTTTTATTGTTCAAAGTAATTTTGTGGCTTGATATTTTATTATAATCCATGTCCCTGGGAGTTGAGCATATGAGGATGTGTTTATATTTTCACCTTGCACTACGTTTTTATAAATTCATACTGGTTCCCAATGTAGAGCATATGACCTCCTAATGGAGGTATCTCAATAGAAGTTTTTCTACAAGAACTGTTTGTTACTCAAACGCTCAACCTCTCTTATTTCAAGAAAGTAGTAGGAATAGAAGAATAAGACAGGACTAGTGGTTAACTAATCGCTCTCACTACACCTAGTTATTTAAGGATCAGAAAGGGTGTGAGGGAAATATTTACACATCACGAACACCCATGCCTTCAAACAGAAATCGATAAATCAATCGAAATAATGCTGCTCGTACTGAGACTCGAACCCGTGAATTCCGACACGGTGGCCCGCAACGCTAACCGCTGCTCCATAGGACCCAACATTATTATATTTATTGTCATTTTACTCACTGAAAAATCTATTGTTCATTTTGTTAACACCTATCCCTTGATTTATGGAGTGAATAGGTTCCATGACATATTGTATAAATCCATTTATATAATATATATAAAACTACGTGTTTCAGAAAATAAAAATAAGCATGAAATAAGGAAGATAAGTTACAAAAAATCATGCTAAACGAGTAAATACCAGTATATCAAAACAATAAGTTAAATGTTATATTGCTTTAAAAATTGTTTGTTTGAAGCCATCTCCATCATTAAATCGATAACAGGTTAACAAACATAGGACACCTTGCAGGTGCGATGGAAGTGAGATTCAGATTTTGTAATTGAATAAAACAGGTACTGCCTAAATCAACAGATAAGATCAATACATCATCATCAATATTGTAAGAACACGTAACTCGTTTATTTGGTAAAAGTACTTTTATTCTTTTTTGGGATCTCTTATATAATCGGAACGTTTTTGCATTTATGCATATCTTTATTTTTAACCACTTTTAAGGTGTTCACTGTCAATACTTGGTGGAATGGCATTATAATAAAAATAATAAAAGATTTTTAGTACTTTTAATGCGGAACCCATCAATTAATTATTGCAATACCAAGCATAAGTAAAATGTTTTCTTTTTGTCTCTTCTTTTAAATTTACAAACATTCAAGATCGGTCAGTGTTCTTGCAGTATTGACGATGATATATTTTTGTCGTGTGTAAAAATTGAGATAACTTTAAGATCACAAAATCCACAAAACTGACATGTCTGCTTCTGCCAAAGAACTGTTGAATTCATTGTAGAAATATCAGATTAAGTACTATATTCACATTATAAATGCTGCATTATTTCATTTAGTTGTAATAGAATTTTCTTCTATCTCAATGGACGCTTCTCCGATCAAAGGGACAATGATAATTTCAATAGTGGATTGTTCTTTATTTAATTCTTCTTCAATGACAATTTTTCGCTTCCTTTTTGATAGGTTTTTTTCTGTATGTGACTTTATGTGAAGTTTTAATTTATCGTTTCGAGTATATTCCATCATACATCCCATACTAGACCTGAATGGACATTGTTTTTTATGGAAATCTTGGTGGATTTTAACATGTCGCATAAGTATATCTTGTCTTGCAAATTTTTTGTTACATATCAAGCAAACATGAAGTTTTTCTTTGCTGTGGGTAACTAAATGAGATATAAGATAGTTTTTTCTTTTAAAAGACACAGTGCAAACATCACATCTGTAATTTTTAGTATTGTCATGCAATTTTCGATGGCATCGCAGAGCACGCTCACTAACAAATGTTTTATTGCAATCTGGACACGTATTTATGTGGCTGGCTGTAGCTAGGTGATGCGATAGATGTTGAAACCTTTTAAAAACAGCTTTACAGTAGATACACGTGTGCTTAGAGTGTTTTTTCTTACTCTTAGATATATTCTTATGGGTGTAGTGGTGCGCAGATATTTCTTCTAAAGAATTAATTTTGAAATTGCATACATGACAGTGGTATTCAGCAACAGCATGATAATCTTTTATATGCAAAAGTAACAAATCCAAGTCTACAAATTTTGAAAAGCACTTTTTCTGAATACACTGATACATTTTACGATCATTGTGCAGTCTAAGATGTACCTTGAGAGATGGATAAGTTGAAAGCAGTTTAGAACAATATGGACATATGTGTCCAGAAATATGATTAACGTTTTGCTCTGGTAATAATTTTCCGATGCTCTCAGGCCAGACTTTATGAGAGAGCATGTGTGATTTTAAATTAGATTTTTGCGAGAAAGTCCGCCCACAAATAATACATTGGAAAGGTTTTTCTCCAGTGTGTGTTCGGAAATGTTGGAAAAGATCAAATTGTTGTTTGAATGTTCTGTTACATTCTGAACACGATACAACTTCGGCAACAGTTTTCAAAGAATTTCGGGGGTGCATATTCTGAGAGATTGCTGTGACGTATCCTTCTTCATCATTTTCACTATGAAATTTATTAATATTCTGTTCTAAATTAAGTGTTGTGTCATACTCAACACATTTTTCATTTTCAGCAACAATTTTCTCATTTGTATGTTGTGTAGGAATAATTAAATCACTGGATTCCGCTACAGTGACATTGTTCCAAACCCAAATATTATGATCCGTTGGCTCACTGAACGTTACCATTTCTACTTGCTCATTATCTATTACCAATTGTGATTGAATTTGTTCTACGTTTTGAGGAGCATGTTCTCTTTTGTGAGATAAAAAGTCCACCAAGGATGTATACTGAAGTTTACATTTTCCACATTGGAATATATCTCCATGGTCATCAACTATTGTAGGTGCCGCGACTAAATTATTGAGGAATGGTTGAATTTCCTCCGATGCCATATCTGAAAAAGAAAATTAAAAAGTATAAGAAGTACGCTTCGTTATAATCAAGTAATATTCCTTAAGATTTATTAAATTGTCATTGTTTACAAACAGTACGCATTTCAGAGAAGACTATATAAATTAGAATAATATATTTTTAAAAGGTCGAATTGATTCTTCAACTAAATTTAATTACAGGACTACAGGTAAATATTGGTGATAAGGACCTAAGAACTTTTCGGTGCAACATATAGGGTAAACGCTACGATATGACTACAATAGCGTCTGAAACTATTTGACGTTTAATCCAATATGGCCGTCGTGCCAGTGCTGCCTATGCAAGAGTTATATATTATCTATGGCAAGAGTGCAAGAAGTGGAGCGATAATAATAAGTACTAGCTGTAAGCCCGTTGACCTCAACAGGGGGATTTTTGTTGCATTTTTAAGTAGTCAAAAAATTACAAACCAATTTATTGAATGAGCCAGAGATTCTAAAAATAAAATAAATATATCTCGGGGCATATATCGACAGCCCTGCCCTGTAGTATTTAAATTTTAAATTATTTAATTTTTGGAATAATGTTAAGTTTGCTGACAATTATTTTTCGTAGTGGCAGAAATTTCGTAAATTACCTTATTTTTCGTATTATTAAGTAGTCAGAAAATTTACTGGCGTGAAAAATAAATTAAAAACCTATTTATGAATTGTGAATTGTGATTATTTTATCGACTATTAATATATAGATATTACATATGTTTACATATCTTTACTGTGGAACACAGGCTCCCAACCTTTTTCGGGTGGCGAGTCCTTTTTACAAAGGCCTAGACGTGACTAGACGACCCCCCCCCCGAGGAATTTGAAATCCTCGATGTGCTTTACTTTTTCCCCGGATTGTCCCCAAAACTCCTTTTTTTTTAGCTTACCGAGGGATTTGAAATCCTCGATGAAATACTTGATCAAAGGTCACTCGAGATAAAATTTAAAAGCTCAACCTAGAACTGCTGCCTCATTCACCTTACTCTCCTGATATTGCTTTCAGATTACCACTTATTTCAAAGTATGGAGAATTCGCTTCGAAATAAAAATTTCAATTCGGAAAACCAAGCCCAAAATCATCTAGATGCCTTTTTACATCAAAGAGCCAGATTTTTGCAAAAGAAGATTCAAAAAGTTGCCCAAATTGTGGAGAGACATTGTAAATAATGAGGGTAAAAACATTTTATAGTCAATCCCTTTTTTATGCGATTTCGAAGTTACGCGTTTTTTAGAAATGCAAATTTAAAAAAAAATGTAACATCAAGAGCACGTATTGTTGTATTTTGGATAGAGTAGAGAATGAATCATAAACACTAACCGACATTTGGAAAAAAATACGATTTTGGACTGTTTAACCCTCATATGTCGGAAGTATTTCTTCTTGTAATTAATCTATATATTAAAACCCTTACCACTCCAGAGCATTTTTCATTGAAATTTTAGCAAATCCAAGCATTAAAATGCAAAAATATTAGAAAAAATTAGTATACTTATAAAAAATTGAAAGAAAAATTTCCAGTGAAATAATGAATATTTTTTTTTAATTAAGTTTAAGAATTATATATTTATGATATTTCTTAAAACAATCTCCTAAATGCATATGTGGTTTGTTTGGACATGTGTCACAGTATTCGCTGGTTTCACCTCTGCCGCCTTTCACTGCCCTTTTTGAGCAGACCACACAGTCTCTCTTTGCACCTTTACTCAAAATATGTAGTTTTCCATCAAGTCTGTTCTCTGATGGAGCGGAAGTAGATGGCCTTTTTCGAAAATCTTTGTAGTCATTCACTAATTGATCCACTAAAGTTTTGATAAAATTTAAATGGCTCATAGGTTTCTCATTATTCTTTTTTTTACGACTTTTTTTTACGACGTGTCGCTAGCAAATACAATGCACAATTGAATGCCAAGTGTTTATACCAGCGATGAGATCATTATACCGTCACCGCTATCGTAACTTGTACTCATTGCTTAGGGCGCCCGTACGGCGACATCGGAGTTGTTTAAATATTCTCTATGTCGCAGTAGCGGCGCCAACGGAGTTTTAAGAGTTAATAGTCGATAAAATAATCACAAATCACAAATATGTTCGTACTAATGTCCTCGGGTCTTTTTCTTATTCTACAAAAAATGATTGTTAGCCAACTTAAAGATTATTCCAAAAATTAAATAATTTACAATTTAAATACTGCAGGGCTGTCGATATATGCCCCGAGGTCTATTTCTGCTATTACTATTACTAATGATTACAGAGATTTATTTTTGTTTTGGGGAGCCACAACACAGCTTAGGAAGGCCACGGGCATTTATAAAACGATACAGGGAAGAGCATAATGGCGGACGTCGTGCAGTTATTTTTTGTAAATCCGTAAATAAAATAAATTACTGGCATTCTAGATTCGAAAATCTCGGAAGAGCTATAAAAAAAGGTGAGTTTTTGAAATTATAATTTTCATGGGAAGACAAAACAATGGTATGGGGGCCACAGAAAAATAAAGACACTCAAAGGGGCCACGCTCCCAAAAAGGTTGAGAAACACTGGTCTACGACATAAAATTGTATGCTTTAGTCTATGATTTCAAATGACAGATTGAATTCTCTCATTATTGAGAAGTGATCAACAATAACAGAAAATGACGCTTAATACGATAGCTAACCAACGAATGATTTTGACTGGAGATAGAGAAAGGTATGCCAAATTTATTCATAGTATTATTGTAAAATATATTATTGTCACCAAACTACCATAAATTGTGATCAAATTGTCGCCTTATTTTGCTCTTAAAAAAACTGTCGATTGTCGAAGTCTTGTATGTTCACTGTGACATATCTAGGTTTCATAAATGTTTGAAAATAATAGAATATGAAATATATATATACAGTGGAACCCCGATCTACGGTTCTCGCATTGTTCGTTTTTCCGCATTAATCGTTTATTTTTCATAGTCCCGGCCAAACACCCATAATAACAATGTTAAATAATCCCGCATTAATCGTTCCCCGATTTACCGTTTTCCTCGATCTATCGTTTAAATACGTTGGTCCTGTCACAAATATCCCGATTGACCGTTTTCGTTAAAAATTTCTCATAAATAGTCTTGCCTCGTATTTCGTTTTGCGTTTTTTTCAGTAGAACCCCGATCTTTCATTCTCGCTATCTTCGTTTTATTGCATAGATCGTTTATTTTTTACTCGACTAAGACTGTAATAACAATGTTTAATAATTCCACGTTAATCATTCCCGGTTTACCGATTTCCGCGATCTATCATCTAAATATTATCATCCTGTCCTAATTACGATCCCGATTGACCATTTTTGTTGATAATTTCTTTTTTCACTCATAAATAGTCTTACATCGCATCTGATTGCGCGAATTTTTCCAACTCAAAAGTCAAAACTAAAATGCCTAAATAAAGAAAACTACGAATAGGCAACTTAGTATTAATTTATTAAGCAATTAAAGAATACATTCTTTAATTTAAAAAGTCAAATAAATATATGAGTTGGTTGAAAATTAAACATTTTTGGCTGTTATTTGAAGATTTCCCGCATTATTCGTTGATTTTTACCAGTCCCTTGGAAAACGTAGAATCGGGGTTTCACAGTATATATATATATATATGTATGTATTATGTATTATACAAATTTATTTATTTATTTATTTAATTAACATTGCACAAGGTTGACAAATTATAAATTTAAAACTTTTACAATGAAGAAAAAAAAATAGTACAATTTAATATTAAAAGAAATAGAAAAAAAATAGCAAGGAAGTCAACTGAGTAAGCTCCGACGAACTCTACTCTAATACATAAAAAATAGTATTCGTCGGAACTCACCCACATCTACGTGGAATATATCGACATCCGAAGCAATATTGTTGAACACCGTTAAAGCTCTCCCCAGTGGCATCCCCATTGGCAGGTTGGTTCTTCACCTTGAGAGAACAAACAATTCATGTGCACGATTTCTCAAAAAATAATCAGGAACATTTAGATTCACATTCACAAGAATGGTGGAATTCTCATTTTGGCCTCGTATAAGTCGAAAGAAATATATGGCCAGATACATTTCTCTTCGAACGTTCAAACTATGAAAGTTAAGCATGCCTAAGAGAAAGTCAGTTGGATAAAGCCATGGGTAATATCCATACACCCTCATATAGAGAAGTCTCAAAAATTTCTTCTGAATCTTCTCCACCATAAGGGTATATTTCGAGCCTGTTGGGGCCCAAACAATTGACCCACTCTCAAGTCTGCTTCGAACCAAAGCGTTGTACATTAATATTAGAATTTTAACTCCCGAAAAGACTCAGGTGGTACGGATGATAAAGCCCAACATTTGTAATGCTTTCTTGCAAGTATTTTTAATGTGATTATTGAATGTTAGTTTGCTCTCAAATTGTACGCCAAGATCTTTGACTGATGAAATTCGCGAGAGAATTTGGCTATTCATTGAATAACGGAAAAATAACACCCGCGACCCTCTTATATATATATATATATATATTGTCACCGCAATAGAAGAGTACAAACCACCATAGTACAAACTATGGTAAGGTGGATATCCTTAGCTTATGTTAAATATTTTTTTCGCACTTCTGTGTTTGACTAAATATTCTGACATAATATTTCAAAAAAATGTCGAATATGCAGTAATTATTTGAAATTA
The DNA here is from genome assembly GCA_031772345.1 of Himalopsyche anomala. NCBI lineage: Eukaryota > Metazoa > Arthropoda > Insecta > Trichoptera > Rhyacophilidae > Himalopsyche > Himalopsyche anomala. The sequence continues at coordinate 18,369,486 of CM062824.1, forward strand.
AAAAACCATATTATCAGATAATATGTCTGAACCGATTCCGCGGCGAAATTTCCATCATCCTCTTTGGCTTATCTTTTAAATTAAAAATTGCCTGTATCTTATTTTTAATGTCATTTAATTTCATCGCGTCATTTGCTAATGTTTCATGTGAATGTTCTTCTTCTGTTTTAAATAATCAGGTTTATCAATGCAGCGATAATAATCCTTTACCCCGTCGTAAAGAAGATCCGTTAACCGTTGCCAAAAGATGGGAACTAGTATAATATTGTCTGATGGGATCTGTCAATTCATCCTTTGCAGTACTAGTGATTTATTCAATGGCTGTGGCGCTGGTAGCATTGCTCGCCCATTAGACGATTTGCAGTAAACAACTTCACTTTGCAGTTTTGCACCAATAGCATCGCAATACGATAACATCATTATCATCATAAAAATTCAGACCACTTGTCAAAATAAATATGACCAATGTCATTTAGATTTTGACCATTTAACTCGATGGTTGCCACATACGAGATATCTCGTGAATTTTTTCGTGCTCAACAGGCCAAATACGAGTTATCTCGTCAATAACTAATTAAATTAATAGTCGCAAATTATAGCCGGCCTGCTGGGTAATTACTATTAATTATTTACGGCGGCAACGAAAAAGTTAATATAAATTCTGATCATAAATTATTTATTCTCCCCTCTGTAATTCTGACCGATACATTATGAGCATTTAATATAAATTCTGACCAATGTAACATAAATTCTGACTGTTTAAATACAACCCTAATTTATCTAGCATATAATCTTAAATAATAGCTGAGAGCAAAATATAAAGTGACATGGGTTTGATAGTTTCATTTTTATGGGTTTCACATTTCATTAAAAAAACAGTTGTGACTTGATATTTATTTATAATATTTTCAGGTTCAAAGAATTACTAAGACGTCGTTTTTCGGAATGCGGTTGGAAAGATCAAGTAAGGATGCTCTGCAGAGATTTCGTTAAGGAAAACGAAGGAGCAAATATAAGTATTGATGCGTTAGTTACGAAGGTCACTCCCAGAGCTCGATCTTTAGTTTCCGACACGGTTAAGAAGGAACTGTTGCAGATTATCAAAAATCATTTACTCTCTCAAAAAGACTCTTAAAATGTTTGTAATTTTATTTTAACATACTGTAAGTAAACTATTTTATTTTAATAAGAAATATTATTTATTCCACCCTATTTCCTCATTTTCTCTCATCATGATTATGGGATATTAACTAAGTCATCATACTTAACACTCAAGCAACCGGCAGTTTCGCAACAAAGTTACGCTTAAACCCCCACATTTCGCACATGTAGCCGGATTCGCGCGTTTTTTCTATAAAAAATCATATCTTTTTATTTAATTGACACATTTCTTTAAAACAAAAAGGGCTCGGAAGCAAAGAGTCGTTCGTACCTATGAAAATAAACAATGAATGGCCTTGTGAAGGAGTATGTGATGCGATAAAAATGCATAATTTCACTGATGTTGACATCATTGATAAGAACTGAAAATAATAAAAATTTGACACGCATAATTAAAGTAAGTGCCCATAAACTTGTGAAGCAATAAATTATGACCCTTAATTGTTTGATTTTTACGGCATCCAGAACACCTCAAACTGTGTAACATTTGTTTGCGTTGACGTATTATATGTACATTTATAACAAAGTCATTTTCACCCATAAATAATAAGGTAAATCGACACAAAAAAATACACATACGCAGCAAACCCTCTTGAACAGCATAAAAAAACAAAAACCTGAAATAAATTAGTTTTGCCTTAACGGATACCGATTACACGCCCACGTGTGTAAACCCGCGCTAGCGCAAGCCGGGGTTTAACGGATGACGACCATTTCCGCACTAGTGTGGGGGTCTTGAGTGTTAATTATACTAATATATGTAAGTGACTGAGGGTTTTAAAAGATAAACCATTATTACATTACCTGTAACTGTTGTTAGTTTTTACCTAAATAAAATAACGATGTTATCTTAACACATTGTCAGGAAACGTAAATTTAAGTTTTTTGGGGACTGTTGGTAGAATGTGGGACACGGGAAAATACTCGGTCGGTTGTTTGTAGGTCACGTAATATCACAGTTTTTTTATTGGTGTGAAATATCAATGCCGTAGTTAATAATCATGAGTTTTACTACTTTGCTAGATATATAGATCAGTTGTCTACAGCCGTGCTCCGCAACCTTTTCTCTCCCACGGCACACCAAACTTTTCTCCAGATTTCCGCAGCCCATTTCAAATATGCATATATGTATATGTATACAGTCTGCGCAAGAATGTTTCGCGTACCGTACGAAAATTCAGTTTTGTATTTTAAAATGTCTTTAAAGAACACAAATGAATTATATCTTTATAAATATCATTACAAATATGTCTAAGCATGTATCCACTTTTCAAATATAAATAGTTTTACCTTTGACACACTTTTTTACAACTAATAATGAACTAATGATAGCCCAGATAGTAGAATTAACAAATTGTTGTATTCATTAAATATTTTTTAATTTAAATATAACTTCCAGGAAATATTAAAATGCATTGAAAAAAAATCCATGTTTTCTAGAAAGATTTTTGTTTCAATTAATATCTAATTTCCCCCTCATAGCTTTTATGAGTGTAGTTATTTATAAAAAAAGATTTTTTTAAATTTCAAAGTAAGAAGAAAGTCCATAAATAAAAGTGCTAAAGAGATTTTAATAAGAAACATTCAATATCTATTATTTATATTAGGATTGTGTGCACGGCGCGCTGCCAAAAAACCACTATTGACCACGAGAATGAAAAAAAAATTGGCGTGATCAGGGTAAGAAAAAAAAAATTCACTCAAAATTAATGGGACGACGTCATATTCTCTGATAAGTCCAAGTTTAACGTGGTCAGCACCAATTTCAATGTGGTAGGTCGACGAAAGCGAAAACTCAAAAACAGCAAAGATTGCATACCTGCGTTTATCAAACATTCGCCATATGTAATAGTCTGGGGTCCCATCACCAGAGGGGTTGGCAAATTTTTATGTTAGAGAGAACAGTAAATACCCAAAATTACAAATTTGACATTTTTGAAGAAGTTTTACCAAAATTGGAGGAGTTTTTATCCTTTCTAGTATGGACAGTATTCCAAGATGATTCCGCTTTTTGTCATCGTGCAAAATCTATCACTTCATGATTTTTTCTGGCCTTCAAACAATTTATTTTACAAATAAATGTGGTAATTATATTTTTATCTGTTATTTGGGCGACGAATTACTAAGAAAATTTTGGCTTAACCAGTTAAACGCTAATGACCCACCGGTGTGTCGCATACCTACTAACCCCACACGCTATTGTCCCACCGGTGTGTTCTCATTATTACGGCGTCAATAAATATTTTTTTCAGTTCGCGTCATTGAATAAGGGTCCGACATCTCTTAAGGACTCACAAAATGAATATAAAGTTTTCGTTTTGACAGTTTTCGTAAGAGAAATTCAACAAAAAGTGAATAGAGGTCGTAAGGGCTGTCACAACTTTTGATAAATAATCATAACATATGAGTAAATATTATTTTGCATGTGTATAGGTTTCAAAACAATTGAATAAATATAAATTATTCTTAAATTCTTAAGAAAAATTCGACAAAAATCGTACAGGTGGCAGGGGTTGTCGAATTGCTGATGTCTTTGTACAAATACGTTAATATTTCTTCATGGTAAAACAGTTGACGGTAGAAAATCATCTAGCTAGGCGGCGTTTTGAAAATACATTGACAACATTGATTTATATGACTAATCCTACAATATCCGCCCCCTGTAGGGGCGGTAGTCTGAGATGCAAGCATCACAAAAAAAAATGGTAGGTAACACAATACTTTTTTGCTGTTTTCTGTAAAGGTTAAATCGGGTCAGGGCACACATGTGTTTTTTTGATGTTATGAGAAATGTTATTTACATGTAGTTAATGCTTTCAACATGTTCCGATATTTATCCCAATATTCAAAATGCATTTTTATAACATTTACCCTCAGTCATAAGAAAACAATCACTCGTAAGCGTAAGTCTGTCGCATTACATTCCCGTATTGGAGCAAACACACACTTTATGGATTTTTTGCCCACTTCCATCTCTGAGCTATCTACTTTTGCTAGAAATATAAATATAAAGCGTTGTGTTGTATGTACTGCTTCAAAAAAAAGAACATCTACAAAATTCTTTTGTAAACAATGTGATGTGTCCTTATGTGCAGTGCCGTGTTTTGAAACATACCATACAAAAAATATTTTTTAATATATCTCATACGTTATGTGAACACCATAAAACACTTTTGTGAACATATTTTTATTTATCATGTCAATAATTTAAAAAAAATCTTTTTTGTGACAACCCTAGCATGATTTAATTTCTAATTGTGTGAACTATTCGAGACTTGTGGGATATAATATCTTATTTTTTGCATTAAACTTTATTGTTCTAAAATTAATTCTATAACGGTATATTATTATAAATTGTGTGTGACAACCCTAATTGAGGAATCGTTTATACTCGCTATAAGCGTTGTGGTATGGTTAATTACATGGGATTACTTTTATTCGGGACGGAGAACATCTAAAGCCATAAATCACGTGAATAGTTCCAATGTGTTGCCCTTTTTTAGTTTTTAGAAAATTGCTAGCTTACAGGACAAAAAACCATATTTTTTCGTAGCTGTTAACGGGTTAAAGAGCTTTTTATGGCCAGGTTACAGCCCTGATCTCAACATCATTGAGAATTTGTTGACGATAATGGGCAACAAATTTGCAATCTTAAACCAAAAACAATAAATTAATTGAAAAAGCTATTTAAAGTGTTAAGAATAACCAAAAAAGGTTAATTTATGTATCAAAAAGTATAATTACGTGCCATGGCGAATAACATCCCCAATGAAAGCTAAGGGTGGGAAATTTTATATTTATTGGAATAAAAATCTTTAAAAAAAACATGGATTTTTAAAAAATGCATTTTAACCTTTTAGCCGCCAACGTCGAAGTATTCGATCTACGGCTGTACGCCAGCAATTTTAGAGAAAATAGAAATTGCATAAAAAGTGATTTAACTTACATAATTTATAGTTTGAAGATGTTTTCGTGTGTCCTGGCACATGTGTGTACAATAAATTCTGTGCTGTGGGACGATTTATGGGCTTATTTGATTTCGTGTTCAGGGTTGTCACAACACTTGATGAATATATTTTTTAATTTTAATTTCAGTTTAATAATTTATTCACTGGTATATAACACATTATTTTATGGGCTTATTCTATTTCGTGTTCAAAGTTGAGCTATACGGGTAAAAGCAAATTGAAATTTTTTTCCGGAATATATCCAAAATTAGTCTAATTTTTTCCAAACTTTTGCCACGCTCCTGTTCTTCATTTTTGGAAAAATGCTACATACTTAGTAACAATTGAAATCGATTTCGGGGCATTGTTTCGGAAAAAAATGGTAAATACAGTAATGGATTCGTTGACCAGTGGGATTCGATAACATTCCTCAAATTCAACGGGAATAACAAAAATATACCCAAAAAAATGTACATTTCAGCTAAATTAGTATCAATCCACGCTTTCAAACGTTTGCTCAAAAATGGCAGTTTAGAAGACACAAAACGATATTGATGTTTCAGTAACAATGGTGTTTACAATATCATCATTCACAAAATATTTAAAATATTCAGATTCGCTTCACTCTCATCACCGATGTTTACTTTGATTCCCGATAAGTTCTCATCAAACGAATGAAGTATAGGACTGAAACCCGTATCTTTCCAAAAGAAGACGTTCTCAGTTGTCGGCTGTTGAAAGAGTTTTTCATTGTCCTCTTCATCTGAAGATATTATATCATCTGCAAAGCTTGATTATCAGAAAATTCTCATTCGTTCGAAAATTTTTAGATTCCATTCTTGGTAGGGGATAATATTTTTACAGTCAAAAAAATAGATCACGAAAGAATTTTCACAGCACAATATCATGAAACAATATTGTTAATAAACAAAAAAGTCAATAAATCACTTTCAAATATAAAATCGCGACGGGAAAATATCAATTTCAAACAAAAAATCGCGACAAGACAATGTCAATCAAATACAAAACCGTGATGATTGGAATACGTACAGGGATGGGCTGGAGGGGGCTCGCGCGAGCCCCTTGTTAAATTTTGACGCGGCCGGCGAGCCCCTTGTTAAGATGAGAAAATCATTCGTCTTAGATCAAATCACCGCATAACTGTAATTTCTGTAGATGGTTAAATTTGAAAATTAGTTGCCCCTCACGGGTTCGAGTCCCAGTACGAAACAGCATTTTTTCAATCGATTTATCTATTTTCTGTTCGAAGGCATGGGTGTTTATGACGTCTTAAGATTGCCTCCCACTCTTCCGATCCTTCAATTCAACTGGGCGCTACGATTAGTTAATCACTAGTGCTGTCTTGTCCTTATCATTCTACCCCTACTACTCTCTTTGAAAAAGAGAGGTTGAGCGACCAAGTAACAAGCAGTTCTCGTAGAAAAATAACTTTTATTAAGATGTCTTCATTAGGAGGCCATATGCTCGACATTAGGAGCGGACATGGATAAAAAAATGGAAAACATTTACCAAGCCCCTTGTTAAGATATTGGCAGCCCACCGCTGAATACGTACCGTCGAAGACTGAAGTATTTCATTATTTTTACCATATGACAAAAATTCAACACAAAAGCCTAAATAGTTTCCATGTGTTTGAATTTTAATTCTAGTGATTCTAGTCACTTTTATGTGTCCTTCGAAAGAAGCTGCATATGGATGTCCAAGTTGTCAGAAGAAAACGTCAATAAATTTATTTTATCACTTTATTAGACAAGACTCGAACCCATATCGAGTTGCACATGTGTAATATAATAGGGTCACGTTGCTTTGTAATTTTCAAATGAAAGAAATGACCCCCCTTCAATTCAATGATACTGCGCAAAATCGTGAAACACATGTGGCAATAATAACGAGTCAAAAATAATTCATTATGATTTTTTTTTTATGATATAATTCTGCATTTGACAACCCTGTAGCCATTTATGAAATTCCCCTACTAATTATACATACCAGATTTTTTTATGAGGTGTGCCAAATACGTATAAAAAATACGATTCTCTTTCGCACATATAGAATACTTCCAGCCCTAGCGACATCCAGTATATTTATTTAAAAATAATACCCAAAGATTAAGAAATTTTAAACTTTGAGAACGTTATTGTGTTCAAACATAGAGGTTGCTAGCATAATTTTTATTTATTAAAAAAATCTTTATTTTCAACGAAAAAACATCGCGTCTCACCGGTGAGACGTTGGCGTATGGAGTCAATACGCATGCGACTCACAGGTGAGACGTTGGCGTACAAAGGGTTAAGATTCTCTGGATGCTTATAATTATCAATAATCAACAAAAGATAAAAAAAATAATCGCATATTTAAATTAAAAAATATTTGATGAATACAACAATTTGTTAATTCTACTACCTGGGCTATCATTATTTCATTAAAAATTGTATATCAAATGTAAAACTATTTATATTTGAGATGTGGATACATGCTTAAACATGTGTAATGAATGATATTTATGAAGTTATAATTAATCTGTACCCTTAAACGACATTTTAAAATACAAAACTGAATTTTTGTAAGATACGCGAAACATTCTTGCGCAGACTGTATATACAATATATACATAAGGGTATATGCAAAAATAACATTAGACATCGTTCTCAATTGTGTAATATAATATATTGTCACCTCAGTACTACAACTAGGCAACTCTGATTTGATCATTGTTTGAACAATTATTTGATCTTTTCTTCAATGCAGTAAAGCACACTTAGCATCGCCCCACAGCACACCGGTTGCGGAGCACTGGTCTACAGAATGTAATGTCTACAACATGCTCCTTAACTCAGTGCCAGCTTTACATGAGAAGTAACCATTCATCCATTGCTCTGTAGATGTATTTTTATTATGTTTACAATTGTTTACGTAATTGTACTTATAGTTATTTATATACAGCAGGAGAATTTTAGATAATATATGCACATAAACATGCGTAGATCGATTAATAAGTTTAATGGTTTCTTCGAAATAGTTGCCAAACCTTTAAAATTGGTTCCTTTTTTGACAGATAAGTAATACATAACACGAGTAAGTATACTCTGAAGATTTGTGTATTTATTATTTGAAAAAAGGACCGCCATGTGTCCTTTTTTACGGCTGCTTATGCGTGTCAAATTTCACACTTGCAGTGATTGTAAAGTTGAAGGGCTTGCAAGTATATATTATTATCTATTATAGAATTATATGATGTGGTTGAATATATGTATTATGTATAATGTAGAATGTGTTAAATATTGCATAATAACACTGAGTGTCATTTATTGAATTGATAACGATGTTTATATAATTAGTATATAAATGTAGTAAATGTAATCGGAATGTTTTTAAGTTATTTTGACAGATTAAATGTCAGTGTTGACTTTTTTGAAAATTTTAATCGAAGATATTGAATGTTTGAGAAGTTGTGTTGATTTTAAGAAAATATATTTTTGCGCTAATTACTAAAAAACGCCCGCTCCCTGCTCGAGTCTATTGTTACAGGCGCCTGATTACAAAGCATTAATGGTATTGTAATTGATACATGCAAATTTATAGATGATCTTTATATCGATACCCTACTTCTATAGTGCAACAAGTCTGAATTTGGCAGTATGGGAAGTATTTGAAAATACATATATTTATCTTTGATAGATTCAGCTGTAACTTCGTGGAAGTTCATTTTTAATATAAAATCCAATTTGATAACTTTGTTATTCCACTTGCTGTGCTACAACTTGTAACACGATGAATAAACTAAAAATTGATTCAAATCTTATGTTATAAATTGTAAAATAAAAGTCGGGGTTTGTCAGTATTAGTTAAAGTTCATCCGTGCGCTTGAAAGGCAAAACCAGGATCGTTCATGACAAAACATGTACAATGTGTGTACAAGATTTGAACGATTCAAATTATCTATTTATTTGTCACAGTGGTGGCTCAGATGGCTCATTTTCTGTCATTTAGTCATATGGATCTGACTCTAAACAATCTACTTTTTCATTATTTTTCTGTCTGACAGATAACTTAAGACATCCGATGGATGGATAATGTGTTTTTAATAGGGCTTAGAACCGTTATTTTATTCCTTCCGGTTTTCGTTTCGGTTCAAGTAAAAAAATATATATCGGTTCGGTTCTGGTTTTCGTTCAGGCAAAAATAATGGTTTTAACAGTTTTTGGTTTTTGGTTCAGTTCCGGTTCGAAGCCCTGGTTTTTAGCAATGTAGTCGAATAGAAGTAGAGTAAATAAAAAAATTAATCAACATGAAATACGGTTATCTATTCTGGATAAAATTACAAATGTACACTGTATAGACACGGTTACAATCCTTAAAATAACATTTGAGTCAAAGGTAATACTGCAAAGTTTGGCTGTCATGTATGAGTATCAGATCACGAATCACATTTACACTATAAGATTCAGGTAATTTATACATAGCTGCAGTCATCACTAACCATTTTTATTACAATACAAGATGAAACATTATTTCATTGTATGAAACGGTAATAGAAGTCTACGGTATATTTGTTTAAATATTTACATACTAAAAATCACAACGGACTGAATATATTATTGCATGCATTTTTTGTCATGGCCTTATTAAATATAATACCTTTATATACAAACACCTCTAATGGTAAAAAATATTGCGTACGTGCAAACATAAAAATAAAACACTTTATGATGGCGGGGCAGCAGGATAGTGAACACTGCGACGTCTCAAGAATGTCCTTCCAGAGGACGGTAACTGTCTCGCTAAGAGAACGAGAGACGAAGCCAGCGCCAGGCGAGCGGGTGCCGACCGCCCGCCCGGTAATCTTACAAAGACTGATGTGACGGCAGCTAGGCCGTCTTCTGTAGGCTCGATCGCCACCGGACAAACCTCGGCGGACGCTACGCACTGTTTGGTGCGAGCTCTCCGTCTTTGGGCTGGCGGCGATTGGGGCCCGAGCAGTAAAGTGACAGATGCGAAAGGTCGCTTGGCCATATGAAGCATCTCCACGACGTGACGCCGTCTCGCCCGCCTAACGTCGGCCGCTTGCTTTGCTTTCCAAGCTACCACGCAAGCAGCCAAAAACAAGAAAAAACATGAGAAGAAAACGGAAAAGAACACAAACAGATCTATGTGAAGCTGGTCTTGTCTGAAGAACACCATTCCTTTGCTCGGCCTCGGCGGTCCGTCATCATTATGGACGGCTCTTAAGAGCAGATAAAACTTTGTGTATCCGAGATCATGTACTACTTGAGGCAAAGTTAGCACGAGGCGATTTTTCAGCCCTCTCACTCTCAGTAGTGTATTTTTTTTATTCACGGTTATGAAAGTACTCAGATTATCAGCAAGATATTTGATGAGATTGTATTGAGTACCTCCATCAACTAAATTTAAATTATAGCTGTTATGGATGTCCTCCGCTTCATCGTTTCCAAAAAATGAATGAATATCTTCTTTGAGGGAATTGTCACTTTTCAACGAAGGATCAACGTCGACATGATGCGCTCCGGTGCTGCTGTTGACGGACACCACAAATGCGCTGTCATTGGGACTCATAAAGATGTCCAGTTCTCCTTCAGTCACGTCTATTATGACCCGTATGTCCACATTCATAAATCTAGGAATCACTACGAAGAAAACTGTTTGACCAGGATTTAGTAAACGTGGCTTCACTTTGCATTCATCTGTAAATTGATAAGAGGAATATTTTTTAGTCAATAATGTAATTTTGAGTTTTACCAGATGCAAATGGGGCAACAAGAAGCATAGTCTCTTTAAACATATATTTCCCTTATTCTAATAACTTATTGTGTATTGTGATATGGGTCAAAGGGTTTCACGCAGCCACGGACGTTGATAGCTAGCTATGCAAATGGGTTAAATAATTTCAAAATAATACTAAATTAATATATACCGATCAATTTTGCATCAAAGCACATTTTGTTGTCAGCTGTCATCATTTTGTAACATTGGTGACCATTTTTAGGTTCGCCCATGTATGAATCCTTACACTTGACACACTGAGATCGCCAACATTCTTGGGCAGAGTTTTTGCTCGAGCTAGAGGTTTGACAAGTGGCATCACTTTCAGTATTATTTCCACAATTACATTTTTCACCTGTGACGGGATCGCAAATATCGCCATGCCCGTGACATTCACACCTGAAATTATATACAATTAATAAATTTATCTGTAAAACTAGAAAACAATAATTTTTAAATAAAATTAAAATACAATTATTAAAAAGCAAATCACCGAGCAATGAACAACATTTTGGATGAAAACAAAACTATATGAAAGAAACAATTATTTTTTGAATGAATATTATAAACCTTTGTATCAATGAATAAAAAATTATTACAACTTACGGTCGGCACGCGTCGCGAAAATCTTCTGATCCACGGAAATTCCCGTCAATACATTTGTCACATCTGAGGCCATCTGTGTTATTGGCACATCGTAAACATTTGGCTTTAGAAGTAGGGCCTTCCCCTAAATAGCTTTCTATCTGTGATGATGACATTTCAGCAGTAATCATGGGGATTTCAGCGGCATCGCTCAGGCATATGCTGCTGTGTCCATTACAATACGAAATACAAGGGACACATTGACCATTATCTGTTGGGTCACCAACAAACAGGGGTTTACATTTTTCACATTGGGCACCCTGTAACATTAAGGGAACATGATACAATCATGACAGTTTAAGTAATTAGTTGTAATAGTTTAATAATATTAAGTAAAATTAATCAGTAGTGTAATTTCATGTTTTTTAAATATTCCAAATTCATGAAAATCCTATGATTAAATACCCACCATGGTATTATTGTGACATTCAAGACATTGATTCAGTTTATCAGGCCCTTCACATTTGGCGTGCCCATTACACTGACATTGAATACTACAGTTGGCTCCTACATATCCAAAATCACAATCGCAAATGTCAGGTCTAATGCAAGCACCACGGACACATCCTTGCGTGCACACAGGAACACAGGACCCGCCGGCAGCTCGATGTCCCGGACCGCACACACATTCGTAGCCCAGCGGTAGATCCTCACATCGCTCCGACACTGCATCGCAACTGTGGTGACCATTCTCGCATTCATTTTCCGGTGGACAACGCACATAGTGCCAAGAAATTGTATCATTGAAATCGACATCCAACTGATGGTGTTCAGCGTAGAGGGCTGTGCAGGTGGAATGCAGTGGATGCTCCGCCGGACTGTCTAGCGATCCTTCAGTGCATATGCCATCTCCTTGGCCTCCTTCTCTACCGCACCAGCCACAGTGAGCGTGTCGGAGACATTCTGCACATTGTGTAAAACTGAAACAGGGTGACGGACACTGTTCTACTTCTTCCGATCTGAGCACTAAGCCGCAGACGCCTCCGGCACAATACAAAGGTTGGTAGGACGGCGCAACACATTGATTCAAATGAGTTGCCCAGCGACACTCTTTGGACCCTCCCTCGGCCCCTTCGGCTTGCAGACAAGTACGACAGTCAGAGTGGTTGTGACATCTGATGGGACAAGTGTTAGATTCTGTTATTTTTAAACCGCCCCGGCCTAAAAATCCCACTTTGGACACACACGTCCAGTCATATATAGATTCTACTGATACTCTCGGTTTATAATCATCTGGAAAAAATAGGCATTACATTTAAAGAATAATGAAACTATCTAGTTTGTAAGTAATAACTATTTTAAAATCACATAATCTCACTTGAAAGAAGAACTTGTCTAGTCCAAAGGCAATGTTCACGAGGGCATCGATCACAATCGGAAGCGGCACACTTATTCTCAAAACAAGAATCCACGTTGGATATGACAGTTTGAGGGGTATCGCATTTTGCAGTAATACTATTTGAGCAATTTTGTCCACTAGGAATGCAAACTCCTGCGAAAGATAAAAACAAAAGTCTGCAATTAAGAATTATAGTCAAAATATAAAAAAACACTTACCCTGCAGATATTTATGACTCAACGACATACTGTGCAACATTGATGGTTTGCAAATATCCATTATCTTGATCCATTTAAGTTACAATAACATTTGCATAATGTAAATACACCTATCCCTCGATTTACACGGTACATACGTTCCGAGAGATATCTCGTAAACCGAAACCGCGTAAATCGAGACTTCGAGTCCGTACAAAAACGGAAGATAGGTTCCAGAAAATAAAAATCCACGTAAATCGAGACTTCAAGTTCATATACAGTAGGGAGATAGGTTCCAGAAAACCACGCAAAACGAGACATTGTATATACACATTATCTGCATAAAAAAAGAGTATTTATTAAGAAATAGATTTAATAGCTCGACATAAATTTATAACATTTTCATGGTTAAAAGCATAATTATATAATTGTAATTTTATTATTCTGCCTCCTCACTACTATATTCTAATTCAACCAATTTTCTCTTTTTGGTTGACTCAAAATCGCTACTATCATCAGATTTAAATCCAGCAGCAGGCTTTTCTTCTCGTCTATCAAATAGTCTATAACTAATTTATTTGTTTTGTCTTTTTTTTAAATCTTTTTAAATTTCACTGTATTGCACGCAAAGGCTTTTAAGGTCTCGCTGAAATTTAACAGCATGTTCAATAATAGGATCGGTGACCAAAACCTTATTTTCTAAGTTACTGGCCAATTGTAAAATTTCAGAAATGTCTTCAGACGTAAATTTATTTGGTTTATTAGTAATGTCATTATCACTATCATCGCTACTTTCAACATTTGCCTTTTCGATGTTTGACACTGTATAAATCAATTCTTCTTCGTCTATTTCCTGGTCAACAAACAACTCATCGATGTCACTGAATTCTAAATTCTCAAACCCTTGTAAACTCCTTTCAATACAGAATATGAGGTTGGATAGTTCATTAAAAAAACCAACGTCATTATTGGGATTTTAATCAATTAATATATACTACGTATAACCGCCATACAATTTGTTAGTAAAGGTTGGGATTTCACGGACCGCTCATAATTTGCTGATTTTCAACAGCACTGCCATGAACATACGCGTTTGTGTGTTTTTTCTGATCGTGTAAAAGTGAAACCGCGTAAGATGGGTACAGCGTAAATCGAGGGATGAGTGTACCTGATTACATTGTATTTTTTTTGATTTGATAGATGAGTTATTCAGATGCATCAATTGTATTAAAATTATATGTAACAATAATGGGTATGGCAAAGATAAATTCACTAGTTATAAATTAATATTCCATTGATTGAAATGTCAATTTTTGGAAAGACAAACACATAGAGATCGTTTTATGATTCCAATAATTTTTATAACTCTTATTAAAGTGCAAGGGGTTAATGATTCTCTTTAAATCAATTTAAATAAAAGTACCATAAAACAACTTTTCACTCGATGAAGGGATTATATTATACCATATAAGTACAGTGAAACCTCTCATAATGAGCACCTCTTATAACAAGTAATTCGCATAACAAGCAAAACAAATTGTGAAAAAAATGCTCCCTTAACGAGCGAAATTTCGCATAACGAGTGACACAGAAAGAGAAAGCCCCATCTTCACGTCACTCACCTGTGAGTGTCCACTCTAATACCATGGGACTGGGTGGATGACAACGATATTGATGAGCTTGTAGAAGAGCACAGTCAAGAGCTGACCACCGAAGAGCGTATGGAGTTAAATTGTTTTTCACACCAAGAAGTTATGGAGGAGATTTTGTTAGTGGGGAAGGAGAAAGTAGCAGGTCAACAATCTTCTGGCGCAATAAGAGAAATTCTAAAAGCATAATAAAGAGGTGGCTATGCGTTTTACAAATTTATTTGATGACGATGCTGTGTCACATTTTGCCAAAGCGTTGGCAAAAACGAATGTCTAGACAGCTTTCTAGTAAAATAAGAATTAATTATTTGCCATAAATTCATACTAATAAAGTAGTCGATTGTTTGTTTTGATCATTGTTTTTTTGCAAATCGAAAACGCATTCCAGGTTGTTACGCTTACAATTTATAAGTATGTAATTTTATTTTAATAATTATAACATTAAAAATATAAAAATTGATTTTATTTTCGGCATGAAACGCATTATTGTATTTTACATTGTTTTATATGGGAAAAATTGTTTCGCATAACGAGTAAGACTCTGGAACGAATTAAACTCGTTATGAGAGGTTCCACTGTATAGTGTATAAAATAATCCCTATATATTATATAGGGATTATATAGTGTGTGAATTAAAAAAGTGATACATATTATATTTCTCAAAAATGACTCAATCCTTTTTAAAGTTATGTTACACATTTTTGAAAAATGTAGATTATAGTATAGTTACTAGTAGTAATATAGCATAGATTATAGTATACTTGTCCTAGTATAATGAGTGTTAAGTCAAGCACTCGGTTTTTTTTCCTATTATAAATGGAAGATAATTACAAGGAATTGTTTTGCATGTAGAAAACTTGATGTGCACGTTATATATACTTGAGAGGTTAAGAATACAAAATTCCTAGAGAAACCTACCTTTCCCGCAGGTAGAGCACCATTGACAAATAGATGATTCTTCAGGGTGAGCTGGCCAGGAGGCTAAGCAAGTACTGCATGATGTGAAATTGGAGCAAGATCTTCCAGCGATCAGCGCGTCATCGCACGATGCTCCATTGTTTGTAATAAGAGTTCCATTATGACTATTGCACAAATCTGATTTTCCAATGGAGTGACAGTGGGTTGAGTTATATCCCCCTAGAGGATACACAGCGCAGAAACTGCAGCCCATGTGATGACGGCAGGCATGTTTTCCTCCACTCCACAGCCGACACAAGTCTGAAGGTAATGTTATCCGAGTCACCTGACAATGTGCGCCGCCGTCCCATCCGCCCACTACATATAATGCTCCGCTTTCAGCATCTAATGTCATTGCATGGGCATATGTTGGGGGTGGAAGTTCACCAATAACTACGACATCTAAAATAAACATTAATTTGAGCAACATTATATACCAAATGATTTTACAAACAAAAATAAGAAAACATCGAATGATTTTTTTACTTAATCCACTCCTGGAAATTGGTTGTAGACCAATCAACGGGTTTTATCCCAAAGAAATATTTCTGTCATATTTTATATTATTATTACACCAAATAATGTTATTTTAAATTACAACATCAACAGAATATTCCTTTTGGGTTTACTGTGTACTTTTTTTACACAGTAGAATACGCTCCACAAAAAACTGTGCAAAAAAAAGTTTGAATTATGTAGTACAAATGAGTATTTTATTTTTTTAATATAATGAATGTCTTTCCACCAAGTATTGGCAGTGAACAGAAAATCATGTAAAAAAAGATAATAATGATGTCCCAATAAGAGAATTACTCATAATATGTATTTTAAATAAGAAAAAAATTATACTATAATTATACTATCACTGCTTGATTATACGAGGACTTTCACGAGGGACTGGACATAAATCGCTTTCACCGCTAGAAATGTCTGACATATGTTAGGATCAAATGAAGCCTTTTGTTTGTTATTACTGTCTTATTAGAAAATCTGTTACTCGCTTCTGTATTTTTTGTGCCTGGGGATCACGTTAGAACAAAACAATTTGAAAATATAGTATTTGTTCTTTTTAGTGGACCATGTTATTTTAAAATCGTGAAAAAAACCAATTGAGTGTACTTTCATTTATGATGGTGATCATCAAATCATATAATATAAGTAATTTATGTGAGCGAAGCTTTGCAGTAGAACTTTTAATTAGTTAATTACTCAAATGCAGAATTTACTAAGAGGAATAAGAAAAAAGCAAAATAACCTTTGATAAGTCGAATCCACTGATTACAGTTGTATACGTAAGCTGATAGGGAATCTGTGGCATTGTGTGGGTATGTGCGGCCACCAAAAACAATCATATAATCATCCGTAGTTATTGCAGAGTGAAGGAATCTCGCCCGGGGTAAATTATCTGCCGGATTGTTAAGCTCTGCGAATGTGGGAAGTTCACTCCATTGCAATGTTGGGTAATGGAGGGCAAAGAGTTTGTTGGAGACTTCTGTTCCATTTGATGAATACAAGTATCCTCCAAATACATAAAGGCTTTGAGTTGGAGCATGGTAAACAGTAGTGTGTCCGCAAATTCCTATTGGTTTTGTACCTTTTGTGTTCAGTTTTTCCCATTTATTTTTCTCGAGGTCAAATTCCCATATGTCTTGTAAAAAGCCATATTCTAATGAAAATCCTCCAATCAACACGAGGCTCTCAGAATCTTGGTGTTTTTGAAGAGTTAAAGTGTGGCCAGCCAACGAGGGTGGTTGGGGTTCGTCTCCTAAAATATTGCTCCATCGTTGATCTTTAACTCCAAACTGCCAAAAATCGCCGAGCGTTTTATTTTGTACATCCTTGCCTTGAACGCTCAGTCCACCGTATATGTAGATCAGTTGTCTAACATGCATTATCTCAGCGGCATGAAAATATCTGCCCTCGGGCATTTTAGCATCGGGAGTGGCTTCCACTGTGACTTGCATCCATGTACTGTTTTTAGTATCGAATAATCTGATATCGTTCAGAGGTCCATGAGAGAGAGAATAACCTCCAAACATCCATAGTGATCCCCTCTTGTCGGCAACCAAAGAATGTCCGAAACGAGGAAGGGTTTTCCTTAGGTGATCCAAAGTATCAGCTAGGTGCTGGGAGTTAAATAATTCCGTAAAGACAAGCTGATGAGGGAGCAATTTATCAGAGCAATCGTGTCCTCCCCAACCGTTACTGCATAAACACCTGCCATAACCTTTATCGCAAGTTCCTTGCTTAAAAGCTGCACTGCAATTCTTAGGGCACAATTCTCTTTCACAATTGATTCCTGAAAAGCCATCAGCACAAACGCAATGATTATTTTTACAGACCCGGGGTAACTCACAATCTTCCGAACAACTGAGAATTTTGTACACTGCCTCAAATCCTTGACCTACAGGACCTTGCTTATAGTGTACTGTCAAATGTCCGGAGCGTGCTTCTACAGTTACTGGTGAGGCATCGCTGCAAAATACCCCTATCAGTTGACTTTGCTGAGCACCACCCAAGTCTGGTAAACCATCATAAACATACACAGCATTATCTCCGCAAGAAACATTTAGCCTGGTTGAATTGATAGTCAGCTGTATTAGACCGTCTTCAGTCGTATTACCAGGAGAGATGATCCAAAGACATTCTTTGACAGGAGGTCCTCCCCAAGGGGCAGAATGAGCTTCGTGTGAGCCCAATCCCTGTTCAATTTCATCAGTTAACATCCCACGTGCTTCACACTGATAATAACATCGACCACCGTGTCGAGGATCTCCATAATAGTCTCCACTGCACTTTTCGCAGTTTGACCCTTCAGTATTATCCCTGCAGAAACATTCTCCCACAGTCAAATCGCAGACACCCAAAGATTCATCACCATGACCATTGCAATCGCATCTCCGACATCCTTTACTGCTAGTGGCATTGCCATAGCTTCCCACTTTGCACCTATCACAGAATTCACCTTCAGTCCAGTCCTGACAAGCATCACAGTTTCCAACGCCGACATGGCAGGTGGAATGATTATTACAACCGCAGTTGTTTGCACAATCAGCCCCCGTCCAGCCTAAATCACACTGGCAAATGTACTCTGGAGCACCGAGACAATACCCATGGACGCAGTTGTTGAAACAGGTCTGAGTGCAAGCCGTTCGTCCATCACCAATAAATCCTCGTCGACAATTGCAGCTATATGATCCATGGGTGTTAGTACAGTCAGCCTCTTTGTGACAATCGTGCAGTCCCAGACCACATTCGTCGACATCAGGACACTGGGCGTACGCCCACTTAGACTCCTCAGATGAAATATTCAACAATTGACCACAGTTAGAGTGCGGATTTCCAAAGTCTCCTTCCATGCAGGCGCCTTTAATGGGATTCTCGCCCGAATAGCACCAGCCGCAGCTGAGCGACTTGAGGCAAGAGCTGCAGTTGGCGTGCTGACTGCAGGACTTGCACTGGTCTGCCCGACGAGGCGGAGCCTCCGGAGAATCAACGGGAGCGCTGGGTGACACTGTTCGGTCCAACCATTCCCGACAGAGGCCGAACTGATATTCACTTGTGTATACGCTAAAACTGAAGCACTGCCTGGTGGCTTCGCACCAGACGCATCGCCCTCGTTCGTCGAGACACGTGGAACAGTCGCTTCTGGTGTGACATGGCTCCGGACACTCTTCGAATTGTCTCACAGCGCCAACGACTCGACCGCGGCGGCCGCAGCGGGCATCTTCCGCCCACCACTCGCACCCATCACTTGCTACACATCCTGAGCAACTTATGTAGTTGGAACAGTTGGGGCATGATGACGGTTGAAGAGTTAAATATCGCCAGTCTCCATTCAAGGAACAGTTTTGTGTCTCATTCTCAGATCTTGACATGCAGGACTCCTTTAGCTCACACCATCCGCATTCAGAGTCAGTTAGGCAGTGGAGACAGTTGTCATACTGACCACAAGATCCGTTAGAGTAAGGTTCCAAAAATTCAAAAGTGAATACCTGTAAATTAAAAAAGATATCATTTGTAAGTAAAGTAATTTTCATTTATAGCAGAATATTAGAAACTCATTTATGACACAAGATTTTCTCTATCAAAAGTAAAAAAGAAATGAGATAATTGGAAGTTACCTTTGCGTTTTCATTGGTCTTGTTGTGCTGTAATTCCATTTTGCTCTGCTGGTGACTACTAAATGTACCAGATGATATAGTTTTATGAGCATGGAAATCTACTGCTAGCCGACCAGGCACCAGCTGTGGCCAATCAGCAGCTGTACATTGTGACAAGTCTGCAGACAGATTGGCCGCAAGGCGATTCTCCCCCAAAACGAGTTCGGCTCTGGAATGTCCGGCACAGACCCTGAGCAGTTCACCTCCACCGGCCCAACTAGCAGGAGTGTGTAAGAATCCTCGCAGCCTGGCCACCATCTCTCCTTCTACTTGATCGGCTCTGCCTGTCCCGCTGGTCGCAGTAAAATCGACAGTGGTAGCATTGATTATGGTCACATGATCTGGATGACTCCAGTTAGCGGGATGTTGGTATTTTATGAAGGTTAGACCGGGTCTTTTGTCTTGAGAGCGACATTGTTCTGGACGAGTCACTTCAGTCCCTGTGGCTCCCCACCATCCAGGTGATTGTGAAGGAGTGTCCTCTCCACAAACACCGTAGTTATCTGCATGCAATAAAATAATAGCGTATGTTTTGAAAAAATCACAGAATAAAAAGATAGCTTCAATATCATATATAATTCACAGATCAATAAGTTTTAATCTAATTGTTAAAATAATTCCTATTATATAACAAAAATGTAAAAAGAGTGAGAGAAAAGCATCATTACCACTGTCGCAAAATTAAAATCGATGTAATACTTGTAATACATTGTTCAAATACGAATCTCTGTGCTTAAGTTCTTTATAAATGGTAATTCACCAGGATATTGACACATACCATCTTTATGATGACATCTGGCATTCTGCACACACCACGTGCAATGATGAAGGCCGAGTTTAGTACTAACTGACGGTAGAGGTGGGCGCTCGGCGCGATCGAGTGTTCCTTCGGGTGCACCGTGCGTAAGGCAAGCGTGACAGTCTCCCAGAACTGGACAAATGCCACCACATCTCACAGATTGCAAATTAGTAGTACAGTTTGAGCCAACTGTTCGTCCATAGCATACCTAAATAATGTAAAATACGCATCAATTTTTAAATGAGTTGCTATAATACATTTTTACTACAAGGGATGTTAATTTGGAATTTCAGCACCTACGACTAAGATATTTACTACTTGATTAAATCTGTAGAAGAAGTTAATTAATAGCAAGAGAAAGAAAGCAGCATTTTTACTTCATCAGCGGAACACCATCCGCATTCGGGATCTGCGAGACATTCCGCGTGACTTTTGTGACGAGGGCATGCGGCTTCTGGATCAGCGCCGCGGACTCCACCTAACCAGCCGGGAATAACAAAGGCCAAGAGATCACCTGCGAAGAAAATATTAATAAGCTAATGAATAAAGCATGCTGTATTTGTTATTCTAGATAGGGTTCAAAGATCTAATGATATTAGCAATAATTTCCTAAACTGTAAGCTACACCCACCGTTAACGTTTCCATGATATCCACCAGCAAGCAAGAGAGTAGACGGAGGTCTCAGTGCTGCTGCATGAGCGAAGACGCCCTGCGCTTTGGGATATCCTAAGCCACCGGCCGTTCCGCCCAACACTTCTCCGCTGGTCCACGCATGACATCCCAGATGATACATGTACATCTGGTTATCATAACAGATTTCGTCTTTATTATGGCGATGGGAATATCCACCAAATATCACTAAGTAGTTGCCTGAAATCACAAAATAAAAAAGGAATGACGAGAGCAATACAATACGATTATATTTCTAAACATCGATAAAACATTCAACATTTGACAGTGGAATGAGTACACAATGAAAGACCCCTTCAAACCCTTCAAATGACAGAATCTTAAGTAATGCAGTATTTGATATAAAAACTAAACAACCAAAACAAAAACAATAAAAATAGACAGGAACCTGGCCCGCTATAAAGACTCAAAGTTTTAGCTTCTATCAATTTTTCCTAGTTGTTTGAAAGAGAGGTTGAGCAACTGAGTAATGAGCAGTTTTCATAACTGACAAGATAAACTTCATTAGGAATCCATATACTTCACTTGGGACAGTTTTAAAAAAAGTTTCAGAAGGTAATTAAAAATATACATAGAAAAAGAATAACACCGTTAATTCAATTTTATGATTAAATATCACCAATTGAAAGCAGAAGCCTTAGGGTTAGTTACGAATGAAAATATATTTATTTAAAATTGTTAGGATATTTAATTTTGAAACAATATTTTACCAATAATAGTAGCAGTATGGAATGCTCTCTCTCTAGGTACATATGTATCTCTTAAATGCGCACGAGGATAATGCAATTCACTCCAATGTTTGCTGTCTAAATCAAATGCAAACATTCTATCCGAGAGCTTGGAAAATCTGCAATAAGATAAGAGTTTCAAAATAGAAAACAAAAGAGTTATTGTTCATATTTTCAGTGGATTTGGCGGTAACTTTGTAGAAATTATTTTTTAATTTAATTTGATAATTAAAAAGCTTGCGATATATGTTTCGATTCTTTGAGAATCACCTTCAGAAAAACTATTGTAAGATTATTTATTAATAAAGTAAACATTCATTCATATTCTTAATTTACAAGTTACAAAATGTAGGTTGGGGATTGTTCCTTACAGTGAACGCAGGGAGGGGGGCTAGATACAAAGTAGTATAGTACAAAGTTATTAAATAGTTATTTTTGTGTTTGAAAATTTGTCAAAAAACCATTCAAAATTACCTGGCTACACCAGCAACAACACCACCATAAACAATAATGGAATGTGAAAAGGAATGATAAACAGCACTATGAGCTACCACTCTTACATCTAATTCTTTGCCTCCTCTCACCACGACTTCTTGCCAACTTTCTGTTTCAGATGAATTCAGTTTTATGCGGAACATTCTGGAAAGACAAATAGATTTATATGTATAACATCTATATTTTTCATATAAATTGAAATCAAATTGTTATTTTTTAGTTTATACAAAAGCAGCTACCAGATGGTAATAATTGGAATTGTTATTGAAACGATTTCCCAAAATCGAATAAATATTATTTCCTTCAATTTGACTGAGAAAACATGGCTTTCAATGCAGAGGGTTTAAACATGTTTTTTTGTAAGTATTAAAAAAAAAAAAATGGGCAACTCACTTATATAAAAGTGTCCCAAAAAGAGTTCTAATACTGATTCAATATTTTGTTGTTGTGCTTTCTTGCACTAGTTGAATCTTGTATTTATGCAGATGCAATCAATTAAGAGAATTTGGTTTGAAATTCTTATTAAAATGTAATTTTTTGTGAATTCATTAATGTTTCTAGACCATCAGCAATACTTTCAATCACTGCAGCAATGTTACTGATAGACCATGATTTTGATGAAACACAGGTGATTTTACTGTACACAATCAAACCAGCAGGGCTGGTGCCGCCATACAAGTGAAAGAGGGAACCACTCAGGGCGAAAACCATAAGCGGGCGCATAAATGGAGTACTAAAAATATTTTGTATACTTTAATAATATTCAATAATAAATTTTATTTTACTTTGGTGTTAGTATCTGTTAGTTGTAATTATGTATTGATAGCGTATTATTGAAAACAGTTAGGCAGCCCTTATGAATTATGAATTAAAGCCATTTAACTAATATGATATTTTATGGCTTAGCCCCAAACACAAATGATAACAAAACGCACCGTAGCGGTATGTTTTATATTGAACACAAAAGAACACTTCAACCGGGATGCTCAAACATGTGGAGTATTATTGAAAAAAATAAAATACAACTAAAGATAGCAATTAATATTAGACATTCATTGAAACATTCCAAACTGGACTAGTGTGGAGTTATTTCTAAGGAGGCGCGGCAATAAACGCTGCCTAGTAGAGGTCTGCACCGGCCCGGCCCGCATGCTGGGTTCGGGCTCGGGATGGGCCCGGGTAAGGAATTTATTTCTTCAGAAAAATATTTCAGACTATGTTCGTGTCACAGGTCAGCAGCCATGATGATTTTAATTATTAACAGTTCTATAGAAAATCGTCAATTGTTGCAAGTTTGTAAAAACGGGTTTTTTTTCGGGCTGAGGAGTATAAATCTGGGTTTCGGACCTGAGTTTTTCAAGCTCGGACCGGGTAATTTTGTAAAATTTCGACCCGTGCAGACTTCTACTGCCTAGGGTGCCAAATAGCAAATACTTAAATCTAAATATTTTGTTGTGTTTCGTTTCATTTGAAAAAATAACTCGAGCATACCTTGAAGAAAACTCCCCATCTCGCGTGCTGCCTCCAAATAGATATATCTCATCATTAACAGCAGTCAGTGTGTGACGCGTCAATGCTGGAGGAATGACTTCAGAGTTTTCAGCCCGCAGAGACCATTTTTTTGTGATGACATTGTAAACCCAAAGTTCAGATGATAAGCTTCCATTATCTAACTTTCCTCCGTAAAGAGCGAACGTTTCTCCGATTTGACATGCAGAATGTCCGTATCTTGGAGATGGCTTATTCCTTCTTGTCGCATTTCGAGGTTTTACAAAACTGTCTAAATTATCAGGAGTCAACATAATTGGATATGGATTAGAGATCTCTTTTAACACATCATAATTTATCTCGGGAGATCGTCCACGGCGAACATAGGAGGACAAGAGTTGATTGAAAAATGTGGTTTTATTGAGACCCCACCTGTCTCTGACATCCTATTAAGAAGAAAATGATATTTATTTTTATATGAATACATATGTAATTTTGGAAAATTAAATAAACACTATAATTATGTATCCGTATTAAATATACCTGTTTACTAATTACTTTATAATTAATACAGAAGAAGAATACATGCATTTTTGACATACCGATTTAAGAACTTCTCTCAAAATTGACTCATCAAGTTCATTGGTCGGAAAACCTTGAATAATATTTCCAGCATCGTCCTCCCATTGACTGCTTGAAAACCTGCAAAAACAAATCAAATTTAAATCGAATTATTGCTAAGCAAAGAAATCTAATCCTGTGAATATTTATTTTGTTCTCTGTGGTGTGTTTAAACTGGATTGTTTTTCTTTATATTTGTAAATTCTTAGATATAGTCATTTATTTCTCAGATAATGATACCGTTGTTGTTTTAGCAAATGTATGCAGTAGATCAACTTTAGATTCCCAGTACAGTTCTTTAACCAGTGTATATCTATAATCATTTACGCAAATTTATATTTATAAGATAAGTCAGACAAAATAATGTTTGAATGTATGAGTAGGTCAAAATCAAACTACCACATCTGTATAAATCACGAACATAAAACAACTTGAATATAAACAAATAAATGCGTCAGGAAAATTACAAGCATTAAGCATATTATTCTTTCAATGATTCATGGAGATAATCTTATAATAACAGTTTTAAGGTTTTCACTCTCTTGTTTACATTATTGGTGGAAAGGCATTAAATTAAAAAAATAAAACTTTTTTGCACTACTTCTTCATTTTATTAACCTTTTCAACTGATCAACTGATTGATGCTCGTGATCAATGTTCTCTTTAAGACAAAAAATTAGCTGCGCGGACTAGGGATTCCAATCCGGATATTCGATATCCGGATATATTCGGCCCTTTTTCAACTATTCGATATTCGGATATTTGGGGAAATATCCGAATAGTATTCGTAATCATTTGTAATGAAATATGTTACAAAATCTACGCAAGATCACGTCACAATTTTTCCACATTTAAAGAATAATTATGAATTCCCCAAGTAGTGGTTAATACTCTGGTTAAACTCGGGTGTTATCAATATCTTATCATAATTCTTGAGTTTGACAAATCGGCTCGAATTCGGGGCTATAAAAAACCTTCAATGCCGTAATTTGATTCATTAAAGAAATGCCGCTCGAGTAATCCGATGCAGCTGCAAATTTTAAATATTGTAATTCAATGGAACGATATTGAAATATGTATTTATATTTTTTGTCTTTATCTAATACAGAAATGTGAAAATATTTAGTCTTAAATTATATCAGTGAACAAAGAAACTTTGATCGTCCAACATCTCTTTTAAATAAATTACTTTTATTACAAATGAGCTTGTTTTTAATGTAGGTACTATTTAATGTAATATTTAGTTTACACATATAATGTATGGATATACTAAAAACTATCCGGATAGTTTCAGTGTTACTATTTGATATTCGAATAGTTGATAATGACGAATAGTTGGAATCCCTAGCGCGGACCGATCAAATATTAATTGAACAACTGTCATATAGTGCGTGCCAACCCGGAATGAGTGAGAGGGGGCTTCCTAATTGCTGCGCGGCCTTAGAGGGACATTGCTCGTGATGAGCAAAACCTGATCATAAAACATAAATGTGGAATTAGTACACCAGTGTTTAATTTTTTAATACAACATTGTATGATTTTTAATATTGGTGAGATGTCACTTTGAATCTCTAACATACAAATTTTTGCAAACTTGCCAGTGGAACAACAAATCAAAGAGAGAGCAAACTGACCATTACTATCTTTACAAAATCATGGGTTTTGATAGGTTGACACACTGACATTAGCATTTGTTTTAGATATGATTTGAAAATACTATTTCTAGAATACTTTTTCATGTGTGATTTCTGTTTTTAGAATTTTGTTTTGGAGATATGACAGATTGTGAACTCTGTAAACTGATTTATCAAACATTGATATTAATACTATTTTATTCTTCTTAAATTAATACCTGTAAATTTGCAAAGATCCCAAAACTTTGTTCAGGTCGTAGCCTCCAAAAACATAGAGAGAGTCTGTGTGGTTAATATATATTGCGGAGTGTGCAGCTCTCGGTGACAAACCGCCTCGTGTGTGAGATAACCAATGCCATTTGTTACCGACAAAATCCAAGGCGTCAAGCGAGCATGCCACTCCAGAGAACCTTGAAGTTGGAAAATAAATCAATTAATTCAAATTTACACTGAAGGCATTAGTTTAACTCCCCCTATTTCGTATTGGCTAAAAGCAATATTTCATCTTTCGTACAGGATTACTAAACGCGTTCAGACATTTTTTTTTAACAATATTTGGTATTACAGCAAATTCACTAAATATTTTAAAGTTGAAAGATCATAAGAGATATACTTGTGAATTTTTGAAAAAGTCACTTATTACAGAGGTTAACTCAAGAATTGACATTACAAACACCTATGTCTTAGATCTCAAATTTTAATTGAAAAAATCTCAATTCGACATTGACCTTACCGAGAATCTAACCCATACCCGCCAGATCGATAGACCAAGCCCTAACCAACTACACCACATTGGGCGACTCTTTGCCACAATATCTGACATTTTACAATAAATAGATGAAAATAATGATTTTTCAAGAGACAGCTAAATAAACAAAGCTAGGAATCAAATAAAATAATGATTTTCGAAATTCCAATGAGAGAAACTAAGAAATCAACAAATTTTATTACCCTTTATGGCACTGACATCTGCCACCACGGCATATACCATGGCCAGAGCAGGATTGTGGACATAGTTCCACACTGCAATCATTCCCTCCCCAATCTCCCTCGCACACACATGTATGCGATGCGCAAGCTCCTCTGTCTGAACAGTTATTTGGACAGTTATCAACGGAAAATTCAGCTTTGAATCCATCTAGTACATAATTAGTATCACTATATAATAATATGAGCATCTGAAAAAAAAACAATACATTAAGAAACCTTCATGAAAAGTTATATATTTCAATTATATTATGATTGCAGAAAGCAGTAGTCGAATTGTAAAGGCCTAGAATTCTTACATGACATTAAGATTTTAAATTCCTTAATTAACCCTTTGGTTACGGACCGAATTTTATATATATTTTCGAAAAAGAAGGTTATGATTGTTGAAAATTTTAGGGGTTCAAACAATAGTTGGATCGATTTCTGCCTGTAAGCAAAATTACGGTACATTGAATTGGATTAGTAAAAACACAATATTCCTTTGTACTTCATTCCACTTTATTTAATATGTCAGGACCGGTTTCGCTCATTACGAGCATCGTCAACTGATAAGAAATATAATTTAACAATGCTATTTATACAAACATGAACAGTTATAAACAACAATTGGCATTGAAAAGAAATTACCAATTACATTAAAAGTGATTCTAAAAAAGCAAATTTTGATTTAGAATTAGAAACCATTAAACAAATAGCAGTTAACAATGGTTATGCTACGGATATAGTAGATCGTCTTTTATTTAATAAAACTAAAAAACTTGCTCTTTTAAATGTTAGCTCTAGCCTGATGTTGGATAAACCTGTTGTTATAAAACAGTGGGTTAAATTAAATTACTTGGGTAGAGTTACAGAAAAAATCGCTAGGAAAATTGATAGAAATAAATTTAATGTAACCTTTTATAACACACTCAACTTGAGTCGTGTTTTAGTGAATTCCAAAGATAAGTTAAACTTTTTGAACCAAAGCGGTATTTATTTACTCAACTGCGATTCCTGTAATGCCAAATATATTGGTCAAACAGGTAGATTGTTTAATATTAGAATCAAAGAGCATTTGAGTTGTGCTAAGAAAGGGGATGAACAGTCTTCATTTGGAAACCATCTGTTTCAAAATAAACACACTTTCGATATTGGTAGAAATTTTAAAGTTCTACATTAAAATAACAAGTCTGTCAAACTAGACAAACAGGAAATCCTAGAAATCAATAGATTCAAATTTTTACCTGATTCAGATCTTTTGAACGATCAAATAATATTTGCTAGTTCCCCGTTACTTTATCCATTGCATTAAACCCTTGTTAACTATTCTTTTATAGAATTTAAAAAATATATATATATATATATTTCTTTGGTAGAATTAATATGGTCTTTGAAAAATTTCTTTTTCAGAATCTTCCTGGCTGTCGATTTTATTTAAGTATGTACACTCACAAACTACTTGGAAGCGGGGAAAAAAAGGAAACTATCATTAAGCTTATTCACTCTATTAATGTCATTATTTTCATTGTATCACTTTGTCAAAAAAATCCCAAATTTTAATTATGTTTGTAATTACTTTCAATCCCCATTCTAAATTTATTAATCTGAGATGACTTTTTAATTATATGTTAGATGTGTTAATTTTGTGCTATTTTAGAATCACTTTTAATGTAATTGGTATTTTCTTTTCAATGCCAATTGTTGTTTATAACTGTTCATTTTTGTATAAATAGCATTGTTAAATTATATTTCTTATCAGTTGACGATGCTGGTAATGAGCGAAACCGGTCCTGACATATTAAATAAAGTGGAATGAAGTACAAAGGAATATTGTGTTTTTACTAATATAATGCCTTTCCACCAAGTATTGAAAGTGAACACCCTAAAAGTGATCATTGAATTGGAGCTAAAATCAGAGCCGATAAATCGCTGCGTCGGCTTTTTCATTAGAGAAATGAGCAGCGCTTTTTCGCTGCTCCGTAACCAAAGGGTTAACATTTGATTGCTCAGTCAACTACCACATCAACATACGTGGCTCAATAATGCAACAGCTTACACAAGACAAATTATTACACTTTTTGAATAGAGAATCAATCTATTTGGTTTAAAAAATACCTACATAAAAAAAAAATCGCACTTACATATCCACTTGTAGCGGTTATTTGTTGAGGTTCAGTTTTGCCACTGAAGCTTCCCAAAAGAGGAGAGAGAAATGAATATCCGTCATAGACAAAAACGTAGTCATATGAACATTCTGTTCCCATGCTCCGAAATTTTAATGTGATAAATTGACTGTTATTTTGAGCTTTAATCAGCCATTCACAGTGTGAATCCTAAAACAAAATATTTTATTTTATTTATATCACGCATACTAACAATGCATCTTTGCTACATACTATTTATATCAATGAAATAAAATGTCTACTAACATAATTATCATATTCACACTAATAAATAAACAAACAGAGGAAGGCTATCAAAATGTCGAGAATATTATTCCTAATTGGATTAATTGTTGATGTACAGTAACACAATGTGTAATAATTCTGATGAAATTCATTTAAATAGTGACATGTTTTTATTTGAATGATAAATACAGTGGAACCCCCAATTACACTACCCCGAATTACGCGCTGGCTTGAAATATTCGCAGCAAATCCCCCAATTGAACGGTCGCATTACATCGTCGTTACTATGAGTGCGCGGGGGGTTTTCAAACTGCTGCACAACATTGACTCTGACCCTTTTTTAAAAATTATTAGTCTATTCATCATATTGATTGAAGTGATGACTATGCAATGGAATAATTCTAGTAACTAGAATGATCTGATGGTATCTCTATCGTCGTATCTGGTAGAATTTTGGTGATCAAAAGAGCTTGTTTTGAGATAATCATGAAATTTTAACATCTCTATTTATGCACTATGACTTATCGTTCTAAAAACTTCATGAACTTCGATAATGATAACAAATTCGATTCACATATTTAAACATTTTAAGTTATTTATAGGTTTTTTGTTGCCAAAAATAGCTTTATTCAAAATTGAATTTATTTATATTATGTTCGAATTTTAAAAAAATAAACAAAATATGGCTGAACTTGATTTTTCAGAAGATATAGCGTGTTAAAATCTATCTATCTTCATTCATAACTCAAAACAGCCGATTTTTGAATTATAGCCTTCTGCCAGTAAGACGACAATGTAATATTATGTAAGTAGAACTGAAGTAATTGATAAAATCAATTCAGAGTTGTTCTTTATTTATCTGACTCCAGAGACCTGGTTTATTTTACACAATTAACAATAAAACGCAACAAAAAATCGAATTCAATAAATTATAATTTATTTTGGATATAAATATCGTATTTTTAAGACAATTAAACACTGATATACTGCACTTATAGTGTAATACATTTTTTGTACCATAAAAAATATGACAAAATTACCCGGTAAATTGCCTAAAAAGACTAATTTACTGTTTTTTGGTAGTATTAACCATATGCCATCTAAGATTTTTGCATGAATTAACATATAACAATAATACTAATAATCAGCATCTAGTATTGCATAACAAGATATGTTTGATTTAATTAATATTGATCCATTCAGGATAGATATTTCTTGTTTTATTTTAGCTTTATGATTCTTTTTTTTTAACGATTGTCTATTTTTTAAAACTTGAAATGTTGTGCTATCTGTTGGGGTCAAATGATTAAGAATGTTTTAGGTCATAAAAATAAAAAAAAACATAAACATAGACATGGGGATTAAATGATAAAATATCACTGATTTATTTCATCGATTTTTTCTGAATAACTAAAATTTTTTTTAATAAAATAAAAAATTCAAAATAGTAAAATTTTATTGAATATTTTACTATCAAAACATTGCGTTAAAAGCAGATCAATTTCTCATTGATTTATGTACAAATTATTGCATGTTTACAAATTTGCATCCTACAAAATAATAATCAGAAGAAAAGGTACCAAAAATTAAAAAATTGATGTCGATAGAACAAAATAATGCTGTTATGATTATTCCTCATATTGAGAGTGTTCGATACAAGCTAACCTGAGTGTAATTATATCCGGATGGTCCATCGGTGATTATTCCTGATGATTCCGTGAAAATTCTCCGGGACTTGTCGCACGGTGCTGTTGTAACAGCTGCACATATTACGGCAATTAGACACATCCAAGTTCCAGCAATTAGGCTGGCACTTCTTTTTTTAACCCTCGGATGAATCATTCTATAAAAACATTATAGTGATAATGATTACAAATGTCAATATTAAATATTAATAAATTGATAATGTAAGCAATATGTAAAAAAACAAACCTGTTTTTGAACTTTAATCAAGGCTATTAACTTTGAAGACGGTCATGTGTCCTGATAGAAGGATATGACATGTTTTGAGCATTAAAGTGACATTTACTGAAATTCGTCAGTCGTGAATTAAGACAAATAAAAGTAATACTTATCGACATTTAACAAAAAATGGTATCACACTACGTAAACTATCATTGATATAATATAATAAATTGACAACATATAATTTGACAGCCGTCTCCACTCTCACAGAAACAGATTATTATTGTTATCATAAAAAAATAGACACGAATATAATAATTTATAATATAACTTATGTATGACGAATACTTGGCCCACTAATAAAATAACCTACATAGTAAAATGAAGATGGAAATAAGATAGGATGACCACTTAAATTAAGCTAAGCACATTATTCGAGAATCTACATTGAGTTAAAATAGATCTTGATCTTATAAAACATAAATGGAAAGAAAAGATTTTTTCATTTGAAATTGATTTTTGTAAGAATTGATGAATAGTCCCACTTAATTTTAAAAACCCTAAGCAGAATAAAAATGCAAAGTAAATAACTATATTTTAGTAGGTAGATAAATTATTTTATTTTGTATGACCATAAGCAAGATCTGTCACCATCTATAACTATAACACATCTACACTATGAACGAGTATTCTTATAACTAGTCTATGGAACGACTGAAACTAAACTCTTGACTTGTCAGCTTCAGCTGTATTTAATTATGACGTTAAATAAAATCATCAAATTTATCTATTTACTTTGAAAATGACTGATCGTTCCCTTCCGAGTGGCTCTCGTGGCAGAGGCTATTTTGTGTCGAATGAAGGACAGTCGTCGCCCCATGGATATGTTAAGTATGGAATATCAACTGACACAAGTGTTCCTAGCGTATTCCCTCCTCCTGGAACTATTGATTTGAAGAGTTTGGTCTCTGAAAACCAGTCCATCAAAATTATTCCATCTGTTGAAGAAATAGTCAGAAATAATGGCGTAGAGTTCGATGCGTTTCTTGATAATGATACGAGATTGTGGCTCGAGCATTTAAAGAAAAAATGGGCAATATGGAAGAAGAGTGATTGTATCTGTCATTCATTATACGAATATTTTGAAGCCGTAGACGATCCATTCACTGCAACATTACGATTGGTCTTAAACGGCTTGGCAATTGCAGACTGTAAACCGAATACACTCACTTATCAAATCGTTAGTGAACTTAACATATGGTCCCATCCGCGAATGACGAAGCTGCAGCATCTACTCACGACTAATTTAAGGTTTACGGCTTTCAATATAGCTAAAGAACAGAAAAACTTTTCGTTTATCAAGTTGATTGTAAGTACATACCACATAACTGATGAAAAAGAGAAATTCCTTCCCGATATAATGACTATGCTCGATGGATATAAGTATAAAGCTGCTCAACAAAGTGTTATAGCTTTAAATCTTCAAAGTATGCTTTCGGTGGAAGACCTTCTTGTACCATTGATATTACAAGATAAACTGAATTTAGTTGACGATTACTTATCGACTTGTACAGAACAAGCTTTGACGTTGGTTCAGTATTTGGATAAGTTGCTTGCGAGAAATGAAAGTATTAAAAATAAAATTGACCAATTTATTTCCCATCGAAAAATCCCCGACATAAAGTGGGGAAAATTGTATTATAAGCCTATTGGTAAATTGGTAGCAAGATTATGTGTCACATATAACATACAGTTAAGCTCATGTACAAACTTAAATCGCCATAGAGCTATTGGTGGCATTCGTTTTCTTTTACAGCAAAAGTATCGGGAATTTGTTATCAGCGATAGCGCATGGGATGATTTGGTGATTGATACAGTTTCAGCGACTCCTGAATTGGCAGAAGAGCTTGTGCATTTGGTTAATGATTACAACACGAAAGAAGCTCTGAAATGGGCACAATACTTCGATCTCCCCAGACACTTGTATCCTTCTAATGTAAAATCCTATTTTGAATCAGAAAGTCAAGTGATTGAAAACTGGGATGCGGCTCCGAGTACTTCGCAAAATATTGTTGTATATCATGAGCTGTCTTTGCCGTCATCAAATATTATATTTGTCGATACTGTTGATGTTTTTAGAGAAGTTTTAACGAAAGAATTAGCTGGAGAAAGTTTGATAGGCTTAGATTCTGAATGGAAACCATCATTTGGCGCCAAGCCTTCCAGTGTTTCTCTGATTCAAATTGCCACACGCACTAAAGTTTTCCTCTTCGATGTTATAGCATTAAATGACATAAAATATGCCAGCCTGTGGTCTTGCCTTGCTGTAAATATTTTTGAAAACACTGACATTATCAAAATGGGATTCGGTCTTGAAAATGACATGAGAGAAATTAGATCATCAGTCCAAGGACTTAACTCTGTTAAATGTAAGAGTTTGAGCTACCTTGAACTGTCAACGCTGTGGAAAGCTTTGATTAACGCCGGTGTTCAGATGCCATACAAAAGGCAAAGTGAAAAAGAAGGATTGAGCTCCATAGCTGAACAGTGTTTCGGATTGGCATTGAAAAAACATGAGCAGTGTTCCAATTGGGAAAATCGACCACTTCGCCCATCGCAATTGGAGTATGCGGCACTAGATGCCTTTGTCCTCTTAGAAATATATGATGTCATTGAAAAATGTAGTTCAGAATATTCAATTAACTTTGACGATATATGTTATCAAGTGATGTCCGATTCTGCGCAGTCTAAAGTTAAAAGATCGAGAAGAAAACCGAAAGAGAAACCTTTTCCTAAAAAACTCGGACCGAACCCGAATCCGGTATCGGCAAAAGAATTAAAATTTGTACTAGACAATAATCTGGAAAATTTGGCAGAATGCCTGAGGACTTGCAATATTGATACCATTGTATGTGACGACAGTAAATTATTGGAAAATTGTGTTAAAATAGCTAATGATCAAAATAGGCACATAATAGTGAAGAATGTCAAAAAAAATAAAACTTTCAATAAAATAAAACCTTCAAATTACATTTATCTTTTATACCATAGCGATTTATATGAACAGTTAAAAGAAGTATGTGCTTATTTCAATATTCATATTAACATTGCTGACATTTATGGCAGATGTTATAATTGTAACAGTAATGATTTTGATGAAATTTCCCAGGAAGCCATCCGTCAAATTAAACTGAGCAAAAAGAATTTTCTTTTAAAAAATAAAAGTGACCATTTACAATTGACAAATTTGAACCGAGGAAATCTGAGGATCAGTGATAATAATTTAGATGAAGATGGCTTCTTTAGTGATGTTGAAGAAGACTCGATACCTGGTCCATGTGTGGCTTCCCGTTGTGTTCCGCAAGAAAATATAGTTATAGAAAAATGTTTAACTCGATTTGGTGCTCTTATTGATGTAGAGAATGTTTCTGATACTGTGATTGATGAAAATAGCAAATTTTCTATTTGTCAAATGTGTGGTAAATGTTTTTGGAAAGGTTGTTGCTTACCAGATACTGTACAGACTGTGATAAAAGCTGTTGCAGGTAAAATAAATTAAATGTTTATTTGTATTAATTTAATGATAAATAATACTGACTCTTCTTTTTTTATTGCTTAAGTTATAATGAACTGACCGAAATGTTTGGCTTCTGCTATTAATTATTATTGAATTATACTTTGGTTCCATCATTACTGATTAGCTGAAGAAGGTTACAGCTTTAAAACTTACTGATTGAATCAAATAAAGAATACTTATTCAAACCATGGGGAAATACAAATATTTTTACAAAAAAGCATTTATTATTATTATATAACTCCCCTAGTAAGATTATGCGTAATAATTTTAATCCGTGTGGATCATTTCAATAGGTGTACAACAGTGTTTAGTTGTAAATCAGTTGTAGAACTTCTTAGTGGTTTCCAAACTATGTTATTACATTCCATACATAGAAAAAAAACCTGCGCGCCACTCTTCCTTATTTTATAAAATATTATATATGTTGTTACTGTTTTGGCATGGGATGAAAAGGAAAGTGTGTCGCTCAGAATAGTTTTAACTTTCAGAAACTTTAACCGCGGTGGTTCTTATGCGTATAGTAGGAAGTCTAAATCTGTTAAGACCAACGTTACTCTTGAGAAAAATAGTGTCAGTTTTTTTGAGAGCGAACAGCAGTTTATTGAAAGCTCATCTGTTGCTGTTTTTTTATACCTACACGACTATTCGCACTCAACTGCGTAGGCAAGAATATTACGGTTAGACAGAAGAGAGAAAGAGACAGAAAATCATTAAATAATATGTTCTTCAGCAAAAGGTTAAGAACGGAGCCCCGTCAACAGACCATAGCGGTGTTTCATTTTTAAAAAAATGATCCGCCATTGAAGTAGCTTTGGACTAAAGCATATATATTACCAAGTATTGATCTCAGTCTAAGCACATAATAAGTGGCTAAGAAGCGTTGTCGAACGCTATCCAAAAATATCCACAGAACATATTGTTAGGGGAGGATTCCAGAGTGGAAAGTACAGTGAGAATTGCATATTCTCTTGTGATACCTGAACGAGGTGGTCTTCAATTCTGGAGCACATGAGTCGTTCTAACACTGCCAAAATTTGGCAAAAGCATTATTATTGATAAGCTTTAGAGTCTCATGAAAGCCGACTGACAGATTTCGGAATGACTATAAGTATGCCTGTTTTCCATCATCAATTTATTTTTATTTACTATCATATCCGCACCCTACTAAGGGAATGTGGTGGCAACAGGGGAGATCCAAGATTTTATGTCTCACCAGTTTCCTTATCCCCTTCCTGATCATCCCAGCATCTTGTAGCTCCGCTGAATACATCTTATGGAAGGTCATCAGCGTTTTTTCACAGTGACGGGATCTGTTTGGCAGAAGACAGGCAGGATTCAGAGTCTCTTGGGACATCCGCAACTAATGTCAAAACCAGATAGATTGTCGCTCATCTATTTTGTGTCGTGAGAAACCGTAAAGCAGCACTGTCAAGATGTATTCTTCGAATGAGTGGCACTTTGTTCCAAGCGTGTACAACCGTGAGTCCTAGATTCTTCATATTGACATGAAATGCTCTAGCTATCCCTAATCGAATTGCGAGATTTTTACGCGGGTTGCTATCTCCTGTAATGTGTGCCACCAAGTACCTGACACTGTCAACGCTCTATATTTTGCCCCGTGCTTGTCAGAAGGTAGTCTTAGTTCCGACAGGCACTGATTCAAAGTGCATTGACTTTAAGAGCAATGCATTTCAATTTTCTCTGCAATCTGTCAATTATTTCCTATAAATCTTCGTAAGATTTGTCAAATATGGCTGCATCGTTGACATATTTGAGGTCGCATGGCTTGAGATCAGGAGCAACGGCCACACTTTAGTAAGGTGGAATAGACTGCACGATATAACGGAGAGAAAAGATGCTAAGACACAGTGCTGTTCTGCATTCTGGCGCAAAGGTAAGTGCTTCCTGAAAGACTTGCACAAAGCGCGACTTTCTTGCGTAAGTTGGGGAATAGCTCTTTGGGAAGACATTTGTAAAATTTCACAGACCGCCGTCGTGATATTTCGATCACAGTCAATCGTTGTTCTGCAAATCAATCAACTCCAGCTGCCAAGATAAATTGGCCTCATTGATGAATATTGAGAAGGTCTCAAAATTATTATGTCACGATTCAAGTCACACAACCTTCTTTCAAAAGATTGTTGAATTCAGATGATTTGACAAACATACTTTTAGCTTCATCGATGCAATGTAAGCGAAAAAAATCTTTGCAGTGCGTGAAGTGGCACACTACATTTTGTTTTAGTTGTGTATGAACATATTTAAGTTTTTCTTGAAACGGTGATATGTTGTTTTCCATATCTAAAATATAATGATTTTTGCTTGTCAAACATTTAGATCATTAATATATTGTTGTATATCTGCCAGAAAATCCAAGTCATACAGAAACTGAGGATCTTTTAAAATATTGATTTACTCTGTTTTATCAACAAAAAATAATTTAATTTCTTTTAAGATTTAAAAAAAAACAAAACCTTGCCTCTGCTTACACAACAAACATCGGTGTAGTAGAATAAATAGGTCATGACATTCAGCTTCTGATTCATTATAAAGGGTTTTAACTGCCAGTGATAAAATGCGTTCAAATTATGAAGTTTCTTTTGTGCACTACAGTGGCCATAATATTTTCAAACCTCAAATCTTTTCCCACCAGATTTTGTTGCAGGGTATTTAATAAGTGTGTTTTCGTGACCAAGCTCATGCAGGGCCGCCGCCACCATACAGGCGAAATAGGCAATCGCCTAGGGCGCTAATCATTAGGGGGCGCATAAATTTAGTATTTTTTTTTATAATCTATTTTAAATCTAATAATAAATAATAATACGTTTTTTTATACGCGTATTTGTTCGTTAAAATTATGTATCGTATTATATATACTTCAAAAAAGAGAGGTTGAGTAACAGTTCTCGTAAAAACTTATGTGTTGATATTTTCATTAGGAAGCCATATGATCCACATTGAGAGCGAACATGCATATAAAAAAATATTCCACAGATTGTTAAAAAGGGGGCGCGACAATAACCGCTGCCTAGGGCGCCAAATAACCTCGCACCAGTACTGAGCTCATGGATATGGTTTGTGAAAAGAAACATCGGTTATTGTAGAGTATAGCTCGTCATGGATTATTACGGCGAAAAACTTCACAAACTAAGCTGAAAACAACGCCACGATTTAAAATTATTTTTTGAGGGCTTGATAATTGCGTTAAAATTACACATTAAAAGGAAGAACACTGATAAATTATACTTTATCAGTGTTTTTCTTTTTAATGTGTGATTTTAACGCGATTTATCATTGCTTCAATAAATATTTTAAATCGTGGCGTTGGTTTCAACATACTTTGCCGCAATAGTCCATGTGTAAGTAAAGGATAATTTAAAAAGTGTGGCGGTGTACAGTGAGAATATGTCATATTTTGGATAATTTATTTGTCAGTTTTCTTCATATTAATGTGTGATTTTAACGCGATTATCAAGCCCTCAAAAAATAATTTTAAATCGTAACGTTGTTTATAGCTTCGTTTGTGAATTTTTTCGCCGCAATAATCCATGACGAGCTATACTC
The DNA here is from genome assembly GCA_031772345.1 of Himalopsyche anomala. Lineage (NCBI taxonomy): Eukaryota > Metazoa > Arthropoda > Insecta > Trichoptera > Rhyacophilidae > Himalopsyche > Himalopsyche anomala. Next base: position 18,408,225 of record CM062824.1, read on the forward strand.
TACAATTACTGAAACATCATGTCAATATTAGCTCCATTAATTGCCAGAGTTCAATCTGTCGTTACGCCAGTAAGTTTCAATAAATCTAAATTCATCTTTGTTATGATTTGAAGAATGCCCCGAAACAGGTAAAAATACATGTTTTCTATCAGTGGAGATTCAGATTGGATATTTTTTTGACATATGTATCTAACATTTATTTTCACGACGATGTACTTGGGCCCTGTGAAATGTCACTTAGGGCCGCAGGTTATGCATCACTGTAATTATCAGAAACTAGTAATTATTCGCATGGGAAATCGCTTGTTGTTGCTACAGCCAGTGATTGCTGCTAAAATTCTATCTATATATTATCTCTGAATTCTATCAACCAGCTCACACTTTGGTAAACACTAACCCCCAATTTTTGTATAAAAAATTCAAAATTATCTAGTTACATTACATAAATTCATTCCAAATAGTGCTTTGATTTTCATTCAAAACTTTAACCATGGCGGGTCTTATTCGTCTATCATCTGCTGTGTGATGATGACTTCTGAGCCATGATTTAGCGAATGGTGTGGAAGTCAGTTGCAAATTAATAGTCATTCAGTCTGATATATTCAAATACTCACATAAGATTACCTATATAGATATGTATAAGCAAACAAAGTAGTACGCAAAACGGTTACAAATTTTTACTTTATCCATATCGGATCAAGTATTGCGATCGTGTACAAATTTTATCTCGGAATAACGATGATTAAAAAAAACCGTATTTCAAGACCAGCACTCCGAAGAAAAAATATTTTAGCAACCAGCTCGACAGAGCCGGTGCGAACCAAAGTAGCAGCCCGTGAATCTTACAATAAACTAAAATACTAGATTATGGTCTATGACTATGTAGTGTCTATGTTTTCAGCATATTGTCTATAATAATTATGTTTACTACAGATTTACCATAGACTGAGGTTTGACACTGACAGCTAGATAAATTGTAAATTGTGCATAGAATTATCGAGCCATCGCTTATCGCTATCTGTCTGATTCGATTTTTTAATACTACCCATAGTTGTTTATATTTTTGTAACCCATTATGGTAAGTTCCAGTGCATTAGGATAGTGGTAATTTATAAATGAATCCCTTGTAAATATTATTTGAATGCTTTTTTGTAATTAAATGGCGATGAATTTTCAGCACGGAAGGTTAAAAGTTCGTACTTCAGAGGAAGAAAAACTAAAAAAATCAAAGGAACGCGAAAAAAAAGTGATATTTTACCGGGCAGCACTTGAGCAAGTTATTAAAAAGGTATACATATGATATAATACCCTAAAGTACAGTGGCGGTTCCTGACCTAAAATCTTGGTTGGGCTAGAGAAAAGCATATTTCTACTTCACCTTATACATTAATCTACAAGCAAATTAACAAATACTACGATACTACTGCAATGCATAAATTATTATATAATAAAATCAATGCTAATGTAACTAAGAAATAATAGAATAATAACACGGAATCCTTAAATTCGTCTCTTTCAAAGTGAAATAACAAGTACCTACTAAAAGCAATACAGAACTGTCACACTGAAAGTCAATACCTGTCACTTTCATACAATACAACGATATTGGTTTTGTGTTTCAATGCATAAGTATGCGTAATGGGCAGATTGTGTTTAGCCCCCAACGATCAACAGAAGCTTGACAGATTGAAACACAATCGTTTGTGATTGATGACGTTTCCGTACATACAAATACAAAAAAATCTAATCGTGCTTGATTGCGCCCCAGTGTAAAGAAATATTGTCTGTGGTTACGGGCATAAATGATATAGCCCCAGAGTGGTGTTGCCAGGCTGATGTGACGTTACCTATTCCCTGTGAAGTATTTATAGGGTTATTGTTTTTTAGGGTTATAGTTTAAAATTGTAATACAAAACACAATCGAGAATATGATTGTAAGTAGACGTAACATTGTCTAAAATTGACAGAGGAACATTAAAACAAAGATATTATATTCATTTGGGAAAGGTTAGTTATGCTTATAAATGTATTTATTTTGTTCAGCGGCCGAACTGCTGTTCATTTTTATTCAGCCATCTAAAGTTTTGGGTGAAAAATGCAGGTCGGGCTTAGCCCACCTAGCCCAGTACCTAGAACCGCCACTGCTAAAGTAATAGTCTTGGTAGGTATACATGCTATTCTTTTTATGTAAACACAGATTAAAAAATATATAAACTTCGCACATGTGTAAGGAATCATCATAGACAGGCAATAGAAAAATGCAATAAAATGAAAATGGAAAAATAAATATCTGTTGTTTTTACGTCTTCAATTACATGTTGTCTATTTTATTACTACCGTAATAGATTAGTTATCTCTAGTTTTTATACACCGAATACATTGTTAAGTGGAGGAAAGATATGCCAGTTTTGGGTTAGCATTGCAGGATGAACTCATTTACTTTTTAATTGACATTTTTAGTTATCTACCCATTTAATGGCTGCCATTTGGTTTACCGCCTTCGCCCACTCTGTTTAGACGGTTGAGTTCATAGTTGTATCTGTTATCTTAATCTAGATTAAATTTTATTATTTTTGTTGTTGGATATTACTTTCGATTCTTTTATTCGGATTTTTAACCAATTAATCTTTCACACTCAAATAATTTATGTGAACTCTTTTTTTTTTAATTGACAAAACATTTTATTTCTTGAATTGTACTAAATACATACACAATTTGTTCTAAATATAAAAATAACACAATATAATGTTTTTATTTATGAGATTTTGGAAAATAGGATTAGGATTGTGAAGAAGAATTTATTTAAATTTATCACATATTATTTATGTATATTCCAAATTCATTTTTTTCTATTTAGTCTTTTTCTTTAGTCTTTTTTATTTTATATTTTCTATTACCAAAGAACCAAAAGAGTCAAAAAAAGTATGAAAAATAATATCTTCTATCTAATAATTTATGAGTTATACTTATAATACTTTTGATTTTTTTTAATGCATGTCCGCTCCCAACGTGGAGCATATGGCTTCCTAATAGCTCAAAATAAGATTTTTCTGCGAGAACTGTTTGTAACTCAGTTGCTTGACCTCTTTTTTAGAAGAGAGTAGTCGGGATATAAAGATAATGAGTCCCTCCATCACGCGCCACTGCCATAAATCTGTGCCCAACAGATGTATCCCGTGGCGTAAGAAACGTTATGCGTTGTTCAGTTTTGTGCTAGGATTGTCTCGGGAACAATTAACCAAGACTTGGCGGCTTGCACTTTAGTGTGTGAAAAATTGCCCTATAAAAATGTCCGGAGGTAGTATGAGTGTAAATCTACTCTTTCTCCATATGACACCGCAAATTTACTGAATGCTAAGATTGGCTTCGTTTGCCTTCTTAGTAACCAAGTCGGCATAGCCTTTGGGTCTGACAGCTGGTCCGACTGACTTGATCAATTGTTCCCGTTCATATTCATGAGATGACAATCCCAGAGAATGTGATCAGCATCGTGCATCACGCTACATGTGCATGTCCCTGCATCCATCCGGCCAAGCTTGAAGAGCTTGGCAGAGAAACTGCCGTGTTCTGAAAGCAACTGGCTAGTCCAATAGTTGGGGGTAAGTCCCCTCGTTACCTCCATTCGCCACTTGATAGAGGGGAAGAATTTATAGGTATGACGGCCTTTCAAGGAAACATCTCATTGCGTCTGCCAGGCTTGTATCGCTGTGTTCATTGTGCATTCGCGTGCCACACAGCGTCGGCAGTGCCGCACCATGCAGTTCGTGCCCGGAAGGGGTGACACCATGGTGCCGCCCACCTCCTCACACTCGCCACCAAGCAACAGCTCCGTTGCACCGCACACCTTGATATGTAACTATTGTTAACTAATCGCTCTCTCTATGCCCTGTTTTTTAAGGATTGGAAGGGTGGGAGGGAATATTTAGACAACACAAACACCCATGCCTTGAACAGAAATCAATTTAATTTTCTTTTTTTTTCAATCAATTTTTTTTATACTCAAACAAAATATTTTTCGATTTAATTTTACACAGGCTGGTAGTTCATGGTGATCTGATGTAGCAAACCCCATGCGCGGCGCAGCCCTGAGTATCTGTACATTGTTTTTGCTGTATTAGTTTATAGGTGCCTGCAGTAGTAAATTTTAATTAAAGTGTAAAATATTTTGAAATTTAATATTTATTCCATAAAGTTGATTATCTTTTTTAGAGAGCTGCAAAGGAGTATGATGAAGAAGCTTTGAAAATTACTTCTGAGATGCTAATTGCAAATCCAGATATTTCCACATTGTGGAATTACCGAAGAGAAATCCTTTTGTTTATGACGACTGAGTAAGTTTTTATTATTTTTCATAGTCATGTAACGCCTCATAACTGAAAAGGTGTTTATTAGTAAAATTATATCCTCATTTGTCAAAAAGAAATAGTATAATTGTCTATATTTTGTTATTAATCAAAATTTGTTAGTTCAAATTCAAAATTACATATATTTTTATTTACTGACCCACTTCTTCGGTTGTAAGTTTAAAATTTATGAAATACACTACATCAAAGAAACGTGTGGTTCTTCCGTCTGCCAGCTAAGGGCCATGTTAATATTTGAAATTTTTTACAAAGATTGTATTTAAATGTAAACTAATATAAGAATAATTTATCATGTTTGCACAGTTAAATCCAATTTATAATTTCTATTGTTATTGTATCTATTGTATCTAACAGTTGCGATATATTTTTTTATTTCATTCATCACAGACCTTATGACAGTGCCGCCACTCTGTTTGATGCTGAATTACAATTAACCGAATATTGTTTGAAAGTGAATCCGAAATCATACAGTGCATGGCACCAACGGATTTGGATCTTAGATACCAGGACACATCCGGATTGGAGTAAAGAATTGAAGTTGTGCAATGTATATTTAAATTTGGATGAAAGAAACTGTAAATATACTACTTATAAATCTTAGTTAAGATAAGATTGAATATACATTTGATTTTTCATTTATTATGACACTTATCAGAAATCATAACATTTCTTAGATTTGTATAATTCATTCAAAAAATTAATTCACGAACGATTTCTGTTTTTTTTCATGTCTGTGTTGGCAGCACTGACACGACGACCATTTTAGATTAAACATCAAATGCTTCACGACATCATTCTTAAAGATAACCTCAGAATGTACCCAGAGTTACATAGATCACATTTGTTGTGCACGATGTATTAAAACAAATCATTTTTATTTTGTATTGTTATTTTTTATATATGAACAAAGATGATGCAATACATATTTGCTAAGTTATCTTACTTTACGCATGCATCTGGTGTGGTTTCCCGTGATGTTATTCAAATTTTTAAAAAAGGCTATTTTTTTTTCGGATGTAAGTGCGAATCATCGTAAGTCGACCCGTCGTAAGTCGGGGACTACCTGTACTCTGCATTGATATAGCAATGGCACATAACATCTATATTAAAGGATGACTCAGTTATTAGCACTCTGATTTTGTGCTCTGTCGATTCTTAGCTGTCTTTCTGATATATAGTTTGATCAATCAATTTTTGAATGTGTATGTAAATTCATTGTCTCATTTTTCTAAAAATCACATATCCTCTACATATAAGAAAACTTTAAAAGAAAATCTTATGTATCATCACCATACTCTCAAAATTTGGTATTTTTTAAAAATCAGTTCATTACACGATAAGATTGTTAGATAGCAATTTTTGTCAGGAATAACCATTTTGACAATTTTTTTATCAGTAATTATTGATGCAGATTTAAGGGCAGTCAATTATTCCTAACTTTTTTGTGTCATATCGGCATAAATCCATCTATATTTTTATATTAAAATTATCAATGTAACATTACATTCTAACATGGCTAGAGGATTTATCTTGAAATCTAAATTTTTTTAATTTTTTGTTTACTGAGACCTATCAATTTATTACTTACAAAATGTTGCCGGGACGATGACGATATTTAGGTTATTATTTAAATGATCGTGAATCTTACTGTCAATTCTGCATTCTCTACTACATTATATGATGATATATATATTATAAATCAACCTTGTTTGACTTCTATATTTCAAAATTTACAAATATAGATATGGGGCTGCTTTGCTTAATGATTTTTATTGTCTTCATTAAATAATGGTATACTTTTAAAGTTCACTGCTGGGATTATCGACGTCACATAGTGGCAAAATCAAAGACTGCTTTAGAAAAAGAATTCCATTACAGTACTGAAAAAATAAAAGAGAACTTTTCAAATTACTCTGCCTGGCACTATCGTAGTAAATTGCTGACTCATCTATTTCCTGATACTGAAGGTAATTATTTGTTTTTTAACAATGTAACATAAATTAGAGCAGTATTTCTCATTTGGGGTTCTTTAAAAAATTAGGGTTCAACAAAGAAGTTTTATAGAAAGAAAATAAGGAAAATATTACCTTATATAATACAAATTTTTAAAGCTAACATAGTTAAGGAGCTTGGGATCAAACATGCCCATATTCAGTTTTGAGAAAATAGACTAATTTTTAACGTCGCTAAAAACTTTGTGTATTCCATGCAATAAACAAAGTTTTAGTCGAAATATGACCTTGTTATCAAAACCTAAGTTTTTAACGTAACCCTAATTTTTGTATGATTTCCATGTATCATGTTGTATGTAGGAATTAGGTTCAGTGTTATCGGAATATTTACTGTACTTCGAAAATTATATTATATATAAATGGCATCAAAATACAAATTGCAGGGATGTATTTTTGGGGTTTCATTGTATATACAGTATAATATGGTTACTCAATTTGATTCACACTAATTTTTTATTTGTGATAAGGAAAAGTTGTTGCAATCCATGTTTTTTTTAAGGTTAATAATATATTTATTTTATAGGATTACGATCAATTGAAGAAAAATCGCATAGAAGTGAATTGGAGCTGGTAATAAATGCAGCATTTACTGATCCTTATGATACAAGCGCATGGTTTTATCAGAGATGGTTGTTGGGTAAGTAAGATATTGATAGTGGTTGCCTTTGATTGATTTTCAATTACCATTTTCAGACAGTTTTTTTATTACTTTCTGTATCCTCATTTAATAACTCCATCTTATCATAAGAATGAGTGTATATCAGTATTTCCCGAAGAAGCGTCTATAATTTTGAGCATTAGCTGTTGAAATTCGAACGGGCGAATACTTCATGCATATTGTGGTAATGTCTGAATAAATCATTTTTGTCAATTCTTTCGACACAAATGCTTTTATTTTATTGTGTCAGTGTATTCTTGTTCTTCTGCATATTAATGGGCAACAATATTTTTCTATAAATTTTTTCTCTTAGATAGTTTGTGTTAAATAGTTTTATTTTTGTAAAGGGGGCTATGGTTTCAACCAGGTTAAGCAACACTGGTATGTATGTATGATGTTCTAAATCCTTCCATCTCTACTCATTCTTTATTTGGTAAAAGAGAGATTGCCTAACAATCAGCGCCCTCAACCGTATTTTTATCCAACTTTTTATCCTGTTGGAAATAAATATTCAGTAAGTATATTAAAATTGATTAAAAAAGTAATCTATATGTATTTTAGATTATACATAAAAATTGTTGTTATTGCATAGTGGAAGTCTCTGCCTCAGATCAGAGCCTGCCTATATGTAAATATGTAGTATTAAGACATCTGTCGATTTTTCTGTTATGGGAAGAAAACTGAGTCATATTTGAGTAACCAGGGCTGTGGAGTTGGAGTCATGGTCTTTAAGATGAAGTCAGAGTTGTAAACAACGGGCGACTCCGATTCCTTTTGTTTAACCAAATTAAAATAAAAAAAGTTGTGTTTTTTAACTGTTATTAAACAATAGGCAGACTTGTTTAATAAAAGTATATCTTTATTATTATTTCTTTATATCGTAGTTAGAGTCAGACCATTAGCGAATGCCAGAGGCGGAGTCGCAGTTTTTTTTGACGTCTTCACAGCCCTGGTAACTTCATGTGTGTGTTAAATATCCTAAATATACACTAAAAATTTTCACATGGTAACTTATAATATGCTTTCAAGGTGCGATTCCTCCGCCTCTTAATCTGGCAGTATGCAGGATTACGTCTGTCAAATCATACATATCATTTAATAAAAGTGTGCCTTGTACAACACTTAAGAGTAATCTGAGCATTGAAATTGATGGCAATAAAATATCTGGTGATTGGGTGTCCATATTTGCCTTAAAGAATGATGTGCTCTGGGTGTTGGAACATGATACACCACAGAAAATGAGTGAATCTTCTAAAATACAGGTAAACGCTTAAAACTGCCTCTTCACATTATTTGATTGAATAAAACTACCTGTTGGTAGTTTTCTTTGTGTACAACTCATTTTATATATGATATACACCCATCCCTTGATTTAAACAGTTTTTTTTGCGCATCTTAACAAGACGTTTTTCTATGATTTCAATTTAATAAATAAAATTTCATTTTAGTCTCAACTTATAATAACATATTTAACAAATAATAGCGTAGTTTATAAAAAAATAACTGCAATCGCTGTATCATGTAGAATATTTAAAATGCGAGGTCCATGGCAGTTGCCCCTTCTGTATGGGCTTGTGTACGCAGCTCACTTCAAAATAAGTTTTATCGAAAATGGTCCTATTGTAGATGCTTATTTGCCATCAATTATTTAATAATTAGCTTTGAAATTTCAATAAATTTATGCTACATCAATAAATAACTGAGTTTACATAATTATATTGTTTATACATAGAGACAACTCTAGGATATCTACAACTATTCTAGGATAAAAAAAACATTTGAAGTATAAAGATCTCTTTTTTTGTTCATCCATCCATTTTAATCTGCATATTTTTTAAACATTAGGTTATTTTAAAATCTGATAATGACACAGAGGAGACTGTCATTTGCAATCATTCACCTGGGAATGAATATATTGGATGTGTTCCTGCTCATTTTGGAAATTATTTTGGCAAATCTGTTATTGAAGAGTTAAACAATCAACATGAGTCATGCGAACAGCTGCTTGAACTAGAACCTGATAGTAAATGTAAGACAAGCAATTAATTATTTCACATTTTTACTTTACATGAACAGCAATAGTATGGAAGTAAGATATATTTCATTTGATTCAATTTGGTTCCAATTTCTAAGATAAATCGTATTTAATTATGTACAGAAAAAAATCATTAGTACTACAAATCTTATTAAATCTAAATAATAGTAATCTTTTTCCACGGATTAAGATCCCGGTATGAAAACTAAATTTTTAATGCTAGATCTGTGGCCGAGTGGTCAGTGTCGTTCTATTTGGATCTCCGTAAAAAGCACATTCATTTTTCAATAAATGTATAGATTTTTCTAAGGAATGTATGCGGTAAATAAAAATTCTTTCCCACTCATAGGGCATAGCAAGAGATAAGCCTGGTAGAATGGTAGAAGTCTATATGCTTCACTTTGGGAGTGTAAATGGATACAATTTTTTTAAACTCATCTTTATCATTTCATTGTTACTCTTATTTTGATTTCTTCAATTTTACAGGGACCCTATTGACTCTGGCGGTCATCGAACACTCAATTGATCCCGTAAAGTATTATGAAAGTTACATCAATATTATTCCCAAATTGTTTTTGTTGGATCCAAAGCGTATAAATTACTACAAAGATTTGTCATCAAGATGGCATATTGAATTTTGTCTCCAGAGCGATATGGAGATTATCAAGCAAGGAAAATTCTACATTCAAAATCAAGGCTCAGCTGAATTCAAGATTTCGAGGCTCTATAACCTCCAATATTGGAGTGCTTGCTCTGATATTGATCTCAGCGGGCAGGAACTCAATTCAAATTGTTTACCGATGCTAAGAATGTTACAAAATTGTCAGGTAATTTGCATTTGTGCTTCAGTAAATTTTGGGATAAATCTACCATTTACACCTCTTAAAAACTTCAAAACACTTCAGACATTTGGACCCCTAAAATTTTTAAGCTCGTGGAAGTTGATCCTTCTCGCCACTGGTTAATATTTCTATATAAATTGATACAAAAATGTCACTGATTCTCTGTATTGTTTATTTCTGTCTCAAAACTGACATTAGATACATACCTCTATTTAAATTTGTTATTTTAGTATTTTCAAGATTTTTGAGACTGTATCTTTTACCAATCGATTAAACAATCAGTATGAGTATAGTGATAGCGTGATGCACTTTGTTTGTAGTACCGAATCACACATTTTTTTGATCGTTTATAATAAATATAATTTAAGATTTCGACTGAAGGTGCTTGGTGGAATTTCAATATTAAATTTTAATCATTCAAGTTATCAAACTGACAGTCAGTTCAAGTTCATCCGTGTACTTGAATGCCTGAAGATGCCGAAAGGCAAAACCTGGGTTGTTAGTGACAAACTTGTGTGAATGTACATAATTTAAATTTAATAATAAATATAATGAATTTAAGCACACAACTACTCTAATAAGCTTTATTCAATAATTGTTCTGCAATGTGCCTATGATATATTGAATGAAATTTTTATTGTGTCTTATTTTTTCATAATTATTCAATTGTTGTTTTCATAAATTTCAGGTTTTGAATGTGAGTAACAATTTATTGAAGACTTTAAAAGGATTTCCGCATTTACCTAAATTACATACTTTGATTTTATCTGGGAATGAAATAAAAAGTGATGCTGTATCGAAGTATATAGAGAAATATAATGGTTCATTGAAAATTATTTCCTAAGTCAACCAATTAATATAAGTAATACCTAGATAGCAAATTATGCACTTCCATAAATAATTTCACTGACCAATTCCGTAATCACATTTGATGTTTAAATATCTTTTTATGTCTATATTAGTTACTTTTTTCTGCTAATGTTTTATGGGAATGAATATTTTTGAGAAATATAATGATAACCTAAATATATGTTTTATATTTTGCCTTTCAAATTCAATTAATAAAAAATATTGGCTGCAAAATAACGTTTTTCAATGGTTTCAATGTATAGTTTAGTTAAGTAAGTTAGTGACTAAGTAAAATTACAGGCATCCTTGCTTTTCAATCAGGGCTGTGGAAGAAAAAAAAACAACGACTGACTCCCAACAAAATTACATACTGTCTTTGTATATTTTGTAATATCTATTGAAATGCATGACTTTTTGTAATTTAATGTATGTAATTGGAAAACAAGTTGATGTCACCCATTTCTTTATGACTCCGACGGTTCTGACTACACAACTGTTTTAAACACAAATTTGTAATAAATTGATTGAAAAACAATGACTGACATTTATGCATTTCACATTGTATGAAGAAAGAATTTTTTTAGATCTAGTTTTGCCAAAGCTGCAATTCATTTTGCGTTTAAAATGGGGGATTCAATTGTTATACATTTTTTTATTGAGAGATATTGGTAGACTTGTAGAGAAGGACTTTAAACCTGTAGACTGCGATAAGCAACTGACGATAATGTAGGAAATCTTTGTAAAAAGAGAAATGGTTGTGTTATTTGAAATATAAGCATGGCAAAGAGGGATAAAAAAATATTGAGGTAACCATGATAAAATTTCAGAATATGTCCAAGCTTGATTTTAATTTTGAAGTTTTGAGTTCTTTGTGTTTAATTTTTCAGACGGTTACTATGTTACTTATGTTGACATCTATGAACTAGTAGTAAGAGCTTTACTTTAGTGATAGTGGGTTTAGGTTCAAGTCCTGACAAGGTCAATATCAAGTTAAGAAATATTCAATTTGAATTTGAGGTTGTGGACATGGGTGTTTGTAAAGACTTTTGTCTTCGAGTTGCATGTACTTTAAAAAAATCAAAATATCTGACATTTTGCCTGTCAACTGTAATTTCAGATTTATTTAATAATTATTATTTTATTAATTTATAAAGCAAAATTATCAGAGGGCACCCATGGAACAAATGGCAGTAAACCCTTTAGTAGATTATAACCTGTAGTACTAAACATTCTAAATTGTGGATCCAGTTACACTTAGTCAAATAGTAGATTGATTCTGCAAATTGCCATTTTCTTTGATGTGCACACTCATGTATGAGCCCTCAAAATGAAGTGAGCCAAGTAGTAATATAGTAAAACTTTTCTATTAGATTTTTATGTACAATCACATCTTTACTTGGTGATTTAGTGGATTGCATTTTTTTTAGGGAGATAACACTATTGCAGTGTGTATTTACTGAGGCTACTTCACTTTTATGATACCTTAAGACATAGAATATTATAACAATCTCAATATTTTTTTCCTAAAATACCACTCGGCTCACATCACTTCTCAGGGGTGCATATGTATAGACGTCGGCTCATTTTTTGGTTTAACCCTGTGATAACCAAACTGTCGTTCGGAAGCTACTAGTAGATCATGTAAGATTTTTTTCTTCTAAATCTGTCTACATCTAGATCTGTTGAGTCCGTGTTCGAGCGGTCAACATCACTGGCTTCCCTCCCTCACCTATCTGATCCTAAAAATGGGACATAGCTAGAGTAACTAGCAGCTCTCATAGATAAACATCTGTTGAGATAAACTCTATCTGGAGTCCATATACTCCACACTGGGAGTGGACATGGTAAATAAAATAAACAAAATATATAAATTTTCTTCCCAATGGAATGAAATAACAGAACAATTTCTGGGAAGTGGTGATGCTTGTACACATTTATTAAAAAAAAAAATACTTTTGATGACTTGGCTGTAGAACAAGAATTGAGGAGGGCCAATACCCACGAGTATTGATAATTCAGCTAAATGACTGGTCTCTGTCTTTATGTTCTCTTAGAGATAAGTTCAAAGCCGAAGTTCACAAAGTGTGACTCGTGGGTCAATTATTTTTTTCTCCTTGAAGAATATCCACTGGCAAGAATGAATGGTTTGACAAAAGATTTATAAAAATAAATATTTAGTTAAAAATGTAAATATTCACAATGATATATTTTTTTTGTCTTATGTTTTATAAAAATTGAAAATATTTGCAAAAAAATCTAAATATTTTTAACTTCAAAACTTGAAAAGTTCTTTTAAGGGAAAAGTTTTTGAACCACTAATTTAAGGGAAACAGTCTTGTAAACTTTTTTAAAATTCATATTACTGAAAATATTGTTTAAAGGTTCATACATTTATGAAATATTCTGTTTATTATTAAAATACGTTAAAATATTATAATATACTGCAAGGAGTAATAATGGTTGCCACCTGGCATTAGTTATTTGGAATAACTATTAATTATAAGGCTTTCACCTTAGCGGATAGGGGTGGGCAGTCCTACTTAGGGAAGAGAGAATTGTTGTGGTTTTAATAACACCACCTAGGTAAGGGAAAGTTCAGATTATAATTGTATAACAAAATAAATTCAATCGGAATTCGTATTGGAATTGATTAAATAATTCTAAATATTTATATCAGCTTTATGGTAACGCTTTTTTTGTACTAGCTATTTCGTATGGTTGTTTGTTGAATTTTAAATATGTTTTTTGAAAAATCTAAATGGCAGATTCTCAGTATTTGTATAAACAGGATACTTAATATTACTTTAACTAACCATGTCGAATTTTCTTTTTTGTATTTTTTTTAGGAAAACTGTATGGTTAAAAATCAACCAAGGACGTAAACAATTATTATTTGTTATGTCAAGCCGTGACAAAAATGAAATAATAAGCTATCTCTTAATACATTCATATTAATATACCTTCAATCAGTTTTCTTTTTACACGTGGGACATGTTTCACGCAGAACATCCGTACAAAAAGAAACCTTGTAAAAAAGCGATAATTAACATGTATAAATGACATTACCTTTAAATTTGCATTTGAATAGCCGTGTAAAATAAGAATAAAGTGTATACAGTTTGAAATAATTAAAAGCCAGATGTCTTGTATTTTCCTTAAAACAACAGAAAAATTGAAAATTTGCCAATAAATAGATTTTAATTCAACTGATATATAATTTCAGTCGTAGTTGTATTGAACGAGGGTGTCCCTTTATTCCCGTCCCGGGAAATAATATTTTGTCACTAATTTCCTGGCGAAAATACAATATCGTTATACATTTTGTTTGTGGACGAAAATTCCCCTTCGAGAAATTAATAAGGACGTGTTTTTCTAATTTAATGGTAGGTGTATTGACGCGAAATATTTTATATTATTTTACCGTCTAGTGGCAAATTCGAACATTTTATCGAAACAAATGCCACCTATAAACTCATAATCAAAATCGGTGAAGTTGATTTAACAACGGAACAAAATAAGCCGTCAGATTGTCCGTAAATTGACCGTAAACAATAACGGTTTATGTAGCATATCTATTTATTGAGGTCTCATTTATTTTATTTAGCCTCGTTGATAGTGTGCAGTGACGCAATCACATTTTCTCAACACGAAAACGATCCACTGACGCAGCTTAATTTTAATACTTTTAAAGTAAAAAATCATTTAAAAAAGCTAAACAATACAATAAGCTTATAAATTAACGAGTAAAACTAAATGAGATCGCAACGATTTCGCGTTGCGGCTACAGTATGCATATTTTTCCGATCAAATTCAATATACATTTTATTCGACATCCGCAATATATTTGCTGTAACAAAGTAGACCATTTAAAAAATAATTCGCACTTTATTATTGAAATTTATTGTCTAGCTCTGAACTTTAATAGTTACGTCGTTGCATACCTAATACATTTAAACACTATTTATGATTTTTTAATCCAATACGAATCATATCATATCGACTGTGGAAAGGAAAAAAGACGTAACACACATATCAAATTTTACAGGAGGCGCTAAAAACGTGTTTTGATGATTTTGTGACATATGCAAATTATGAATTATACACAACCTTGAAATGCACGGACACTTCTAAACTGGTGTTTAATAGACATAACCTAATATTAATTAAAGAAATTGTCTCGAAAAAACTTTTATTTCAGTGTTTTTTCTTGGTTTTATTTTTTTACAAGTTCATCTTTTTCAAACTTAAAAGCTAAATTTAGATACTTATTCGGCATTTTTAGCTTCCATCCTATTGATAGAATGTGTGTCAAGTTGTATCAGTGGCGGATCCAGAAATTTTCCCAGGAGGGGGCTATTCAATTTGAAAATAAGCATTATACATAAATAATACATTAAAAAAATAGATGAAAGCCTTTTTATGCTATTTTTTTTGCGCGATTTTGAAATTACTCGATTTTTTTGGACGGCACCGTAAAAAAATATTTTTTGCGCTAATTTGAGGAACAATTTTTTTTTCATACATTTTTGATACTTTTTTATGTGATATTTTGATTTTTGGAACCAATTTATCAAATCATATGAAAGTGAGGTTTTTTTACGCGCCACCTTCCTCCAATGTATCGCGTAAAAAAAGATTGGGTGTATATAAAAATAGTCAATACATAATTAAGTAAGTATGTATTCTATAAAACATAGTAAACTAAACACTTAAAGAGCCTATTTCAACATAAAGTTTTGATAAATTATAAAAATGGAAAATATATTTATAATATCCGCCAATGAGTTGTATACATTGTGATTATCGAAAAAAGCTGTTTTGGAAAATTGAGGGTTACGTCCTTTTTCCTTTCCACAGTTGATATTGTGATATGTTATATCGCCTACTTATAGCAGCTAATGTTGCTATTGAATGCTGTCAAATGCCTTGATCGTTTATTTATGTAAACATTATAAAAGTAAAAAAAACTCGAAGAATTCCAGAAATGTTTTGGGTCCCTGATTAAAAGTTTCCGTTAATTTAATGGAGCGGTACATACTTTAAATCGGTTCGATTTGAAATTTATACTTATTAATATAATATGCAGATATATTGGCAATGTATCTAAATTATCTATTCAAAATTTTGTCATGTTTTGGAGATATATCAAATTTATCTTCCGTCGGATAGAGGGGAGTCCTTCGGCCCGGAAAGAAATAAATCAACCTCTCTCATTGCTCAAATAAAGCCGAGACCGTTCGGTAGTTTTACCAAAAATAACATTTTCGATAATTCTGTAATGTTTCTCAAATAATTCAATCCATAGCCCTACCTCACATTTTCCCAAGGGGATTACACAATGGCAGTATAGAATTGAAGTTTTCATTAAAATCCCCCGCAAAAAGCTTGCGGCATCCAGCTAATTTAATTCGGGGACCGTTTTACTTTACGTTATTATGCTCAGCGTTATTGTTCATTTGACACCTATGAAATTTTCCTACCTTTTCGTAATGCCTATTTTAGTCATTGGAAACGGAAATTTATAACTTCCATATAATTTTGAATATTCATATCTAATTTATATTTAAGTATTGAATCATTAAATAATTTTATTTGGATACTTAACAACTTACATTTATTAATTATAAATTGCTAAGCGCAGACTTAAAATTGATTTATGACAAAATCTCGGTAAACTTGAGTAAATTTTATGTAAGCAAAATGAAATTAAACAAATGAGTTATAATAAATAAATAATATTATGTTGGCCGCAATTTTGAGTAATTTTATGGCAACGGACTAAAAAGTAGTAAAAAAAAATATATAAATGAATACTGAATAAGTACAAAATAGTTTAGTGAATATAATGTTATACCGTACCTTATTGCAAAAAAATAATACTTTTTGATAATTACTTTTAAGGTGTCAGCTGTAAATTATTGGTAATATAGAAAGTTTAATTTATAAGTTTCGGCCATCGTGAGCATTTTCAACTTAAAGAAACTCGACATTATTCTGTACTGACTTTCTGTACTATATTCTCATGACAGATAACAATTGTTTTAAAATTTGTGTATTTATAAGAAGATGTTTTAGTATGACAGTATATATGTATAGTCTAGAGCAGTGCTCCACAACCTTTTCTCACCTGCGACACACCAAAATTCTTCCTAGAATTCCGCGGCACACCAAAAGCAAAAATATATATGTATTAAATTGATACACAAATTTTAAAATAAATTTTCGTTTTTTATTTGAAAAGTTTACATACATAAAACTATAATATATTTACTTTTATGCAATTTTAATAATTATTATAAAATAATAACTAATAAATGTGATACCTGCGCTTTGTTTCAATTAACACAGAGGTTTTAATAATAATTCAATTCAAATAATTTTTCATTATGTATTTGACCACGGCACACCTGCATCCGGCTCACGGCACACCAGTGTGCCGCGGCACACCGGTTGCGGAGCACTGGTCTAGAGACCCTAGAGCAGTGACCCACAACCTCTTTGTTACCGTGTAGCATCTAAAAAGTTTTTAAAGTTTCGCAGAGACGCTGTTAAAAAAGTTTTTTTTTAATTGAACCATTCTTGTTTGAAACATTGTAATAAAATAAAGGTTTGGAAATTTTCTTTCGATTTACGAAAATATAAAAAGCATCCCATCAATCAATCATCAATCAATCAACAATCAATGGTCAGTCAATAAAATAATATGTTATTCATAGTTCGCTGAAAGAATAATATATAATTGGTTGTTATTTAAAAGTCAAAAAAGATATCTCACCCAAATAATAATTATTATACAATACAATACTATATCCGACACGAGTTGAATCCATCCATTTATAAATACTCAACATCCGTCCATTAACGCTTCAGCCTTCTCTTCGTGTTACAACAATATAATTTCAACAGTTGAATTTCTGAAAATAATAATTAATTTTCATAACATGCTTATGTTCCAGATTAACAGATGGGAAATGTAATGCTATTATTACGTATCTCGTCATATAAAACTTCATCATAAGATAGGTGTTCCGTGTTGGTGTAGGTTGTTTTCTGACTCAAATTGATAACGATGCAGTAAACCCTTATTTGAATTTTGCTGGAATTTTTCCCAGCTGTGCTATCAACATCAATTCCATTTATGTTTGAAAGCCTATTGGTTCACGAATATTTGTTTACACTTTTTCGCGTATTATAATATATGTAGTATGGAAACAGCACTTTACGTTTGCTCAGAATTTGTTAATAAAAATTTAATATTTACATTCGGCCGTGTTAGTTTACGCTTCATGTGTTGCTATTCTTAAGGTCAGTGAGGCTTATCAGTTAAACTATTTTTTTTTTTGTGCAAGAGCAGTATACAAAATAAATATCACCCTCGCAGTGTAGTACTGTGATTATTCCATTATTTAAGTTGCACTTACAAAAATTAAATATTTATAAATGCATTTCATTATTAATAGACAAAAGATGAGGTGATAATAAGCTTTTTATTATTATAAGTAAAATAAAATGAATATATACAATTAATTTTGATAATTTTATTAACTCCACTTGTTGTGTTACAAATTGTGACACGTGTTTCAACTATCTAACAAGCATCATCAGACAGAACATCGCAAAATATATGAATACACTAAAAATTGATTAAAATGATTAAATTATAAATTACAGAATAAAAGATGGGGTTTTTCTTTTTCTACTGGAAGCAGAGAGAAGGTAAAATACAAACATTAAAAGTGCTAATTACAAATGAAGTACATACTTATATTAAGTACGGAAAATTCCCCTGGAAATAAATTAATTGCCTGCCGCTTAAAATGATATTTACTAATACTTTATTTATATTAATGAGATTATTAATTCACAAAAAATCCAAACTATTCATTCTTATCACTTCATTATGTACTAGATCAGTAGTTTACAACCTTTATGTTGCTGCGCCTCCCCATATTTTATTTCTTATAGTAATAAAGAAATGTTTTCAAGGGTAAATACATATTTTGGACTGTTCGCGCCTCCCTTTGCAATAGCCCATGCCTCCCCAGGGAAGCGCACCTCCCAGGTTGGAAATTGCTGTACTAGATTGATGATTTAAACGTTTTTGTTAAAATGGTGATCATTTTCTATCTAATGATTCGCAAACTCTGAAGAATATTTTTTTTTTAGACATCTTTCGTGCAATTTAATTCTTACATTAAAGTTTTATAATATAAGCAGCTTGACAGTCTTGACAGGTCAGACAATAGATAACGATGTGAGAAAATGAGTTTAAATTATCTTTTATTATTAAATATAACTTTACCCTAGTTTTTAATGATATAAAAAGTTGATTTAAAGTGATTTGCTAACAGAACTGATGACAGAAATCTGTGATTTTAAATAAAAAACAATGTATGTATTATACAAGTGTCTTTTCAGGGATTTAAACCGTTGCTGTGCGTATATGATAACATGACAATGTGTACACCTATGCAACACTTTGTTGTGAAGTCGAAAGGATTTTGTATCAATTTAGTATTTTTAATTATAACTGAAGTTATTCTACAGTAATTCCATTGAACAAAAGACTTCTACATGCTTCCAAACCAAAATTAATTTTAAGAATGGTATCTCGGGGCTAATAACGAGTAACGGCAACAGTCTCAGAACGGTATGATTAAGAGTCGCTTTTTGCGGCTTACAATATTTAATTTTTACAATAAAATTATATTTCTCGGTAAAAATGACATTGCTTTAGCGGCTTTAACCAAAGAATTCTATGATATGATACCAATTTTCGGATGAGATCATATTATATTATACTATTTATGGTTGATTAAAATATCTATGATATGTATAATGAATGTATGTAATATAAAGTCAGTTATATTAGATTTTCTTAAAATATAACATTTTATTTATATATACGCTATTTTAAAAATGTATTCATACAATGCTTTCAGGCTAAATATAAAACCGTATACGATATCTTTGCTAATCGGCAAGCTGTTTAACGTTTTAGCTGCCGTAGAAAAGAATACATTATTACCTAGCACGCCAGCTATAATCTGCAATTATTATTTTAATTAGTTATCGACGAGTTAACTCGTAACTGGCGTGTTGAGCACGAAAATTACGCAAATAATTGTTAATACTTATTAATATTTTTTCTGTATTTCCTCCCCTTAAATTAAGCAACACAACAAATACTAAAAAAAATAATTTATGTACGAATTACGCGCGGTATAGAGCATTTATTTTAGGCTTCGACTAACGAATCAATGTCTTCTGATTCCTAATGATTTTGGATGATGAAGACTGCTATTTATACAATCGATTTAAGCCAGCGGTGGGCTGCCAATATCTTAACAAGAGGCTCGGTAAATCTTATCCATATTTTCGATGGTTTCGGCGGTAACTTTGTGGAAGTTCATTTTAATATAAAATTTAAAATAACTTAGATTATTCCACGTATTGTGTCACAGTTAGTTACACAATACGTGGAATAATCAAATTTATTTTTAATTTTATATTAAATCTTATCCATTTATTTGTATCCATTTTCGCTCCCAATGTGAAGCATATGACATCCTAATGAAAGTATCTCAAAAAAAAGTTTTTTTTCTACGAGAACTGTTTGTTACTTAGTCGCTCAATCTCTCTTTTCCAAAAAAAGTAGTTGGGATATAATGATAAGACTAAGACAGGACTAGTGATTATCTCGAACCCATGAGGTCCGGCACGGAAGCCCACAATGCTGAATGAAAAAATGAACGGCTTCTAAGTTTTGTTTCATAATAAAATTTAACCATCTACAGAAATTGCAGTTAAGTGATGATTTGATCTAAGACGAATGATTTTCTTATCTTAACAAGGGGCTCGCCGGCCGCGCTGAAATTTAACAAAGGGCTCGCGCGAGCCCACCCGAGCCCCCTCCAGCCCACCCCTGATTTAAGCCTAACTTTCGAGGAGTGGATAAGGCAGAAGCGGTTGAAAACTGCACAATTACCCGATCCCGGGATATAATATACATCGTATACGAGTATTAAATTAAACGTATGACACTAATTCCACTGATGCTGTATAAATTCGCTTCAATTCAATGAAACTGAAACAATATCGGTTTTTAACAATTTTTCTAATTTTACAAAGTTGCAATATCTTTTTTGTGTAATTCCTCAAATTTCTTATTAAAGAAGCAAAACAAGTGCCGCATTAAGTTACACAAAACATGAAACAAAACAAAAAGTTATCAAATTTAATTGATATTAAAAGTGAATTTCGACAAACCAAACAGCCGCCGAATAAATCAAAAATACGTGTATATTTTGATAACCCTCCGTATCTTGGAAGGAGGCCTTACATGAAAATTAAAAAAATGATTTTGTGAATTGTTAAACATTGTTATTGTACAATAAATCACATTGCCTGTGGATAAAGTTTCCGAATATTTTTTGTTAATACCGGTGGATGGCCTTATTCGTGCTTACTTGTAGATTTTAAAACAAAATACAATTTATCTAACTATATCCCGAGTACACAGTGTATAAATCAGTTTCTGTTTGTGGGTACGTTAAAGTGAAAATGTATCTGAATACAAATTGTTAATAGTTAACAAAGACCGAGTATGACTTACGGAAAGTAGTACATTTGATCTGGCTGGATGAGCGATTGAATACAAAGGATCGTCACATGGCAAGGCTTAGTAATATTTTACTGATTAAAACGCTCTTTCTACTTTATTTTAAATCGTAAGATGTGATAAATATAAATCAATCATGAAATAATGTAACGCGTAAATATTAAACTTGAACATAATATCGTTAATTGTCACCAATCATTATATATTATATTATGTAGAAGAGAAAAGAGAACTAACCAATTGTTAAATAACAAAATGTCCAAGAGAACGGTCGAAAAAATTGTAATCAATCTAAGAATCCTTCATATTGAATTAACTTTTTGCATTTGTTGGTACATATAGGTATGCTATGTTGGATAATTTTTCAGACGATTGAGTCGTTTAAAAAGCTCTTGGTCACTTTTTCACTTAGTCACTGTATAGATTTAAAAAAACAAGATAAGGGTTATGTTATCGATTTTATGATTTTAAAATTATATTTTAGTATTATCATAATCACATCAAAATGTTTATATTATATTTATGAGTATGTATTATATTAAAAGATTTTTTATCTTCTTGTAAATTACTATAAATGGTCGACATTCCTTCATACAATTAACACATCCTATTCGAGGTAAATATTATGTTTACGAAGGTTACATCACATTTCCCTGTGAACTAAATTGATTTACAAAGTTCAACCCAGAGACGTACTGTTGGAAGCCACATTTTGATAGAAATCAGCACTGAGAGATGAAGAATGTGTGGAATAATTCATTATTTTCCATATACAATAGTGCAAATGTTTGATTACATTAAATTAAATATGCAGACTGAATTTTAACAAATGTATTAATATATATTGTTACGGGGAAGTCTCTGTTTAAAGCGCGTTGTGGTATCTTATTAAAATTTTAATTTAACAATTTGGAGAGAAATGGAGAAATGTAAGAACTGCAAGATGATCACGCTGAAAGAATCAGCAGTTCATGTTACTAGACCCAATCGTTGCATAAAATGTGTATTTTGTCTCAGAAATTTATTACTTGTAAAGGAAACGTGTTTACCGGACTTTCTTGCTGTTATTTATGGCATTGATGATTTACGCGATAGAATTATTTCGAAAGCAAGCTAAAGTCATTCTAGTAAAGCCTATAGCATATTTTTTTCGACAAAATTGATAAATTTATTATTCCTTTTTTATTTTAAACCATTTTTTAGTCTATGTAAAGTAAAGTAATGCAAAGCATGTTATAAAAAAAAAATATATATAAAGGAATTTTTATTATGTATCTTAAATTTTAATACAACACCATTTAAACTAATTTGAATTTTATTTAATATGATCATGACCGTTTTCGTTCGTGACAAGCTTAATCAACTGATGCTAATTATTGTCATGAGCGAAACGTGTCCTGGTCGTGTCCTGAAAATGCATTTTCACCAAGTATTGACAGTGAACACCTTAAAAGTAATGTATCCAAAGGTGAAATTTAGCCGTTGTCCTGAAATGAAGATGGGAAATAATTAGTACTAGTTACTCTTGTAATAAGAACGAGACAATATAAAATAATTGAATGAAAAATTATCCTTCGAGTATTAAACTTAGGTAATCAATTTTATTTTTTAATCTTAAACGGAATTTCTAATGCTTATTCGCCAATAATACGAAAATATTTGCAATATGATTGCAGATTAACTAAAATGATTTAATTTGGATATTTAACATAGTTTGATTTTTAAAAGTGCCATGCAACCTGCTTATACAAAATATTTTTTTTAGTGTTACCATTCAAAGTTTAAGAAAGTTTAGTTATATAAAATGCGCAATTTTTATTTAGTGTTAAATATTTTCTACGAAACAGTAAGCGCTGCCTGCAAAAAAAGTAACTATGGAATTATTTAACAAAAGATAAAATACAGGAAAGTACTTTTTTCAGAAAAAAAAAAGTTTCTCAAAGGAGAGTGTTAAACCCCGAAGCTCACACTTTTTTAAACGTCGCTGTAAAGTTTTAGGAATGAGAAAGTTTATCGGAAAAGACGCTGATCGAGCCCGTTTTAAAAAAAGTTTAAATTTTCTCCACGTTATTTCCTTAAGTTATTTCTCAATTTAAGAGTCTATTCACCAGAAGAACGCGGTAAAACCTCCCTCGCGTAGAAAATTATCATATAAAAGCTTCACGCTGAAAATTTCAATTGTAGATCATGTTCATAAAAGTATTGAATCATAATTATGAATTCGAATTCTGGACCTGACTTTCGTGGGTCGCAAAGTTCTTGGCTGCCAGCCAATACCGGTCAGTTGTAGGCTTTCTATAATATATTATACTAAAACACGTGCATGTATCTACAAAACTTCTAATTTCTTACTTGGCAGCTAAATGAAGTAAAATTAATTCTTTTTGTGGATTTTAAAAGCTTTGGTTATCTTCAGACATTTCGGAGTCAGTGCGAGGAATGAAATGTTTTTGTTTTGGGAAAAGTTTTCTGCCACGTATGGTTTTTTTGATAATTTTTTTGTCGGCTGAAAATCAGTAATATTTTAAAGTCAGAGATTTACTATTATTTATTTTTATTATAAAGCGATTTAATATATTGTTGATACCAAAATACAGTATTATTAAAAAACGTTTGCTCAAGCGTGAAATATTTTAACAGTTGTGATTTCGTGAAAGTAAAGTTAAGTTTAAGTTTTTTATAATATTTTTAGAAAATATATTTTCATTGAAAGTGTCCTATACTCGCATGGAGCCAATAGGCTTAAAGTGTAGCACTTCAACGGAAGGTACTAAACAAAGAATGCTATAGGAAGTCATCAGTTCAAACACTGAGAACGCAGAGAAAGTAAAGCAGGAGGACTAGGTGAGTAGTCGTTGGCTCTAATTGAGCTCTTTATGATACTCTTTGGAAACTTTGATGGTAAGTTGAAACTGCATTACAATTTATAAATCGATAGAAAAATCAACGTATTCAAATGTACATTCGGTTCACGGTTTTATCGGTAAACAGTATTGGAATAGAAGTCTCACAGCGATATTATTCGGCAATAGAGATCTGTGTCTTTGATTCTATAATACAATGGTTTTTGTGTGCCAAAAACATGTAGTATCAACAAAGCTATATTCAAAATCAAATTATAGAATCAGGTAAATTAGATTTTTTCTAGTGACCTAAAATAAAATGTTGTTTTCGAATAATTTATGATAGTAAAAATCGTAAAAAGTAAAACTAATTTCAATATTATAATGTTTGTACAATTTCATGTATAAAGAATCTCGTACATCCAACATAAATTGGGATAATTTTCACTTTTAAATAAACTGTCATCAATTATTTTGAATCATTCAAATTATGTACATTCACACAAGTTTTGTCACTAACCTGGGTCGTTAATGATAAACTCAATCCCTCTATTTCAAAGAGAGCAGTAGAGATAGAAGAATAAGGCTAGGACAAGACTAGTGATTAACTAATTGCTCTCGCCACACCCAATTATTAAAGGATGGGAAAGGTGGGAGGGTAATTAAAACATCACAAACACCCATCGAGCCTTCGAACAGAAGTTGCTAAATCGGTCGAAAAAATGCTGTTCGTACTATAACTCGAACCCGTGAGATCCAGCACGGAAGCCAGCAAGCTAACCGCTGCGCCATAAGGACAATATAATAAGTTGATTTTTAAATCAATTTATGGATTTGTATTTAAGTGCATGAAATACTGTGATGTTCGTAAAAACGGGGCACGAGTGAACGATAGCCTTACTATTCCCACTATTCTATCCTTTCCGAATAGAAAGATGCCTAGCGATTGAATACAAACAATTCATCAAAACAGCTTGTATTGTGTGAACATGATAAGATAAGTTTTATAACATGTCTATATACTTCATTTTGGGAGTAGACGAAGTTAAAAAAATGTCTTTACACGATGCTGTGGAAATATTATCGTCATACCAAAGCCACGTGTTCTGCGTCTGACATGTGCACTTTTTTCACGTATCTCTTCGAGTGGAGAGAAAGCTTTCAGAATTACGGTCAAGCACCATTAAACATCATGTCGCTTAGGGGCTTGAGAAGGTCAAGGTACGGACCTGACCGTCGAGTTATCAAATTATCCATCTTCCAGGCCTAAGTGATTCGAGAAACAGAGTACCAGATTAATGTATCTTGTTAATGACATCATATCTGTGTGGTATTTTCACACGAGTGCGCGCACCGTAACACCGTAACAAATTACTCATGAATATTATTTTACGGGTCTCTGGTGTGCGTGCACTAAATACAACTTTACAAATTAGGTTTAATAGCACACAAGCATGGAATATTAGCAAAGTTGTAATATATTACAACTAATACAGCCTAAGTGAGTTAATGGGATATGGAAACTGGTAACTTAAGCATATTGTGCAATCGATACTCACTAACCAATAAGACACAGTTTAATATAATGTAATAGCAAATGAAAAATGGCTATATACACTATAGTTTACAGGTATTTTTTTAATTAACCATTGCTCATTTTTTAAACTTCATTTATTTCAAATATCAGAAAAATCTTCGTGTGGAATAATTGGTTTAATACACCATTATTTATTAGAATTAACGCCGATTTCGATCATCACGAGTATTTTAAAGTGACAGAAAGATAATAAGAAAGCCAACATTATTCTATTGGTGTGTCTTAATGATTTAAAATTTGCTAAGCGTTGGGTTTGATTTTTAACTGCGTGTAAATTTAAATCTGATTTTTTTCAACTCAAAATAAGTGACAGGTGTTGTTTATTTTGGTCTTTATCTACACATGAATTATATCAATTAAGTTGTATATAGGAATAAAACACTATTTATCATGTCCGAGGATGAAGATAAATGACATTAGTTGAACTCATTAACAACATTATGCAGGTATTGTGAGATGAACAAAAATACTCTACTTTTATAATAACAGCGTAACTGAAAACCAGAAAATCAATAAGGACAGTCAAGACACCTTTTGCAATTTATTTCCAAAAAAAAGTAATAAAAAATGCGCCAACAGTATGTGAAAAATATGTTGTCATACTATAATAACAAAGTCATCATTTTTTTTTAAATCAAACGAAAAAGTTTTAAAAATAAAAAAATAGTTTACATAAGATACATGGTGTAAAAAACGAAACTTATTTTTATTTGTCTAAAATGTTATCAGTTTACTGTAAAAATACGTCACTGCTTAAACTTGATTTTTTTCAAATGACTACTTAAAAAACTTACTCAGATGAAACGAAATTAAAACTAAATTGTTTTCAAAACTAATACTTTGTCCAACTACTTATTTCGACTGACTAAGCACACTGTGCAAACTTTATAAAGTTCTCATAAATAATAGGCATTGAGTCAAACGAATAGATTTGAAATTGAAATAATGCAAGACATTATTGATAAAATAGGTAATGCGTATTCAGGCATTATAATTACTCAGTCAATGTCTGAGATGCTCCTGAACACCTGACAAACCCTTCGTTTGTATTGAATTGATGGAAGCTTCAATTAGCTAACCGCTGGCTTAAGGTAGCTTTTCAGAGCTTTGAATACACCTGCGCGCATTGCTTCTAACTAGTTTTTTTGAATATTTTCTTTGCAATTCATTTTCTTTGAAATTTCGAAACAATTGAAAGTTTAATAGTATTTATAAAAGAAATGAAACGAATAAAACTCAAGCATGAAATTATACTTTGAAGAGTAAGCAAAAAGAAAAAAAAATATTGAGTGAATATCAGTCGATCATATCTGGGAAAGTTTCAATTGTTCGGATGGGTTCAAGATTTTTTTTGAATTATAAAGCATCTTTTGTTTTAATCATATTATACTAATATTAAATTTAATAAAAAAAAAGCAAACGGTTATATGTAGATTCAGGTACTTACTGTAAATATAAAAATAAATCTATCTCTCATCTTCAAAGACAAATATATTTAACCAAATTGTTGCACATAAATATTTTAATTTATCAAAAATTCTTCAGTAAGTATTCACCAGAAGTTTATTTTGTAACGGCATTTAAATAAAAATGTGACAACATTATTTCTGTACAAATATTGAATCGGTTAAACTATAAGCCACCATACAAGAAGCACTCGTATACAGCGTAACTTTTCTTTTATATTATAATAAAGAGACAAGCGAAAAAAGTATCAATATTTATTAAGTAACCTGATTAGAAAACTCCCCTTTTATCAATAAAAATTGTAAATTGTAATTGAAATTAAAAAATTAAATTTTTAAATTTTGAATCCAGTTGCTTGAACGCTTTGTTCAAATCATTTTGTCCGATCACCGGTTTGCCATAATAAAAAATTTATCACAAAATCCATCATTTATAAAAAATACCGACCGAAATATAAAAAATAAAGATTTATGGATTGTAAAAATTTGGTAGAAAAAACAAAACAAAGATGGGTATAACTCAGAATATCCTTTTATATTAAGAGGTAATATTCTTTTTAAAACTATTTTGTTTTCCGTCGCATGTATTTATTTCTTTTTCAAAGTTTCGCTGGATAATCATGACAACACTATCACCCAAACTTTATAAAAGTTCTTAGTCGACAACTTTTGAATATATTTGCTTCATATTATGCACGTCCCATATTTTGTTAGTACAAAAAGACGTGTTTGTGGAAATTTGCGTTACGAGCTTGCAATAACATAACATAATTTGTAAACATAAAACAAAAATTTTCTAACCAAAATAAAATCATATATTAAGGGCAATAATTTTCCGCACACGTTACACTTTTGTGCACTTGTTATTACGATATTCTACTGTGACAAAATAAATGAAGCGCTATCTTATATTTAAGAAAGAATAACGACACAAAGATTTTTCCGTTAAAACATATTTGTCATGGTGAGAAACAATGTAGTGTGTTTTTCGCTGTAAATATTTTATAGTATATTTACGTCTGTTTCCGTGTGATATCGAACATCTGTGGAAATCTTCTATTGTATTAACTTTGAAATTATATCAATGCTTTTATTTATTATCCAAATTTAAAAGTTTTGTAACATAATTTAAGTTGAACATACTTTTGTGTGGTATAAACTTTTGATTCCAAGATTGATGTGTTATTTTCCAATAAAGTGATTATTGAAGTATGGAAGAAAGGTATACTATATTTAAAATAGACATTTGTCTGGGGTGTTCAAATTTTTTCTCAGCGTAAATTATTGTTTTTTAAATGTTTTATTGTTAATGTTTTTGTTGTTATTGTATGTATATTTGAGTATTGAAAAAAAAATAGATGCACGCACGTATACAAATTTTAGTAACGAATTAAATGATTTTATTTCGTACGATATACAATTCTATCTTTAAGTTTTTAAGTTTTACAAAGTCATTCCAAAAATTGGTGAAAATGTTATTTATAATTTTGTTTGAAAATTGTTTTGCAGAATTAATTGTCGAAGCGCTGTTTGTCAGATTTGCTTTGATTCAAATTTTCCACATGGAAATTTCATTAAGAATTGACAGTAAACAACTTAATATTCATTGGTTTGAATTATTTGCATGTACTATATAAAGTATTGAAATGGCAGCTAGCACATGTTATTGAAACGGTAGGGGCTTCCTATCCGTTATAGCTCGAACCGGGTACCCGGGTATTGGGATGTTTTGCTTGATTGAATTGATATAATATTTGATTGCTTCATATTATGTATATTTATTTTTAAGATGGAAATTCTCCGTTTATACTTCTATTTCACAAAATACATTTAGAAATTAAGTAAATTCACAGCTTCATTCTGAAATATTTAAATTCCTATAGTCGTGTGTATATAGAGATTGCAATACCGGATGGATATATCAATACCGGTATTTCGGTATTCCATAAGCAAAAAATACTACCGATCAAGATCCCAATACCGGGTGAGAAAATCAAAATCGATATTTCGATATTTCATATAAAATACTGTAAGAAAAAAATATATCATAATCATAAGCGGATGATTTTCTTAAGTAATGGTTCCTTAAAATAAAAATACACTTAACTCAATTTTGAAACCTTTCAACATTGATACAACTCTTGGTAGATATAAAACATTTCAATTCATCGATTAAAAATAAAAATATATAAATTCTATTAAATTATGTATGTAATGATTTTTATACCGAAATACCGATAATTCTGCATTTTAAATACCAGTATTTCGGTATTGAAAAATGTCATGAATACCGTCATCCCAGTTTCGGTATTGCAATCTCTATGTGTATGTTATACAATTAATGTAAATCAATGAATGTAATAAAATATAAATGGATAATCTTCTTGTTTTCCATATCTATCGGCATCACTTTTCTTTATTTATTTCAACTATATGAGAGTTTATATTTCTGTTGTTCTTTATTCAAATATTTTTCAGTAATTATATCACTATTGTAATTGTATACTATTGAGGCAGAATACTGCAATACAATTTAAATCATATATTATACATATACTGGTGAATAATGAATTTCATCTCTGGATTAGTATACAATAGTTGACAAAAATACCCGGAACCGAACCGTATACCCGGTTAGATTATGAAAAGTACCCGAAAACCGGGTAATGCATTCGGGCGGGTATTTTGATGCTCGAGGTAACACTGCTACTCTCGTTTTTTTTTGTATATCTAAAATGCAAGGAGTTTTTTTGTTTATGTCGTAAACACTCAGCGAATTGAGAGCGAATACGGATAGAAAATTTAACTGGCAAATATTTACAAAATAAAACGTTGACGCTACAATTTCGTAACTATGCAAATACTCTTTTACCCCACTCAGAAGCGCTTAAGTTCTTGTACGTATAAAGGAAGAGAGGTTCATAAATCAATCCGCTGGATAGCTGAGGGCGCCACACATTCTACGGAGCTTTTATGATTCCTCGTAGGTGCCAAGTGCTACAACAAGTGATTCTTTAAAAAGCTTTTCACTAAACTTTTCTACAACTATGTATGTCACGTGTTACGATCACAATCTTTATACATCACTGACACGTGTAGGTCAGCAGAAAAATACCCCTCAAACTGAAATTAAATTTCAGTTCTACCTTAATTAATAAAAAAATTAAAAATAGAATAATTGTTATATTTCATTGAGTTTGAGCATAACAATATTTAAGTATCAATATTAAAAATATTATTACAGACCAAGTGGTAGTGTCACCTGTTAGCTCCAATTTGACACTCAAATTTATACACACAATCTCTTTATTTGCGCATAGTTTATTGTACGACGGACAGATTAACAAATAAAACAAATACAACTAAAAAATAAGCCTAGATTACTATTCTGAATTGTATCAAGTAAATCAAAATTATTTGCAGAGTAAACTAAATATAAATTTTATTGGAAACTTGATATAACTTTTTTTAATTGAATCAAATCGTATAACTGTCAAGCATGCTGTTGTATTGTTTTGTGTGATTAAATTAAATTAATTTATATGTGTAATAATATCATTGTAGCTGTTCAAAGCGTGTTGGTGTCAGTTTTTTTTTCCATGGAGTGTTTTTCTTCCGATGGTTGAATAAAATCTATTATAATAATCTTAACTAAATAATACTAAAACATAAGGGAAAAATAAAATAATGCGAAACTAATTATGGTTAATGGCATGAAAGTAAAATGAACAGTACTAGTGTGCATAATGGATATAGAGAAAAATCACCTGCAAACAAGATTTTCTTTTTTGATTTCCTAAATAAATGTTTTTGTAGATCCTTTTCAGCAATAAATTGGCGGTGACCAAAGAGTGAAAACAAAAACTACTTTGACATAAAAATGGGACGAGATTCTTGCTCAACCCTATTATATAATTTTAGCACCAAGAGAGATGTAACCGGATGCTTGAAAAACAAAAAAATATTCCTGGTAAATCTCGTTCGTCACACGAGACAGGTAAAATAAAAAAGAACACACTTTTCGAAATGCTACATCCCTACGTAAACGATTTGTTGTATACGTACTATTAAACTTAATACATAAGAGATTGGTCAAATATGTATGTTTCCAAAGAAAAGTGTGAAATAAATGTGGAAAAAAAATATACACTTGCTTCAGAATTATCACTAGCTGTACAGACCTATTGATTTCGTAGTATAAGATTGTGGATGAACTTCATTCTGTTGTTTTTTTATATTAAAAATAACAGAGTATGAATTAGAAAACTATTAAAAACTCACACAAAAAGTATATGTTGTCGTATTATTAGTGTCAGAAAGCTAAGCACTAAATCAATTGATCAACCTTGCCAATTTATTGTATATATATATATTCTAATATATTCGTTCGATATGTAAAACTCATGAAAATTTGTTTTCCATGAATAATAATACAAAATTCTTAATTATTATTCTCAGAAATTGTGTTTTGTTTGAATCATGTAATGGATCATATTCAATTAATAACGAGCAAAAGAAGTATAAGTAGAGAAAAATATAATTTGAAAGCGAACGCGATTTTCAGTTATCGTCTTATTGTGTCTCCTAGCTCATATGGAAAATAAAAATAATCATATTTTTTTGTCAAATTATATTAGGATTAACCATTAATCTCCACTTACGATTAAATACTCTTTGACGAGTTTTGTAATTACATTTTAGAGGTATTAAACATTTTAATTTTATATAATTCAGTTCATGTTCATCCGTGCACTTGAATGCCTGAAGATGCTGAAAGGCAAAACCCGGGTCGTTAGTAACAAAACTTATGTTAATGCACATAATTTGAACGATTCAAATTTTTAATTTTAGTCAATTTAGTGTCACTTATTTATATTTTGTACTTTTATTTGTAAATTATTTATAATTTTATTTTGATTTGTATGAATAACACTGTAACATTGTATTTTTTTATCAATTGAAAATGCTCATGAGGAAAACCGGTCCTGACCTTATTAAATGAAAGTGAAAATTAGTACAAATGAGTATTGTATTACTTAAATACAAAGTTTCATTATTCAAAATTTAAACTCTTAAGTCAAATTGGTGTTAAAACAATTTGTGACTACCATTGAGTTAAAAAAATCACATGGTGTGCAAGATATTTGGTGGTAGTGATGGACGTCGATAATAAAATAAAGATAAGTCAAGACAGTTGACAGAAGCTCAAATCCACTAGAAGATCTATTAAGAAATAATAAGTAGTGCTTATTAATTTCAAAATGAACAGCAAAAATAGTCCGTTACTTTTTCATAATGGTTTGTTGTAATATATCCGCCAGAGAATTCCTTTATCTAATAGGTTAAATTCTACTGCATACCTTAGGCAGTAATAATTAATAATATGAAGCGGTCATAAAAAGTCTTTTTGACATCATATGTTACAATTAAAATTAAAATAGTTATATGAGATGGAAAATTTAGCGTTGGTTAAGTCATAGAGCACAAAGCCAACTAGTCTGGTATTGTCTACTCCCTAAGGGCAAAAGTAAGTGATAAGGGTGAGAAATTATGTCTATACACTTGACAGTTAACGCAATTTTAGATGAGAAGATAATGCCTTCGTACAATTTGGAGCATTTGAATGGAAGATATATGAACATTTTAATAGTAATTTTAATGTATGTATAATAGTAAATAAGCTTTAATGAAATCATATTTCTAGAATAACATTATGATATCTTTTAGTTACAATAAACATATGTAATATTTTTATCTTTAAGCATTTCCTTCATCACATCAAAACTCTTCACCCTATTCGCATGGCCATTCTAGGTGACAATATGTGAAGGTAAAGACACAACGCTGAAGTCAAAAGGGCTGTATAACGATGTCAGTTGAGTTCAATCAATCAAGGATGATAGACTTTATTGTAAGGGGCATGTGCAGTGAATAGAAACAGCTAAGAAGAAGTTATTCTGCAGTCCATTAAAGAGAATTTTGACAAAGGTAAAAACTTTTATAGCAAGGCAGAGTTGTTGATGATGCCTGACTGATTTTTTTGGGTGATGTCTTATTTGTTTTGTTAAACGAAATAAATGAATATATTTATATGTTTTACTATATCTTTCATAAATTCTTTTCTATCTTTTTCATAAGTCTCACTCGTCTAATTAATATTTATTTTAGCGGTCGAAATCAATCGTTTCTAACTAAATAAGCGCCATTTCTTTGAGTTTCTTTTTGGTCCACGTCCGCCTCCAACGTGGATAAAATGGCCTCTTAAAGGAAGTATCTCGACAGGGGTTTTTTCTATCAGAACTGCTTGTTACTCTGCTACTCAACTTTTCTTTATTCCAAAGAGTGCAGAGATAGAAAGGGTAGGAACAAGAAAGTGACTAGTTGTTGGCCAATAGCTCTCGACACGCTCCGTAATTTTAGGATTGGATAGAATTTTGGATTGAATTTTAAGAGATCACAAACGTCCATGCCTTCGAACAGAAATCAATAAATCGATTAAAAAAATACTGTTCATACGTGGATCCGAACCCGTGAGATTCGGTACGGAAGTGAAGTTTACCGTTGCACCATAAACTCAACAAGATATATTTTTAGTGCACAAATAACAGATATAATCATTTTGACAATAGTAATAAGTGTACAACTTTTAATGGAATGAAGAATATATATTTTTTTAAGTTAAAAAAACTTAACTGCTAAAACTACCTTAAAATGTAAACAACGGAGAATTTTATATAAAACGGAAGACAAAATCTTGTAGAATGTTGTTGACAGTGAGGTTGTTGCTGGAGGACTACACCCACATCATATTTAGTATTTACCCACAACAAAGAAGTATGAATTTATAAGTATGATTCTGATTTTTGATGTATTATTTTATAAGTAAAAAATATCTATTGTCTACAAACGTATAGGTTCACGTTATAATTCTGTGTGAAAGAGAGAGACACAGCTTATTTTTAAAATACAAAATCGGTTCTACGTAGAAAGCAGTGAATTAATAATATTAATCTGAGAACAATAGCATGTATATTTCTAATATTTGAAGAAACGAGCATCTTTTTTTTTTAAATAAATAACATTTTTAATTCTTACTTAATCTTAAACACTTGGCAAAGTCTTATATTTTATGGAACTCTTGAAGAAAAGTAATTTCTGACATTATTTAGAGAATATTTTATTATTTTCATTTACAATTTCCGTATTTTTTTTTGTCCACATGCGTGTTCCAAATATAAAAACGTAAGATTGATAATGGATAAGTTTATAATATATACATTTTAAAATGAACTTAAGACTTTTTTTTATAAATCACCAAAGTATTACGTGAGTTATTACGCGTCCTATGTGATTGTCGTGTCCTCGAGATCGAATACCCGTACAGACACTTCATAAATGAACGTTTAAATCGATTTATAAACAATATTAAATGACGTAAATCTCTGTGATGCTTGTATTGTCTTCTACGAATGAGATTTTTAAAAAAATATACAGATTACATAAACCTTCTCCAAAAATAGAGATATAGCAACTTAATACAAACAAGTTCTAGTTATATCATCTCGATTAAAATATTTATTTTTACACCATTAAAACCGTTTTCAGTATTATGTAAAAAACAGTGAAAATTCAAAAAAATAATCATTTATCAAAAAGTTTTATTCCATCGATGATAAAAGTTTAAAAATATCATTGATTTATAAATGCGTAGCCAATTTTCATTATAAATATGTATGCAAGATATTTTCTAATCCAGATACAAACAACAAAAAAACATTCTGAATGAGACAATATCAATCATGATTTAGGCACTTCGCGTGAATTTTTAAAAAAAATAAACAGAGATGAATTACACGAGAGTTTATGATATTTTTTCACTCAATATTTTGATTATACGTTTTATGGCTGAAACGCAATTTCAACTTTTGCTCTTCGTGATACAAATTTACTCGTGGACCAAAAAGAAGTCACGTTTTTATACTTCAGTCATAAAGCTCGCAAAACTGCTATTCATAAAAATCGACCGGTTTTTATAATAAAACATATATTTTATTAAGAATCTGGTATTTCTTTGAAATATTCCATAGTATTTTGAAAATGTAACAAAATTTTTAGAAATATTTGAATCGTCGGCTTAAACTGAAAATTTATCGTTAAAAAACAGTACTTAGAGTGAAATAAGAGTCAAAAAAATGGTATCGATTGAATTTTATATTATAACAAAATTAAGTATACGTGTAAACCTAATTTAAATTAATTATTTTCTTAAATTTGAATCGTTCAAACTATGTACATTCTCACAGATTTTGTCAGTAACGACCCGGGTTTCGCCTTTCGGCATCTTCAGGCGCTCAAGTGCACGGATGAACTTGAGCTGACAGTTAGTGACAACATATGTGAGAATGTACATAGTTTGAACGATTAAAATTTAATATTGAAATTCCACCAATCACCTTCATTCGAAATCTTAAATTTAATTTTTTTCTGTTTCTCATCATTGATTCAAACGTAAAATTTGCGTTTTCGACTAATATTTTTTTCCGCAAATGAAAAATCTAGTCGATCTCAAAAACATACATAGTTTATACTGATAGCTTTGTACGCAATATTGGAAAATAAGACCATTGCATTTTTACAAAAATGTTTTCGTTATAAAGTTGAGATGTATATAATATTATGTATCGTTAAATATTTATACATATATATATATATTATATATCGTTAAAAAATAACATGATTTATTACACCAAAGTTATTGTTGTTTTTTTACAGAAGCAACAGCTTCCTCGCAATAATATTGTATTCGGTAGACTATTACACAACATTACATTGTTGCTTCCTGTTTTTTTCAGAATATAAATGGGAGCATTTTTTATAGACACTATAATCTTTTTGGGGTACATTGCCGTAGAAATAGTATTGATTTTACTAGATGAAAGCATTTCTTCCCTTCTAAGCCGTCTTGAGTCAACTTTTCAACTAACATGACTCTTCAAGATCTTCTTACAAGACTAAAAGATAGATCGGATTTTAATCCAGCAAAGTGGTCAACGCTGTGTTAGAAGTACATCTACTTTTTCGTGTGAATTTCTGTGATGTTTTATATGGCCTCAGTCACTCCCAAAAATACGGATGGCTTACTACTGATTGATCTTTCATTATCACATGTGATGAGTGTAGTAGTTCGTAAATTCTCCAATTATAATCCATATGTTCCATAACGGGAAAATAGATGATAAATAAAAACGAATAAAAACAGTGGCCAATCTGTTAAGCCGCGTTAAACAAATAAACGACTCAGCATCCTTGGCCGAGCATAAATAGCGTATACCGTTTACACTACACGCAAATACACGTTTTTTTACTAATTCAGTTCATTTTTACGTGCGTTTCGTTTGATTCAACAACACTTGTCAAACGCCTGTTCTGATACGTATCCTCTCAGCCGAGGAAATAGAAACGGTTTCTATTTATTCGCTCACTTAAAATTACTCATCGGATCGCTTGACCAAATCCCGTACGATTCATTCAAATTATTTTGTATTCGGCCGAGTTCACTCTATAAACCGCGTACTCGTTTGATATAAAAGTGAAAAAAAAAACAGAAAAGTATAAAATAAAATATAAATATGACTCTTATAAGAACTAATTTCAGTTATTGTCACAGTTAGAAATCTAAATACTTAAGACGCATTAAATAAATTTTACGTATAGATAGATGAGACAAACTATACTTTTGGATTTCATTTTTTCTCTCAAAAATAAAGTTACGCCTAGGTTAAATATAGGAAGGGTAAAATTCAGTGAATCACCGCCCCGGAAAAGGTATAGAAGGTCAAATATCATGATATTATATCAAAGAGTAAATGTAAATCATAGACGTCGGATCTACTTATAAAGTAGTCAAAATGCTATTCAGTCCTCTTTCCGTTTTTTTTAAATAGTGATTTGAATAAAAATTTGTATGTAGTATGTGATGACGGGTTTTCGGCGACCTTAAAAGCTAGCCTTCGACTAAAGGGGCCCAATTTGTGCCTTATTATGGTGCCTAAAATACGCGTTTGCAGATTTCCCGAGCGACAAGTAGGCATTCGGTGAAATTTTTGTGCGCTCGGAGTTTTTCAAAAGATGAGAAATTGGAAATCTCAATAAAAAGAGAACTGACTGGGCAGCGGGTGGGGGTGTTTGTCGGGGTGGTAACAAATTTGAAAGCTAGGTGGAAGCCAACGGGTGACGAATTGAGTTTGACGACCTATTGAAATAACCTCGCGATTTGTTTATTTCGAGGGTGGAATTATTTTTTTTCTTCCGTCGCGCAAACGTAAAACCAGTTGGTGATTTAATATCAATCACTCATCATGAGGACCCATTTAAAACAAAAAATAACACCCTAAAATGTTTGTCAATTCTGTTTGTATTTTTATAAATTTTTGGCGTAAAATTTGAATTCGAAATCATTACAAAAAAACACATATCCAGCTGTACTGTTAAATTGCTATTAGCTTCGTTATATTACAGTATTAATTGAAAAAAAATGTTACATCTGCGTAACTATGCTTTTCAATCAAAAAGCTTTTATCTTAAATGCATTATAAAACCTTTTTTTATTTTACAGGGAAAATCAAAAATTTTCATACAGTTGGCAGGCACATGAGTGAAGGAAGTCGAAATAGGAGAGACGTACGTCAAGCGGTGAAAAGAGATGGACCGATAACAAACAAAAAAATACTGGAATATCCTTTTAACGATTATATTACCGGTTTTCTTACACAACGTTCGTTTGAAGTAATGTTTGATTTTAAACTATGCATGATATAAATTATAATTATATGGTCGTTTAATGAGAAGAATAATTATTTTTAATAAGTAATTTAGAAGATATCATGTTAGTTTTTCTAAAATGGGTGTGATAGTGTTACTTTGAATAATTGGCTCATTAATTTTATTAAAATATATTTTTGTTTGTTGTGATGTTTGATGAATGTAATTACAATTGTAAGTAGCTATTCTTATATTATTAACAGGTAATGTTGGTATTTTATAGTTTTGTAGGTAGAAAGTGCGTAGAATGTTAATCCGCATGACGGTACCGGCTAATTTTAAGTAGCGCTGCGCTTGCCGGCATTTTTTTTTATTAGAAAAAACACAATATTCCTTTGTACTTCATTCCACTTTATTTAATATGTCAGGACCGGTTTCGCTCATTACGAGCATCGTCAACTGATAAGAAATATAATTTAACAATGCTATTTATACAAAAATGAACAGTTATAAACAACAATTGGCATTGAAAAGAAAATACCAATTACATTAAAAGTGATTCTAAAATAGCACAAAATTAAAATGTTTAACACATCTTACATATAATTAAAAAGTCATCTCAGATTAATAAATTTAGAATGGGGATTGAAAGTAATTACAAACATAATTAAAATTTGGGAATTCTTTGACAATTTTTTTGTATTTTTTGTATTAATTTGAATTTTATTTCGAATATTATATTATCTAGAATATATCGTACACCCTTACAAGTACTGAATGTTATGAATTTTCTTTCTAATGTTATATAACATATTATATATAAAAAATATCGTTGACCCTTTTAGAAGTGAGTGAGTGATTTTTTATGTGGTTAGATAATTGCTCTCCCTACATTCTGTTTGTACTAATACTACTAATATCTTGATAATAAGACAAACGGTTACAATAATCCATAAGTACTTCGTTTGTAAACCTTACTGTTTCTGGAAAAAGATCCGAAAAATTGTTTCAACGATTTCTTGTAATCTATCTAGTAATGTATTAGCTTTATTGATGACGAGATTTTTTATTTGTATGCTTCAAAACAGTGTACTATACCAGACATTCCAAAACCTTGGCCCGTGGGTCACATGTTGGCCCTATTGAAAGTTTTTTTGTAGCTCTTTCGATGTTTTTAACTTTTTATACGTTTTGCATGTTGTTACTGGTAAAATACATAAAAAAAATGTATTAATAAATTTTTGACGATTTTTTGAAAATTTTTCCATGGTGTCGCATTCCGCCGCCAGACATTCATTTATAGTTATTCTAGTATTTAATGAATACTGCATCTCCAGATGTACAAATGGAGCTTATATACTTGCAATCAAATATTGCAATGAAAGCCATGTTCCAAAAAAAATAAAATAGAAGAATTTTATTAAAAATATATCCTTGGACATAAATTTCCGAAATTAAAGCAATTAACAATTTGCATTATATGTTAGCTGCATTTGGCACCACATGTCATTTTCTTAAAGTTAAAATCGTAAAATCGAAATGTTGAAACAGGTTGACTGGTTGATTTAACTAATCTACTGCAATGCGCGACATTCAAATTACCTGTCGACATTAAAAATACAGGATTTTTTAAAATAATAAAATAATTTTAATTATGAGCTGTTTATTATTAATATAAAACAGATCATGTTATTATTAAGGTTTAAATATTTATGTGTGACCCACCAAGTTTTTTAAGTAGGGCTTCACTGATCTATACCATCCCATTTTATGGATACATATCCAACATCTTGTACTTATTTCAGTATAATTTTAACTGTACCCGTTTGCTCTTAATTTGTCAAATCAATAATCAGAATTTTATCGTGGTTGCATTAAATATATT
Organism: Himalopsyche anomala; assembly: GCA_031772345.1. Taxonomy (NCBI): domain Eukaryota; kingdom Metazoa; phylum Arthropoda; class Insecta; order Trichoptera; family Rhyacophilidae; genus Himalopsyche; species Himalopsyche anomala. The sequence continues at coordinate 18,448,158 of CM062824.1, forward strand.
TAACTTTCTTAATATTGAACTATCTAAAAATGAATGGGTTCAAAATAGGCACATAACCAGAGTTTTAGAGTGATCGACGCCATTTAAAGGCAAATGTCATGAATATTTTGTGTTAAGAGTGGAAGTGACATGGGGTATACATTTTGAGAGTATCTAACGCTAAACGAAAATCAATTTTACCTGTATCAACAATGACTGTTACAAAATATTCTTTGAATCAAAAATTATTTTCATATATATTAAATGAAAATATATTTTTTTAGTTGCGTTATTTTTTATATCATGATTTAACATACTTTATATATTTTATTTGTAAAAATAAAACATAACATTAAAAATGTACAATTGATCTGAACCAGTACTGAGTGTTCTTTAAATTATGGTAAAAGTACTTTTCATTGATATATTTTTTTATAAAGAAAATACCTTTTCACTAAGAATAAATTGTCAATTAACACCAATCAAGCCATTGTGTATCATTTATGTGTTATAGAATATACGATATACACTTGATTAATAATCCATCCATCTATATATTAATACTCGATAATGTCCGTCCGTCTGAATGATTGTCCGCGATTTTCCCTCCCCCTCCTCCGCCCCAGCCCCGCTGTCACCATTTTTTTATTCATACCAAATACATACTTTTTTCGTTTGTATATGGTCGCGATTTCGCCTTTTCGATGACGTCAAGAAAGACGGTCCTCCCCCCCCCCCAATCCTGCTCCGCTGTCGCCATTAATTATTTTTTTTATTCATACTAAAGACATATTTTCCAAATACACTGTTTATTATTTGACGAAACAAATCAAATAGCTGAAAAAATTTCATACAAAAAAACGCCGCGACCGTGGATCGAACACAGAACTCTGGATTACCAGTCGAGCTCTCTATCAACTGAGCTAACGTCATAAATATCAAGGCGATAAAAATAGTGTATTTAAAATAAAAATTTGAAAATGGAACGATATTTGCGATTCCTACTGACTTCGATTGTTTGTATAAAAGATTCAAAAATGGAATATTGTCAAATAATGAATGACAAGGTAAATTTATGCTCAAATAGTAATATAAATAAAGTAAGCGAAATAGTTTGATAGATTGGGGTCAACGAGATTAAAATACGGCAAAGTGAGCCAAGTTAGGATGATGGGAAAAAGTGAACTGAACCCACCCTTTTTATTGCATAATTTCAATCATTTTTTCTCTAAAATACATTGTTTATGCTTTCGATGGATTCGTCGGTAACTTTTTGGAAGTTCATTTGAATATAAAATAAAAAATAACTTAGATTATTCCACGTATTGTGCTACAAACTGTGACACGTGTTTCGCCTCTTTCAGAGGCATCCTCAGACAGAATTACTTTTACTTACTGAAAGTAAGTCTGTCTGAGGATGTCCTGAGCGTTTTTTTTTGGTTTATAACATTTTTTTTTTTGAAAACTTTCTTTTTAAATCACATTACATCTTGATCGTATGAAAATAAATGCTATCAAAATAACAAAATCCGATTGACTAGCCAAGTAAGTTTTTCAAAAAATAAATATAAGACGCAATTATTTCAAGATTTGTTTTTAATCTAGATACATACGTGGTATAGTTAGTTGTTGGCGAAAGCATAGTTTCAGTATGATTAGTAAAATAACATCAGTAAAAATCATTATATATATTCTAAAAAACAAGTTCTATTTGGAGAATAAGTCAAAATTTTGATAATTTTGTTTTGATAAAATGTCCAATTAATTTATAATATTTTGCATGTGAAAATTGCATTTTTTATATAAATATAATTTAATTCTTTGCCCATTTATTTTCCGACTTTTTTCTCACATTCCATTGAAGTGAAAAAAAAGTTCAATAGATATTAAATTATTCTAAAAATTAGAATATTAGATTATTCTAAAAATTCCAAAATCTATATATTAATAGTCGATAAAATAATCACTTTTCACAAATCACAATTAACAATTCACAATTCACAAATGTGTGCGTACTGATGTCCTCGGGTCTTATTCTTTTTCTACGAAATATTTTTGTTAGCATACTTGAAAATTAGTTGAATAAAATATATATACTACGAAAAATGATTGTTAGCAACCTTGAACATTATTCCAAAAATTTAATAATTTACAATTTAAAAACTGCAGGGCTGTCGATATATGCGCCGAGATCGATTTATGCTACTATGAAAAATGATTGTTAGCAAACTTGAACATTATTCCAAAGATATAATAATTTACGAAATTTCTGCTACTTCGAAAAATAGTTGTTAGCAAACATAAACATTATTCCAAAAATTAGGTAATTTACGAGGTCTATTTCTGCTAATAGGAAAAATAATTGTTAGCAAACTTAACATTATTCCAAAAATTAAATAATTTACAATTTAAATACTACAGGGCAGGGCTGTCGATATACGCCCCGATATATTTATTTTATTTTAAGAATCTCTGGCTTATTCAATAAATAGGTTTGTAATTTTCTGACTACTTAAAAATGCAACAAAAATCCCCCCGTTGAGGTCAACGGCTACAGCTAGTAAGCTCTAATTGTTTCATAATACACATTATTATTGAATTTATGTTAAGTATGATACAGTAAAACCCCCATTTACACTATAGTCAAGACCGTGTAATTGGGGGTAGTGTAATTGGGGGTGTGAATCTCATACAAAATTAGGGATTTGGTTTTTTCCGCGGAAAATGCGAATCTATGATTTCCCTTAGTTTGGCAAAAAAAAGACGAAATATTTAATTTTTGTAGTAGTAAATATCCCGCACACAGACAGCCGCCCAGCTATGCGTATATAGCCTGGCACGTGTTGAATACACAGACGCTAGCCAACATTTGACTGTATGCGCGGTACAGACGACTGTCTCGTAGTAACGACAATGGAATGCCACCGTGCAATTGGGGGATTTACGGCGAATATTTCAAGCCCACGCGTAATTCGGGGTAGTGTAATTGGGGGTTCCACTGTAATGAAACAATTCATTTTGGCACACAGTAACAACTCTCTTCATTTATTAACAACCAACGTAGCGGTTCTCTATCAGATTCTACGTATACAAAAGTCACCTAGCCAACGATGTATTGAATTTCGACTCTTCATTTATGTCATAGTAAATTGCAGGACATTACTGAATTACCCAGGTAATACTATGACAGTCTAAAACGGTTGTTTGAGTTATGTTGGTATCATCGTACAACAAGTAGAACTCATTGTTTCATATTTTCTCCTCGTGTACGAAAACGGAAAAAAAGTTAAAATGAGTCAAAACTATTGGCAAATATAAAAAAAACTTTAGAATTTTTTATGGAGATCATAATTATTCCATATGTATCAAGTTGGTCGGTTTTTGGTTAAAGAAAAAATTCTTGTGTATACAAAGCAACATCTGTTGTCTCACTATAATATGAGTTTCCAATATGAAAAACCGCATATCACCCAACAAGCAGAAGAACGGGTATTTTCCCTTAGAAATAATGTACGAGTGCTACTGGATGGGGTTGCATATTGAATAAATTTTCCCTTTTTTCTGAGGTGTTTGGCTGGTATCCACATGAGTCATAAGATGCGTAGATATTACAAAGAATAACATTTTCTCTCAGATATGTATATGCGGAGATTATTTGGTGTTATCTTGTCAGTAATATATCTATCTTTGACTGATCGCTATCGATTGTTTCAGAGGTACGAGTGGACTGACACCTCAGAAATGATATTTTGTTCCGAATAATAATATTATTTATAAATGTATCCCTTTGATTGATGCTGTCATCTATCTAAAGGTTTATTTCGTTATCTGAAAATAAATCAAAAAATATTTTTTATCGTGGTGAACGCCACGCTATATAAAATTAAAAACAAATTCAGAAAAATCACATTAAATCCCCGCAACAGAAATTTTATTTACCAGCTATTACGTGTAACTTTTTATACACTGTCAATCAAATTTTATTTTCTCCAAATATGTTAAAAAAACATAAAGCAATATATTTTTTATCCATGTCCACTCCCACTGTGGAGCATATGGCCTCCTAATGGAGGTATTTTAACGGAAGTTCTTTATACGAAGATTCTACGAGAACTGTTTGTTACTCAGTCGCTTAACCGCTCATTTTCAAAGAAAGTAGTAAGGAAAAAAGAATAAGGCTAAGGAAGGACTTGTTGTTAATTAATCGCTTTCGCCATGCCAAGTTGTTAAAAGATTGGGAGAGTGGGAGGGAAGAAATTTTTAGACATCACATACACCCATGTCTTTGAACAGAAATCGATAAATCGACCAAAAAATGCTGTTCACACTGGGACTCGAACCCGTGAGATCCGGCACGGAAGTCAACAACGCTAACCGTTGTGCCATAGGACACGACTATATTTTTAATGATATTTAAGTACCAACGTCAAGGTCACCACTATTATAAGTTTTGACAGTATGCTAGTTTTTACCTTGATTATTATACTTTATTTAAGTGAATTATCAGAATATATTTTAATAATATCAGTGGATTACTTGAAGAAACGTCAAGATCTATTCCATGTCAGTTCTATGTAGCAAAATTTTCGTTAAATATTTTGCTACATAATAAAATAAAGTAAAACCTGTAATTCAAAATTCAAAACACTCGATGTAAGAAACATAAACAATTTGTTATTATCATCATATTAACAATTCTAATTTCACCCCCTAAAGCGATTATGCAATATATCTAATTTCGCTAATGCAAAAAGCTAAGTGATTAAATATGTAATCGCCTAGGGTTTGTTGTGTACGTCGGAATAAACTAGTGTGAAAGACTGAGTACTAAGTGATTATTAAGCGTCTACTGGAACTTTTTTATTTGAAATACTTTTAAGATATCGCACCAAAAACATTTTTTTCATCGATACGTTCAGAAAATATTATAATACCATAAACATTAACGAAGGCTGTTGATTTGATAACAATAAGAAAATAAATGATTTATAAACGTACCGTAATACATCTAAATATCATAGGGGTTGACCATTTTTATAATTAAAATCACTATCGTAAATGATTCCTACTAAATATTATACAGATTGCTGTCCAGAATGACTATTTTATGAAAGAATTTATTCAACCATTTTGTCAGCATACTGGAAAATATTGTTAAGTAACATAAATAATAAAAATTAGTACACAATAAGATTCTTGAATATGATTCTTTATCTGGAATAATTCAGTTGATGCATTTATTGTAACAGTTTGATAAAACTATCATTTTTTGATTATTTCAAATTGTTTTTTTTTACATAAAATTTATGGAGCTTTAACTGGATGGCTACCACAGACGAGATATCTCGTGCTCAATACGCCAGTTACGAGTTACTTCGTTATTAACTAATTAAATTAATAATTGCAAATTATAGCCATCGTGCTAAGTACAAACGTCATTTTTTAGTACCAGTGCGCGTTTGCGTTAAAATTATTCGAGTCTCCTTTATCGCTAATATTTTGAAAAATTTAATTCCCTTACTATCGTTGCTGACGGAAAGGTGTAGTCGCTACAGAGTTAAAAAATCCTTAGTGAAGCCAGTTCACGGGGCCTTCATATGCATTAATTTACAAATCACATTCTATATGCTTCCCCCTATACTGCATCGATATATGTACAGATTCTGTACACAAGGAAGGCAACCAAAGATAGTCATTTTCATGATGATAAGTTCGTTCTTGAATAGTTTATTAATTTAAGACGAATCATAAAATTTATGGTGAGTCGTCGAGCAGAACTGCTATCGGTCTAAAACGATTCTCAAGCATTGTCTCGTCATAGTTATGATGATGAGAGATCGTTGTGTTATGATGCTTTCCTACCTCGCTGTGAAACGTTTGAGATATTTCACGAACGAACTTGCGGATGGTAGGTATTTTCAAGTCTGTATGAAGCAGCGAGTTTAACCACGAGGCGTTACATATCTGTCTCAGTGTTTTATTTAGTTATTATTTATACATACTTAAAGGGAAATTATTATCTGTGCTTATTCGTTCCATACTTTATAGGCATGTCTATATATTATTAGTCGATAAAATAATCACTTTTCACTTTAAACAAATAATCACAAATATGCTCGTAAAATGTCCTCGGGTCTTTTTTCTTCTTCTACGAAATATATTTGTTAGCGTACTTAGACATTTCAATTATTTTAAAAATTATATTATATACAATTTAAATACTGCAGGGCTGTCAATATATGTCCCGAAGTCTATTTCTTCTTCTAAGAAATATAATTGTTAGCAAACTTAAAAAAAAAAAATTATACAACAAATTATATTATTTACAATTTAAATACTGCAGAGCTGTTGATATATGTCCCGAGGTCTATTTCTTTTTATACGAAATATATTTGTTAGCAAACTTAAACATTATTCTAAAAATTAAATAATTTACAATTTAAAAACTGCAGGGAAGGGCTGTCGATATATCCCCCGAAGTATATTTCTTTTACTTTTATAATTTCTGGTTTATTCAATAAATAGGTTTTTAATTTATTTTTCATGCCAGTAAATTTTCTGACAACTTAAAATGCAACAAAAATTCCTCCGTTGAGGTCGACGGGCTTACAGCTAGTATTAATTAATATCATAACATTGTAATTGTATAATATGTAACATTAAAAATCTAGACTTTACCTTAAAAGCTAAAAATTTTAAATTGCTGTTTACTCAGAACTATCAATTTGGTGTTTACCAGCTTCTGCTAGTACGGTGTCGATTTATCGGTAAAATAATATTCTGGTTTTATTCTTTATAAGGTATAACGTAGTAAGTTAACATTGTCATTGATACCAAGCGTTTGCCTGGCGTCTACAACACTCTCTTAAATTTGCTTTGGAAGAAGATTCAAGCTGCGTTGTACGTTTAAAATGTTTAGTATAAACAAAACTATTTATAATTGAAATTTATAGCAAATCATTTATTTTGAGTCTTAAAAATGTATTTGATTGAATATTTCGTAGCTATTATTCTTTGATAGAGATATTGGAAAAAAAGAAAACTTATTCATGTTTATAATCTTTTTTAATATGCAAAATATTTGTAACTGATTAATTATGTGGTAATCAGTTATTATTCTGTTTTATTTTATATTATATGTATTACACTATTATGAAATAATTGCTCTACAGATAGAAGGACTATATTGCGATTTCATCGATTTTGTCATAATACAGAGAGACACAGAAACTAATGAAAGGCCAAACGCATGAATACATAATAATATCTTTGATGGCCATGCATATATAATTAGTCATACGAAAGTAGGGCAGAGAAGGGTGCATAGCTTCCGAGTATGATTACTATTTATAAACATGCAGTAGTTATTGACTCTCAATATGAACGATTGCTATTGGGGAACAAGACCAACAAAATCTTAGTCGTGACGCAATGATTACCAATGTTCATTATTTGAGCAAACCAAGTGCTGAATATCATAAATTAGTTGAATAATATGTATTTTTTTAAGTAATAAATCTTTTCTCCAAAATATGACAGCTGAGACAAATAATGTGAATATTTTGTTTAGTATTTAAGTTAGTTTGAAAACGTTGTTTTATACTTCTGATAACGAAAAATGTGTCGATGTTCTATAAAGCACGGAAGAAAGTTTCAAACTTATTTTAATATTTTATATTGAAAATCAATACCACAAAGTAACCGTCGAATTCACGGCAGCTATAAGTGTTCTCCATAAAAACACTCAAATTTGATTATAAGCAGTGAAACTGTATAAACTAGAAAAGAAGTACGAAAAGTCTGGAAATTATTGATCAATATAATAAATACTCATTCTTTCCTGTATTTTTTTTATTTGAATATAGTTACGTAACAAAATAATTTTACTGTACGAAATCTCATATTTTTACAATAAAAATCTTACATTGTATTCTTATTCAAATAAGTGTGACGTTCACAAATATTAAACGTTAAATTGTTTAAAATATAGATAAACACGACTTTTTTTAATGCATTGCAAATTTATACCATATTTAATCGAATAATTGTATAATTATATTAAGCATTTCTTACCAGATAGCAAAGCCATTGGTAAGCATTCTCTTAAAAAGTTTGATAAGAAAGATGTACCAAAATATTGTATATGTGTGCTGTGAGTAAAAATCGCATGTAATAACTATATTAATTAACAACGCACACCTGTGTCAGCCGGTCAATGTGGCATTGGATCAATGCACCCCTTGTATATGCAAGGGCGGTTATATTTCATGAAATAATATTCAAACATAATATTTATATCATTCATTGACTTTAAATTCTTCATGTATTTATTATAGACAATCAATACATGAAGAATTCAAAATTAGTGAATAGTATAAATGTTATGTTTGGATATTAATTACTTCATGAAATTTAACCGCCCCTGCATATACAAGGGGTGCATTAATCCAATGTCGCATTGACCAGCCGCCACTGACGCACACACGGTCTCTTTTGTCGCATTTTTTGTAGTTTCGGAGTTTATGAGAAGTCGACGAACATCTCTAGCGATAGCTGACAGAATTGTGGATCAATGATATTTATTGATTGAATGACATTTATTTTACACAGCTTCATTATAATAATTGCCCAAGACTAAATAATTGTAAGTAGTATCGCTAACTTGAAAAGTTCTAAAATACCAATGCCAAAATATCTTTAAAACATGTGTTTCAGAACGAAGGGGTTTTATATATTTTTAACGTAAATTTCTAAAATATGATTAAGGGATTGAACCGTTGGTTCTAGTGTACAATCTCTGTCAATCCTGTGAGACGTGAATGCATCTGAGTTTTTTTCCTTTAATTGTATTTACTTATTTCAGTCCATTGTATGAAATAAATATAAATACCAGTATAGCTTTGAAATTTCGTTTTTTTTATCAAATGCTGCTATAAACCACCTAACAAAATTCTATTATAACTATGTATATTATGACTGTCGATATGCAGTTAATTATTTAAAAAATAGTAAAATCTGTTCATTGTTTTCCAATATAAGACAGCGAAAAAGCATAATAGATGATAATTTTTTTTGTAATAAATATCGAGATTGTTTAAAAAAATTAAAATCTCATTATCTTTTTAATGGAAAATAAATTCGCAAGATTCTCGAGTAATTATATTTTAATGTCAGTATAAATTAATATTAAACAAATATTTCTCATGTTATATTGCCACACTTGAATCTTTGCTCTAAATCGTGAACAAACAGCTAATTGGTATGCATTGGATGTGTGTTGTGTTAGCTCGTATTATATTAATATTATACACAGAATTCTGTGTTGGTATTTGTGTTAATTATGAAAAGTGTTTACAGCAACAGAAATATTGTTCTTTGATCTCGGGAAGACGTCTTATTAAAGCAGCGATCATTTCCTTGACACAATGAAAAAAATAATTCCAGGAATAACCACTAATTTGCATAAATAATGTTTATTAAATGGCTTTGTTAAATAGATTTTTTCTATTTAATTATTTATAAAGCTCGTAAAACTGATTTTCAATAGAACGATTTTGTATTTTTTTATTTACATAAAAATAAACAATGTTTCGTTTGAATATCTAAAATAATAGGTTTGTGTTATGAAAAAATATGAATGTATGATTTTTGAAAGAGAATTTAAGTGTTGTCGTGTCTGATATGTTCTGCCAAATGTAAGGGGAGAAAATAAACCTGCTATAAATATCTCAAAAGCAGTTTTTGTCCAAATTTGAATGATGTTGTTTTTTATTTAAAAAAAAAAAAAAAAAACGATTTTTTAAAATTATTTAAAAAATTCTGTATTGCGAACAAGACTAATTTTAAGCGCTTGAAATTTTTCAATCTCTGAATAAAATCAGCCAAATGTATGTAGAATAATTACAATTCATTTCGTTAAATTTTATAAATGTCTTTCCACTATCAGGAACACCGTATAGATAAAAATGCTAATATTATACTTTTATAGAAACGTGTCGAATTGAACTATTTCATGTTAAATAAAACCACAGTCTTCTTTTTTTATATGATTAAATATAGGTTTAATAATGTTCTGTTATATGAAAAATGATTAAGAAATGATGTTGTATTCCTTAAAATAAAGTTTTATAGATGATTATAATAATTTGAAACAGTATTATAAAGCTTTTTCAAATATGTTGCAAGAAACTAGCCTTACGATATTATTAAAATTATGTATAATACTTATTCTTACGTCTAAATAACCTGCAAACAGCCGTAGCTCTATTTAGTATGAAAGATTCTTCAAAATTTCTAAGAGATCACGGTGACTTGACATACTATTTTTGAAATTTAAATTTCAGTGAAATGGCGCAGTTTTTATCATAATATTTTTACGATCGTCTTAACTCATAAAAACACCAATACACTGAATTTTTTCGAACATACACCTGCTGCAAAGCAAAAGTTTTGATTTAAAGACTTCATGATTTCGAAAATAAAATTTTACATAAACGTTAAATGTATTATATAACATGATGTTTGATTGCATAACGAACGTTTAAAAGTGGGCCGTACCAAAGGCATCACTTTTGTTATTAAATCAGAAAAGAAGTCTTAAGTAATCTCAACTGAGACGAGTAGAAAAGTAAATGTAAATATTTTTTCTTTTATCTGCCGTTTTTATTGTAACTTTTGCTTTTTATGGTAAGTTTTATGTGTTAGTTCTGTGAGGCTGTGTGGATTTATTGTGTAGGAAGCAGAACCACTCGACTAGTTGTTGTCGAGAACCACACATCCCCAGGGTATAGCCTCTTAAACTAGAGTGCGTGAATCCCGCAATACAGTTTCCGAAAGGAGCAATTCACTTATAATACGCATTTTAGGAAATACGATATAATGGGATTTCACACTTCGCGAGTCCCTAATATACCTAACTGTGCTTTGGAATTTCGATTGAAAGACAATATATAAAATAGTTGTTAGCGTTATTCGACGAAAGGGATGAGATTGCATAGCGCTAAAGCTATTGAAAATACGTCACTTTAAAACAATATTAAGATGCCATAATGTCTTGTAGCCTGACGACTTTTCTATGCATTATTTAAAGCTTACACATTTTAACAAATATTTCTTAAACGTCAGACAAAATTTTGTGGAAACCGATTTGAAAGATCAAAATAGAATTTAAGTGAAAATTTATTCGTTCTTACTATTTTTAGATTCTTTTTAAAATAGGTAAGTTGAAATATTTCGTGAAAGTCTCATAATTCATAAAAAAGTATTAAATATTCAGCGAAGAATACATATTTAACAATATTTAAAAGAGTAATAAATATAACTGAAGAATGTAATTCTTTACAAAATTTGCAAGAAGTGAATGCTTTACTGGGTTTCCAAAACATTTTCAGTGAAAATATATTAATGTGCAGACGAATTACTAAGAAATAAAAAAAGACTAAGGAGATTTTTGCTTGGCATTAAATTTATAAAACACTTTTTGTCTAATAAAAATGAATAAAAATACAAAATCAACAACAGTACTTTAATATCTACATGCTTGTGAAAAACAATTATTTTTTATAATTAAATAATACATCGTTCAACTGTTTTATTGCAATAGAAAAGAAATTTATTGTTCTTATTAAAACTTACATTTCATTTATATTATTTACTAAATTCGTACTTAGTGTCTGAAAACCAGGCATCGGCAACTTTCTTTGGCTGCGTGTAAAAATAAACTAATATGTGACTTTTAAGAAGACGTTAGTGGGTATTTTTATTTTAAAACAGTGTTTAAGTAAATAATTCAATATATTTCATTGAATAAAAAAATGATTTTACACCTTAAGAATATAAAACGAAATTATAATTCTATTTTGTAAATTAAAAAAATACGGCCAAGATTAAGTTCATTAATTTATGAACTTTGTTTTAGATGTTCTTTTCATTACAAACGACTACAGTGATAAAAATCATAAACTAAATTTTTGATCATAATTTAGTCAAGTCTGGCTGATACTTAGTCTCATTAAGATGAATACAAACGTCTGAATTTTCGGTAGTTGATCTGCTTCTGATCTAACTTAAAATAAATTTCAAATCTAAAATAAATTTCTTACATCTATATGTAGATACATACTGCGGGAAAAATGCTAAAGCCATTTTTTTTCAAAAAAAATAAGTCCGCAGATTGATATCACAAGAAGACAATTACATATTTTCCGTTTATACGAGCAACGTGGTGCAGTGCTATCATTTTTTTTGATATATTATATAATACTTTGTTTGCTGAACTCAAGTGGTTCGCCTAAAATTATTAAATGGTTTATTTTGTGACCTACGTGTTATGGGTTATTTCATGGTTTACACCTGATGTAAAGCACATATATTACCAATGAAGCACCTTAACAGAAAACGTCAGTAAAGTAAGTAAGTTAAGTCCCATTTTTCACAAAGATTGAATAAATGTTGTTTGGTGAAAATTAAAAAAAAGCCAATCACATGTTAAAACTTTGTAGACAGAACAAAAAAAATATTAAAAAATCAATATATAAGCAGCTTAGTTTGGGGATTAAAACATAGCTTAAAATACATATGAAAGAGAGCGTTGAATACTTAAGTAAAAGCGAAGGTATTCTTCTGTACAATTTGATTATAAAGCAAACAAGCATTCACTATTGATCTGAACATAGTAAATGAATCTCTGTTGAATAGTTTAAACGACGTAAGCTTACAGTTTTTCACATATCCTTACGTCTAAAATATTGGATGGGATGAAATACACGAACGAAGTAAATGAAGATGGAAGACCAAATACAATTCAATGAAAATCTTATAACACGGCAACATATAAAAAATCTTTGCCACAACAGAATGGCACATGCTAGAAACCACTGTTTTCACAATGATTTAAAAATGTGAATTAGTATATTTGAAAATGAATTTGTGTGTTGTGCGAATTGACAGAAAACAGTTACATTTACGAATAAAGCGAAAAAATGAAATGTACGTTAAAAAAGCCTCACTCACATAGAGGCAATAATTCAATTTAAACGCAGCGAATGAGTAACTGCTGATTCGAAAAATTCTTAAATTCTATGTAAAAATTATGTTTGGAATTTTCCCTGGTTATTCCTTACAGTTCTGATTTCTTTCACATATAATTTTCAATTCACAAAAAGTTTTCCGAGAATATAGACGACGTTTTTATATTGAATAATGGAAATATATTTTCATAACTTATCTAAAGGAAAGTTTTTCAATAGGCTAAAGGCCAATTATTTGAATAAAGACTTTTTTTATGTGTTAACTGAAAACATCAAGGATTTTATATAGATCAAATCTTCCGCTAATATTGTGTTATAATTTTACGAGTATTATGTTATAAAATAACGTAATATGACTAAAATAGACAAAGAAACTATAAAATAAGGTAAAAAAAGTTAAAATGAATTTAACTATTATAACATTTTATTAACAATGAAATTTTAATACTATATTTATTTTTTAACACGTCGCATCTTGATTCTGTGGTATGGGGCTCAAATCCACGAAATGAAACTTTCGCTCGTTTATTTTTTAATCGATTTATGGATTTTTATTCAAAAGAACAGATGCCTTTGATGTTTTAAACCATCTCTACCCCAGCCTTGGATACAAAACTGAAAAACGAGGCGTAAAGCGATTAGCTAACTACTTTTTCTTTTGTTACCCTATCCCTTTCTTTACCCTTTCAAATGAGAGAGGTTGAGCGACTGATTGATAATCAGTACCTTTTTTTACAACTCCTGTTGAGATGCTTCATTAAGGCCTACCTACACTATATCGTGAGTGAAAATGATGCAAAAAAATAAAGGTTTCATTTATTTGTACATGAACCCTTTCGCTGCTTGGTCTGTATATAACATATAGCAGCGGTCGACAACTCAAATGCAATGTCGTGCCACAAAAGAGGTAATTCAAAGTACTGGACCCTAAGCGCACCACTGAAATAAAACTAGTAAATATATCGTATATAAATACAATTTGAGTGATAAAAATAATATACGCTACATAAAAGTATCATAAAAATACAATATTTAAACATCAGTGATCAAACTCCCTTGAGGTTCAACTTTGGATGCTAACACCTCAATATTTGGTTCATTTTCGAAATTTTAATAAATCGTCATTTTCGAGACGTATCACCCAGTGGCATGCGTGGCATAGGTTGCCTGGCGATGACATAGCTAAACAGTCTTGATAAACAATATTTTATTATGAAATTTGATCAAAATACTATAATTTTAACGAGAAAGTCTAGTTCAGGTAGTTCTCTAAGAGCAAGTATAGAATAGATTGTGCACATAATCTTCTAATAAAAAGTTCATTAGTTTTACTCACAAAAATCAGTTAAGGACTTGTCAAGTAATAGTCAAATCTTCAAGTTTAATATAATACTACGAAAAAATCATATAAAACTACAAACTAAAAAGCACCTACAAACTGTATTCGTTAGAGGTGTTTATTGATAATTTTCTCAATTTAAGATTTTCAGCTGACTAAATCAATACAAATATGTATAGAACTTATCTACAAGAAACGTAGGAAAGCGATTTAAAGACTTAAAGGAAAAAAGTATGTGATTACGATATATATCTGTAATTATTAATCGATTAAAAACTTTAAAGTACATTTAATATAATAGCGTATGAATGCAAATTATAGGGAATTACACTAGCCCATTCAGGCTTACAATATGTCCAATATTGCACATATATGTAGATATATAATATATTATATATCAAACATCTGTGGCAAATATGTTAATAGTTTGGGGACACCACATAATGTAAGCCTAGATAATTCATAGTACTGTCATTAGATAATACCTCTTCAGAAATACATACGTTTAAAAGTGAACTATGTTCAATGTTTTATAAATTAAACATAAAGATATATGAGTAAAGTAAATTATACGGTTTATAACAGTAATCATAGCTGGTCCATTATTGAACGAAGTGTTATAGTTATACAGCTGGAATAGAGCGAGAAAAAATTCTACTGGAATTGAACCCTAGAGAAATACGACAGGATCCTAATTGAATAATTCATTTTATTTCCCTGATACGGTTGGTTCATTTACAGGGATCTGTCCAGAAGTACAGTTACGGAACTTCATTCCGTTGGTTAAATACATTCCGCATGAAATTACGATGCAATCAAAAATGGGTTTGTATCCGTTGTGTGGCTATCAAAGACAGTAATACACCCATCCTTCGATTACGCGATGGATGCATTTTACAAAAAAACGCGTAAAAAAAATTATGAAGCATACACACTATCATATGATATGTTCAAAGATAAAAAATACAACATAAAAAGGAATTAATTGAAACATCAAAAAAAATCTGCGATTCTACATATTTCTTTGTATGCCTATTGTTACATTTATGTTTTGCACAGTGCCCGAAGTACCTCGAGCCCCTTTTACGAGGACAACTGGGAGTAAAATAAATACATAAATTTAATTATTTTTAAATAAACATTTTACATGTAATATTTAAGTATATTTGATCGAGTGATGCTCAAGCAACAATGTTATAAACACCAGTTTGAAAAAAGAACATTATATTGTCTAAAATCCGTTCGCTTGGATTCAAAGTGGCATGGCGAATTTTTACTGTAATTCTTCCTCTTCTTTCTTTAGCCGTATTTCGTTTTATATTTCAATTGTGTGTATGTATTTTTTGTTGTTGTAAGTTACGTGATTCTACCAATGACATAACTTTGATTTCCGTCCGGGAATGAATATCTGATATATTGCATCTCCAGCGAAAATTCTTTAGAAACCTAATGGTTTAAATTTATTATTGTACGTGGTATATTTTAATGCTAGTTTTTTTTAAATCTGTTACTTTTCCCGTGCTGTAAATGGATGCCGTGATTATTATATAACGTAAATTATCTTGTTCAATAATTTGTGTAATGAAAAATTTTAGTAGACTGCAAATCCAATAAATACAAGTCACAAACAAATGAGATTGTATTTATTTCGAATCAACTGCTTATGCCTGATTAATTAACCGTTATTGATGTTTCTTTTAATCGTTTAACATTAGCGCTGGCTTATAAATGATGGCTTTTTTTATTTTTATAATATGTACTTAAAATGAATAAAACTCTTAAAATTCTTGATAGTTTCACTATACATACATATCGACTGTGGAAAGGAAAAAGAACGTAACTCACACATCAAATTTTACAGGAGGCGCAAAAAAACGTGTTTTGATAATTTGGGCCATATGAAAATTATGAATTATATACAACCTTGAAGTGCACGGAGACGTAGTAATTGGTGTTTAATTGACAAAATCTAATATTAATTTAAAAAATTGTATAGGAAAAACCTTTATTTCATTCTTTTTTCTTGGTTTTAATTTTTTACAAGGTAATCTTTTTCAAAATTAAAAGCTAAATTTAGATACTAATTCGGCATTTGCAGCTGCATCCTTTTGATAGAACGTGTATCAAGTTTGATACATTATGATTATCGAAAAAAACCTCGGTTTTAAAACAGTCGGTTCATAAGACAACACGTGACCCCATTACTGCGAGGTACTGAGTGGCAAAACAAGAGTCAAAATATTAATTTTCCATGTACTATCAATGGTACCATCAATAATAGTAGTTTTGTGGATCTCTGGTGTCAAGTAGTGAAAAAGGTTGGGAAGCATTGGTCTACAAAATATTATAATTGAGAAATGCCCAGGTGGATACAAAGATTACTATTTTTGAAAGTCTGGTACTGAATATAGTAAATAAGAGAAACATAATGATACTCAAATTTAAATTTTCGAAAAAAAAGTGAAAACCAAAATATATTTATTAAGTTTATAATTACAATTAGATTTCACTTACTCTTTTAATAACAGATTTAAAAACTTTTAATACAAAAAGTACATTAAAATCAATGTGAAAGAAAATTTCTTCAAATAAATATGCATTCAAAATTGGAAAAATTACGCAGTAGCGAAATATTTATTTTCTCTTTGTCCAATACTTTTGTCGGAAAGAACTGTTTCGACTATTGGCAAGACGATAAAAGATTGTTAAAAATAGAAACATTTCGTGTTCCGCTCTTTAACCATTCGACACGGCAGGTCGTTACGTGTGTCGTGTGTCATCTGTCGTGTATCATAGGAAATAACACGTACACCATAGCACACCCCTTCACGGTGGAAAACACTAAATCCTATTTAGAAAATGTTCACGGTGAGTAAACTAAAAACGCGATTTACAAAAGGGATCGTTGTAGCTTTTTCCAAGAAGGTTAGGAAAGATTATAATTTAAAAAAAATATTAAGTCAGTTAAGTGCACAACAGCCTTTAAAAAACTCATCAAAAAATACTGCATATGTTACCATTTGTATTTTTAATTACACCAGTGAGAGAGATGTTAAAAATACATAAATTTAATTTAAAATACAACAATATTTTTGTTCTAATTCATAATTTTATAAGAAGTTCTACACCAAGATCTTTTTTAACTGAGCGGTAGACGAAAACGGTCATGATCTTAAATTGTAGGATTAGTACAAAAAATATTTTATTTTCACAAAGTTATTCAATAAAAAAACTACAAATGACACATAAAAAAGACTATTAATTGGAACTAAAAATAAATGTGATGAAATTCGATTAGTATTTTTACATTTTCGATGAATTCGTCGGTGACTTTGTGGAAGTTAATTTTTAATATGTGTTATCAAATTTAATTTAATGTTAGTATTTCTTTTGATATTGGTATACCAAGAGTTGACTAAATGCACAATGGAAACGTATTTTTTTTTAAATATCGTTACTAAATCTGATGATAACTATTTCAATAAGGTTATTATTTATAATTTACAAAAAGATATTTCCAATCATTTACGATATTTATTGTGGACACCCTCGATATTTTGGTAATTTTCAAATCGTTTTTTATGCATTAAAAATAATACAATACGGATTTTCTTGCAATACAAAAAAAGTCTTATTTCAATCGTTAAAATTTGTTACACATTCAAATGTTTTGTCACTAACAAATCAGCTTTCGGCACCTTACGGATAAAGATGAAACTTAGCGCAATTCAAACGCATGGCATATTTCATTGTATTTTTTTATTGTGATTGTAATGTTTCATCAAGCATTAAGTCTTTCGTATCATACAAAAAATATTCTTACATTCCATATTTTCAATCTGTATTATTATTTGATAAAATCAGTTGCATACGTGTAAAAACGGTTTTTGAGATATATCCAGCATGTAACAAAAAAACTGGTTATTGAATTTTGAGATATTTAAAAACTTGCTATCAATCGTAACTATTGTGACAAAATTTCTAAAAGAAAACATAAACAAATAAAACAACAATGCGCAAATAAGTTTAATATAATATCTGCATTTATTCATTACAAAAAGTTACATTTATAAAAAAAAGTTGTACAGTGAATGAGGATCATAAAAATTCTGGCTCACAAAATTAATATTGAAATGAACCACTGATAAATAGTAATAACTTATATAAAATATCAGATACCGATCCGGTAAGATTAATCCGTTCAATATTGTATATTTGTACATTAACTAATCTTAAGTTTAACGTCGTATTTTACCAAAAGTTCCAATTATACGGATAAGTTTTTACTGGCAGAAAATAAGAAAAATGATGACAGAAATAGATAAATAAATCATAAGACGAATATCAGAGTAAGAAAAAGATGAATTTTCCCAAATGACAAGAAAAAACAATATCGATATTTGCGAGTAGGTACAAATGGGAATACCTACGTTATATTCTGACTTTTAGGAAATATTGCCCGACAATAAAACAAAACACACAAAAAAAAACTTAGTAATTTATTTTAGTAATTATATTCTTGATTTTTTAGTATCAACATAATTTATTTGAACAAAGACAACTTTAAAAAGGCGATGGAAAGTGGTCAAAATAATAAAAAAAACATTTTTTTATGTAAAAAAAATACATCCAGCGAAAAATTAAGAGGTGCATGAAAACTTTTCGAAAGTTACCAGATTCAGTGATTAAAAAGCAAGCTTAACTAAAAATAATGTGCATCGTAAGAAATTCCCAACACACCGTATACGTGAAAATGTTAATTAATCACATCTCGTCGCAAATTCAAAGAAAACGAATGTCATAATTAGGGAATAAAGCAACTTGTCAAATAGTTCGTGAATGTTATTTTGAATTTTACAGAAATTATAATAACAACTGATATTTTTTCCTTAACCTTTACATAATGTTTTATTAACATAAAACTAAGGTGGTTGAGTACAGTTTTCACTTAGTACTTCAGATGTGGTGAGAGATCAAAATGTTTATTTTTTATGAGTAATGAAAATTTATCAATGAAGTCGAAAATGTAATGACGAGAAAGCACTCAATTTAAATTGAGCCCTAAAAAAAGCTATCGCTCAAGGGTTCTTTAATCTGGGAATATTTTGAACAAAAAATAATAACGGAACAATACTTCATCATTTTTCTTCCATGTTCTGTACGTATATGGTTGCCTGATACTAAAAAAATAGCACCTCATAATATACATACGCCGTCATAAAGAAAGGTCATTTTGAATTGATGAATAAATTAACAGCTCTCACAAAAAGCCGGTCCGCCGAGCTTAAAAAAAGGACGTTTGGGTTATACACCCTAATAAACTGACAATGCATAAGGTTATTTTAGGGCCCAACCCACATATTTTCTGAAGTCATTGACACATAATGGTTGAGATGAACAGGTTTTTATAGTAGTTCAAGACATCGACATTTGTATGACACACGTTAACGAACTTGATACTAATTAATGTTTTCACATTTAAGACCGGTCCGGCTTGTGTTTTATTTTACAAGTTGTCTAACTAAATGCAACTTTGGTGCTTTCTTTTAAAATACTTTTATCGTTTTATTCAATACATATTTATTTGATCGCCCATTTCACACCAGGATTTTTCAAGTGTAGCATATCGTCATTAATTTTCTACAAAAGCATATTTAAATATTGGTCAGTTTTGAGTTTTTTGATGTAATGAATTCAGAAATTCAATGCACACATATTCCTCACAACTTTGTATCCCAAAAAAAAAAAATATTTTGTGCTTTAATTAACCAAATTCAAAAACGTTGGGAAACAATAATTTGGCATATTGAAAGGTGGCATGGATTGAAACGTCTTTGCTTTCTTCTTTATTAGCTTCCTCAAAAATATTGATAAAAGAAACCATTTCTGCAGTGTTTATTAGCGATAGAAGGCGATAGTGGTAGAATAAAGTACATTTATATGTTTCCTAAATACTTGTACTTTTTTAATACGAGTTTGTATAAAATTACTGACGATATGTGCTTCATAAAATATTAAAAAGACGTGTTTGTAAGTCTACAGTAAATTAACTTCTCTATAAGGAAAGTTAAGGTTATTAGTGTAATGTTCCCCGATTCAAAGATTTTAAATTTAAATCGCATCAATCACTCGGCTACAGTACTTTTACATCAATTTATACGCATATTTTTATGCGAAAAGACTCTCTACTGGGCATCACTTAAAATCAAATAATTAAAAGATCAAGAAAACAAATAAATATATAGTAGTAATAAATATGGTGCTTACAATAAAATATATTATTATAATTTATTAAATACAGGACGATATTTAAAAAAATGAATCTTTCAATTTTAAATAGAACAAAAGAAAATCAATTATGATCTAAGAGAAAATATACCATATGCTGACAAAATTTAATCAAAATTACACAATATTTAAATCTCAGTGGACGTAATGCTTCTGAGAAAATTGCATTAGATAAACCTGGAACGGTCAAATGTCAAAAGGCACTGACATTTTTATTTCTGGATAACCCGATACACGGGTTAAATACGTGATACATATTATTATTTGAATGTGGCTTATCTATTTTTATTGGTAGCTTTATTCCTAATATTTACGGTGGTTTGATGATAGCTTTTCGGGAAAAAATATTTTTTTGTATCAGATTCATTTGTTTTGTGTTGTGATACATCTGATGCAGAAAACCTTTGGAAATAGGCACATATGTACTCTCATGGGGCGAAAAATACATTTGTATTCATGTCACGCTTTATTTGCCCCGATGGGGGAGGGGATGGAAACATTCATAGCGGTTCTCCCGATATATTTATACTGCATAGATTATTAATTTCGGAAAATTCAACAATGTTTGTGGAAGCGATATCTATAATTCAATATTTTCATAACTAGCTAAGAATGTTAATTATCCATATAAATCACTGCTTTATTGACATACAAATTTGCTTGTTCGTAATAATCAAAAGTGACTTACAATAATAAAAAGGTCAATAAGCAGAGCGGTGAAAATTAGCTCTTTTAATTTTATCATAAGAAAATAACACGATATAGGCTACCTAGTTTGGCTCCCTGTGGTAGAAAATGTGACACTATTGTTTTTTCATTCTGTCAATTGTCTCATACTTTGATCAAATAAAATATAAACTTTAATCACATAATAAATTTTGATTTATTTTAATATTCCAAAACTATCTAGACATTTTCATTTTATTTGTTATTTTTTGGATGTGTATAACGACTTTTTTCTAAAAATAAATCTATCAATTTTTTCTGTGGTGCGGTTAAAAAATGATGTAGTTTACTCTTGACATTTATTGGAGCGATTGAAGTCATTTAGAAAAAAAATGTTACATAATATTCCTATATAGATATATTATATATCCAACGCAAAATATACCATTTTCTTATGTATATATTATGGACTCATAAAGCGTAGTCGTGATGTATCATAATATGAGCCCCGAGAGGAGAAGTGAGCCAAATGGGTTTTTAGGAAAAAATGAATTGCATGCGTTATGATATTTTAAATGTCGTAAAGTGTTGTTCAATTGAAATGAGCTCAGTGAGCACACACTACAATAGTGTTATCTTCCAAAAATATAAATTTTCAATCCAGCAAAACATCAAATAAAGACGTGGTTTTACTTAAACGTACAATAGAAAAGTTTTACAATTTTACTATTTGGCTCACTTCACCTTTCGAAGATTCATATTATCAAACTTATTTATTTAATAAATGTTTTTGACAAAGTAAGAAGAAAGCTTTCAATCAATATGTTTGTTGTGTTATTGCAAATATGTCAATAGTCCTAGTCTTGGCTTGCTTGTTGGAGGCCGCTTTTAAAGCAATGTTAAATGCTCGGGGCTTGATTGTATTTGTGGAAAATTTTCAAATATTATTTAAAACTTAATATGTAGATCTGTATCCTATTGCGTTGTGTTTAAACTCTAATCATTTCTTTCAAACGAAACGCAAGGCTAATAATCAGTTTTTAACGTCGTGTCTTTTTTTATACCATAAAGAATAAATTTTTCACACAGTTTGCTCATGGCATATAATCGACATATTAGACTCACAATCGATACAAATAATACAAGTGATGAGTAAAACACAAAATTTCCATGTAACAGTAGATCATCGAAGCTGTCAACTATGAAATCAAATTATCGGTGTGAATTTATCGTATAGTAATTATGTGTTAACATAAATAAAATTTGAATAATGGTGGAATTTGAAATCGATGTAATGATAAGGCCTGCCAAAGCAAATGTATATAAACTACTTATGTGTTGTGAAGTATGGAACGGAATAACGTAAAAGTTTTTTTTGTAATATCTTGTAACTTATTCGCTGAACATTTAGAGGTCAGCATTGAATATTATTTCGAAGTATCGTATATCTATTATGACGGATTGAACAGTGGGAAAACTATTTGAGATGGAAAAGATTTACATAGAAATGATATTGCCCAAGTTTAGGTTACTTTTTACGAATACAAAAGAAGAGAAGCAAAGTCCAACTGAATATTTAGCACATTTTCTTTCAAGTTTCGTAGAAGTTGGTATTCGGAACAATGAAAAAATGTAATACATAAAATTTAATTTACAAACTTTTATTCAATTTGTTGTTTAACTAAGTGTGACATGTAGTTTGCTTCGTCGAAAAGTATTCTCCGAGTAAATGCATTGTTAAAAAGTTATCTTTAAATTAAAATACATTTGTAGATTAATTGCTTATTCACTTCATGTAAAACCCTCAACCAGACAAAACAAATCACTACAGGAATAATTGTAATTTCGATGAAAAAAACCTAATTAAATATATTATATTTACATGTGAATTATAAGCACTCAAATTTCAGAAGATAAAAGAAAACTACCGAAAAAATATGTAGAAAAAATTTTCCCCTAACTTGATGAGATAAAAATGTAACATGTAATTTGTGGTATGTATGTTCAATAATATATTATATATTAACAAAGCGTGACATTTCACAGAATATATCAAAGATATTTTTTTCATTTATTACAATCAACTAAAATATGTTAAGGGAAAATGAAATTATTTTTGTTTTATGCAAATCATAGTATTTTTTACATAATTCCGAGTTTTATATTTGACAAAACAAGAATAGTTTAACATTATTTTACAGAATAAAACAACTTAAAACCTACCAAATATAAAAAATATTGTGACTTATTTTGTGTTTTTTCGATATTAAGATATTTTTTTACTCCTTCACATCAGAAATGAGCATACATGCCATGAAATGCAAACCAATTGACTGTCAAACTTCCCGATGTATATAATATTTATTGCTACATAATGTTTGAAATTATTTACCACTCCAATTCTAAAAGTAATGGCGTAGCAAGAGCAATCAGCCAACCAATACTCCTGTCCTAGCCCAATTATTCTATCCCCAATCTCTTCGAAAAATAAAAGTTTGAGCACCTGAGTAACAAAAAGATCTCGTAGAAAAACTTTTGTTGAGATAGTTTCATTAAGAAGCTATAAGCTCAATACTGGGAGGGGACAGGAATAAAAATATCTTTTTTTATTCTTTCCACGGAAAAATAAATTGAAGACCTTTAAAACATTTTCACTTATTCAATTCTTCACTTTTGAGATGTTAACTGTTAATTGTGTATCAACAAGCATTTTATTTAAAAAAAATACCACACACCCCTTATTACTTATTCCATAATATGAAATAATTACGAACGGTTTCGATGATAATGTAAATTAAGATAAATTATAAATTAAGTCATATTTTAAAATTGCGGAACATGTACAAAAATGTTGTATTTTACAAATATAATATAATGTCTTGCTAAGAAGCAAGTTGGCACTTACCCGTATAAAAAATCTGTATTGAAATTCAAATGGTACTTTCACTTCAACCTGTCAAATTCATATATCAACGAAAAATCATCTCATTCGGAGAAAAAAACTTATTTTGACAAGGTACTCAATTATTAAACATCGGCTGTATACGAAAAAATTGGCATACGAAAAGAGCCTACCCGAAAATGGGGTAAGTGGGCCTACTCGGCATGTTTGATAAAATGCTCAAAAAATCAACTTTATGACATTCTGAAGTAAAATCATTGTTGCCACGTCAATACATTTCAAAATAGACAGATAAATAGTTAATATTATGTCACTTCTAGTGTGTTCACTGTCATTGCTTGGTAAAAAGACATAAGATTAAAAAATAAATTATTCTTTTGAAATAATTCCCATTTATTTGTTGCGATCAGGACCGGTTCTTTTGCTTGTAAGAACAGGTTATATGGTTTTGATAAATCTTTTTCAGAAACCTCATGAACGTTAGATTGGAATGAACATACGTTGAATATTGAGTACCAAGATAATACAGTCATCATTAAAGATGTTTTAACGATATAAAAAAGCTGCATATGTAGCCAAGTGACCAACGTCATAGTATTTGGTAACGTTGTTCATGGGTCCAAATAAGTCCAAGACGGAATAGTTATTGATTCATTTTTCAATCGATTAGTAGTTTTTCTTTTCGAATGTATGAATGTTTGTGGAGTATGTTGCTGTCCAATAATTACATTGCACTGTACTGTTGACAATATTTATCTATACTATTTTCAACTTTGAGATACGATTAGAAGTTAACATACTCCTCATTGTAATCAGATATGATTTTTTTTTTCTATTATATAAGCTAAAAATTACCATAAACATATTTTTAAGCTTTCCGTGGTATAATAGGAGTTTACGCCACTGTATACTAAGCGTAACACCCCTAAGTGAAATGTTTGGTACTGCTAATGGAATATTCTTATATATGTTTTGGTTGAGAGTAAATTAATTAACCTAATTGTCTAGGGGAAAAAAGGAGCATAGAAAGATTGCTTTGCTCTACGACCAAATTTTAAAATAATGTAGGACAAGATAAGATATAAATATGTTAAAGAATTTTGTAACATTTTTTGAAAAAAAGACTGCAGAATAGCTAAGATACAATTCTTACTCATAATGGGACCTACATCGTATTAGCGTTGACTGAAATTATTCAATGGCAGTTGGCAAGCTATTCTGACTATTTTTTAGAATATTTACCAGACAGAGTAATTCATTTCTCATCAATGGCTGCTTTTTGGCTAAACGTAGTCGAACAGACATTAATATATAAAAAAACTGATAAGTAATTTTTATATTTTGTTGTTGTTGTTGTGGAAATCACGGTTTTCCCAAATTTACTAAATACCGAACCAGTACCGTCCTGTTAATAATAATTGTCAAATATTAAAATTGATTAAAAGATCAAACAACCTCTTCATCGAATATGTTAATTAATAGACAATTCATAATATATGATAAGCAGAAACCTAATTAAAATATTTTTTGATTTCACTCATGTACCCTGACATAAAATACAATGTCTCAGTTTTGGGTATCACAGGAGTTTATGTAATATTGTGTGTTGCAACGTCAGTCATAAAACAAAGAATTTAAAATATACCAAATAAATTTCAATGCAGCGTTTCGTCTTTCTGAAACAAAAATGAAACCGCGATTATCACTAGCAAAAATGCAGCAGCAAAATCTGATGCTTCCAATATATTTCTGTAATAAAAGATTTAAAACCAAAAAATAATAATATTTTGTAATTACTGATACTGGTTCTGAGAAATATGTCTCTTGATTTCACTTGTTTGCAAACGTTTGAGAGACATTAATCTAAACAGCCTAGTGACAGTGTTTAAAGAATATACATGATGGAAATTTAGCGATACTTTTTTTATTGTCAGTGCTACCATAAATCAAAATAATTGGGCAAAGAAATTGAATTGTTAATATTAATTAAACATAGCCGCAAGAGTATAACTAAGAGTAATAATCCTTCACTGTTACTTTCCGAAAGAAGAACAAGGAACCGGAATTCATAATTTTCACTTCCAAGCTAAATTTTTAAAGCGTCGCTCACTATCATCATAAATCTGTAGCAACACTGTCACCCACCCTACTAACAACGGGGTAACAAAAAGAAATTTTCGTCTTATGAAAAAAGTTTTAAGAAATCGTTTGTTCTGGGTTAAATAGAGCACTATTTTCATATTCGATTCACACACAATACTACAGTAATATTTATTAAAAAAAAATCTACTCGACCAACGTGAAATATATAAAAAAACAATCTATTGCATCATCGCAAGTATCCACTTAAAGATACCTACACCACACAAAACAATATATTGCAGATTTTTTATATTTAATATATGTATATTATTTAAAGTACACATTTTTAGTAAGAATTAAACTTTCTTCTAAAGAGAAGAATTGTGTTATAAAAAACGGTGAAAAGAGAATATAGCAGACAATAATGAGAACCCCGGACATTAAAAAAATAATATATTTTCAAAATTGTAACTATAGGACTTTTTAGGCTTCATTAATTATGTTGAAATGTCTGTATTGCCTCCTGATTATTATACATGATATGACCTTGCTGTTAAGAGTGATGGGTTATATTGTGTTTTTATCATGATACACAATACACAAATACGTTTACACCACGTAAATTTTAAACGTAAATATTGACACCACCTATAGATATTAACAAAAGTTCTCCACGTAGTCGGTTTCCAGTAACATTATGACGAAGTGAAGTACCCATGGGCGAAGTTGTGCCTAATTCGTTCGGAAACAGTCAATTGTATTCCTCCCTCACTGAAGACAATGAAGTTAACTTCTCGACGAATGCCCCTTGAGATTTGATATTTGGTTGAAGGATCTTTACAGAAATTCATCGATTCTACGTTATAATTAGATTTTTTGTTCCAAAAGCTCTGAAAAAATACATTTCAAAGTATTCAAATATTAATATCAGTTTAACATTTTTTCCGCTTCCAATGTAGAGCATATGAACTTTGTCTATATAATGGAGTTTATCTCAACAGAAGTGTTTCTACGAGAACTGCTTGTTACTCAGATGCTCAACCTCTCTTTTTCCAATGAGAGTAAGAATAGAAGGATAAGAATAAGACAGGAATAGTGGTTTGCTAATCGCTCTCGATACGCCCCGTTTATATGATTGGATTTTAATTCAGGACATCACATACATCCATGCATTCGAACAGAAATTCATAAATCGATTGAAAAATCAATTTATAAAACTGTCCGTACTAGGATTCGAGCCCGTGACCTCTGTAACAGAAGCCAACGACGTTGACCACTTGACCACACAGGCGGCAAAAATATTACTACATACTTCACTTTTTACAAAATTGTATCATTTTTATGAAATTGAATGAATGCCAATAGTGTTAAAAAAAATGAAAAATTGTTTACAAAACTCCACTGAGAATAATGAAATATCAATTGAAATTTAACCATTTTTAAAGAAAAAAAAAAATCAACAACTTTCAATGATTAAATGCTTATTCATAGAGCATTATTTGTTGTTTGGAATCTTTGAATTAAGATTGATATTTTATATCAAGTTAATTGAATAAAAATTGGAATACAAAAGAAGAATAGTACTGTTTTAAGGTTTTTTAATAAAAAGCAATACCAGTTTATGGAAGTTTTGTATCAAAGGAAAGTAGTTTTACTTGGTTGCAAAAATTATTTTAAATGAAATTCTTCACTGAACTTAAGTGAACAAATTTTATTGACTTTCTTTCTTGTTTACAAGACCAAACAATTTAAAACTCGGATAAGAATAATCTAGACGTACTTAAGCTGTTGTTCCGTGGCAAAAAAAGTTATGTGTGCTAAATAAACTAAATTAGATGCACAACATAATGGAGATTAGAATTTGTAATAGACTTATTAAACCTCAGATAAATTAAACATAATTATATACGTAGTTTATTTATCGTATGTCAGATCTATTTGTGTCAACGAAATAATTGTTCAGATAATGTCTTATATATGACACTTATCTAATTCAAATATCTATTTGATCTGGAACACAAAGATTTGATTAAATTACCAATTAAGTTGACATATAATCCAATAACAGAGGATCACAAGTCTATAATTTGATATATAGTTACGGTAAAATAACAGCTGGGATCAAAAGCTTTACCTTACACATTGTATACACAAAGTAATTGGTAATTGGTAATAATCGTGCGTATATAACAAGAAGCTTTCATGTTTTGGTTTTTATATGCGATAAAAGAAGAATACCCAAAATGTAATGTAATTAAATTAACATTATAATTTGAAATTGTGGGTTTAAATGTATTTAAAATACTTTTGAGTAATTTTTAAAATCCTATACATCATAACAAAAATTCATCACATAATAAACATTAAATTGTCCATAATTATATCAAGACTGTAGAATACAATATATTATTTTGAAAAAGAAAACATGAGCTATATTTTTATAATCTTAAGTTACTTCTTAGTTGTTTGTTAATTTTTGCTACATCAAAACGTATTTTTATGCGATTGGTCAATCTAGGAAGAATATATCTTATTTCAAGTAATAAGTATTTTTTATATAGCTAGTTAAAAGTGTACATGAATGAACTAATTCAGTACTTCTTTATTTCTTTTAATTGACATGGAATTTTACTCTCAATATTTTATGAGTATAGATTTGTGTACGGATATAAACATTATTACAAAATTATTTCGTTCCTTTGCAATTGAGCTTCAATGTATTCTACTTTTTCGTATTGAAAAAAAGTTTCTAACGATAGCTCACCAATTTTTTGTAATTGAAATAGTTGATAAGAAAACTAAACATTTTGGCCATGCCCAATTAATTAAATTTGTTTATTAGTATTTAGCTGTAAACTATGAAATATTTTGCTCTATTAGTATAATTTATTTAGAGATTTAAAAATATTAATAATTAATTAAAAAATAAATCAATAGAATAAAATTTTTGAATTCAAGTAATATTTTCCAGATAATAAAAAATACCGGTCAGTTAACGTGAAATAATTAAATAAGAATTTATTGCAGACAACTCAGATAATAAAATAAATGATTGAATTTAAATTTCGTGACTTGGAATTATTTTGCCATCAAAAATTCAGTAATGAGTGAAACGGATTTCTTAATTTATTTTGTATAAATTCATAATTATATTCGTTCATAGATCAGAAGTAAAATAACTATTATTCGTTAGCTTCGAGAATAAAACAAGAAATTTATTAAACTTTCAAGTTATTTTTCGTATTAATTATTAAATAAAAAAACTATTGACGGAGATATTTGTTACAAAGGTAACTTATGAAAATACTTAGAGATTGATTATCAAAAGGAAATATAATTAATGTTTCTTTGGGAAGATTTTACTTCTCGTAGAAATTTATCAGAGCGGGTAAAAAGGTATTTAATATAGAAAATTTTCCTCAATGCTTATTTTGCGGGGATTTTCTTTAAAGTTTCAATTAGAATTCTTATCTACGCAAACAAATTTAACGAGGAAAATAATTTCAAGAACCATTAATTCTTCGAATCGTATTTCTAACGTAACAACCTTTGGCGGCCTACTTCCTCTAGCTGCTGGAGGCCGCTAAAGCTCTCTCTCAAAAGCTTTTTAACATACAGCAGCAATTGCCTACCTTCAAGGTGGAGACCACATGACCCTAATATGTCCTCCTTCCGCTGCATAAAGCTGTTGAGTCCTTTGGTCTACCAGTCCCTTTTCAGCCTTCGGGCTTAACACAACTTAGGCTGTGTTTACATACCTATGAATATTAAAAATTCTTCTACTGATGAGAGATGCTTTAATAACTATACAATTTCGTGAGCATGAATTTACGAACATTAGCAAAGTTATTGTGTAAGTAAATAGACTACAGCTAAAACATTCGTAACCATTTCTCATTTTTTTTTCTTCAAAATATAATTAATTATACAAAAAAACTTAAAAACAAAACATCTTTGTAAAAAAATAAATGTACCTTAGTAAGTAAGTTGGCCGGTTAGAAATATCGTCGACCGTCTTGGCTTAGAGGTAATAGCTTTAATCAGTGGGTTTAGCGATCAGATGGATTTGTGTTCAAGTTTCAGAATGGTCAGTGTCAAATTTAGTATTTTTAAAATTAAACATTGATGATCTTTGAAATCTGTGTTATTTACAGAAGATCTAAAAGAAGTTTATCTCATATAATTATTAGCTGTATTTTTTTTGTATTTTTTTAACATACCACGTTTGTTTGTTATAATTGCATGATACATTATTATGATAATTAGCGTACATGCAACAAAATAAACCATAAAATCTTTAAAAATAAGTCGGAAGTTTTTTTTAAATGGATAATAAAAAACACAAAACAAAAATAATACAAAATTGATTATAATTGAGTTATGAAACCAGATTTAATTTACGATATTAAGACTTTCAAGTTGAGTTATAAACTTTTACCAAGGGTAAGTCGAAGTTAAAATTAAATAATAATTTGTATTCATACCACCCAACGTGTGTGTAAACATGATGTGTTTAGTGTGGAAGCTTTAAAGTCTGGGAAAGTGTATGTTATTTTATAGAATTTTTGTTGGCTTTTGACCGTACCATTTATAATTGGTAAAATATTGGCTGAAAAGCAAAACCTAGCTTTGTTATAAATATTATCGCGATATTATTACCACTGGAAAATAAAAAAAACAGCTAATTATTGAATTTTAAGATTATACAGATGTAATAAATTACATCTTCGTTTAAATAAGAATAAAATTGTCGCAAATAAAAATTAAGTTATTGTTAAGTGTGCTATTTTTATATGATACACGAGTGCGTCGTAGATAAATTAAATTATTAAATTGTATTTTATTTAAAACCAATTCTAAAACAAATATTACCAATCTGAAAAATCCAATGTGTCAAATAACATTACTTGGTACGATTTTCCAATTAAGTGTGACGTTGTTAGTGTCACGTATTTGGTCGATCGTTTGCAATTTTAGGTCTTAATATTTAAATGAATATATCTGGTGATTTTTTAAAATCTAGCCAACACTGTGTGACATTACGTGAGTACTGAAAAGCGTTACAGCTAAAGCCAATGTGCCAAATATTAAAAAAAAAAAACGATTAAGATTAAGTCAGCTCGTCGAAATCAACTCAAGACAAATGAAATCACATTCGGCTATGTCCGAGACCTCTAATTTAGATTGAAATTGTTTTAATTTGATATTGACTTTGTTGAGATTAAGAATTCTAAAGTACCGGGACACGAGACATGAATATTTCATATTCCAAGAAATTCTCACGTCCCAAGACTAGTATTTTTTGTGAAAATATGAACAAATTATTGTAATGTTTATTGAAATGTTATTTCAATTACAATCACATCATTATAATTGACATCCAAAACCAATGCATTGTTTTAAATCTATTTTTTTTAAAATCCATGTCTGCTCCCAATATGGGAGCTCACTTTTTTAAAAGTTTTATTTTATTACTTAAGGTTGATTTTTATCCATTATTAGTCGTTATAAATAATTAAAGCCAACCACGAGGAATGAACTTTAAGTAAATAATATCCTATTGATAGTTTCATT
Organism: Himalopsyche anomala; assembly: GCA_031772345.1. Taxonomy (NCBI): domain Eukaryota; kingdom Metazoa; phylum Arthropoda; class Insecta; order Trichoptera; family Rhyacophilidae; genus Himalopsyche; species Himalopsyche anomala. Next base: position 18,480,016 of record CM062824.1, read on the forward strand.
TAAAAGTGATGAGTCTAAATTATAGAGTTTATCACTCAAATAACAAACCGATCAAATATATATATTTTTCTTTCGACCATAAACTGTAAAAACTCTGTCGGTAACTCAAAACTCATGCAAACTTTTTTAAAAGTTAAACATTTCAAGAGATGACAATATTGTATTGTAAATATTTTTATTGGCTTTTATTACAAGAGATTCGTTTGATTTTTCCGTAAAAACATTTCCTTCAAAAACATTTTTCTTTGGAATCGAATTTATGGAGCTTTAAGTACTAGGGCGCGTTAGCGTCAAGGTTCTTCGAATCTCCTTCATCGTTTTGTTTTGGTAGTTTGAATTGTTGCCAAAGGAAGGGTGTGATCGCTACAGAAGTGATTCATCGAAAAATAATATTTCAGTAGTCAGTAATTTTATTCTCTATTAATGCAACACAACATTTGTCACACGTACGTACAGTGGTCATATATTATTTTATTAAACAAAGAAAGATTTTGAAAGATTCCTAATTTTTTTATTGATTTTCGAAATGCACAAACTTTCTTAGAGTATAAAGATTCTCAGACTTTATTTTTTTTATCGAAAGATTAAAATTTACTTATACAAGTTTTCCGGGAACTGAGGATTGCAAAAAGCGTAAATTTCCCGGGAATTTATTCTCGGGTTGTCGCGACATAGAATCACTAGTTGAGACATTAAGCCCAGACCTAATTAATCGCTAGAGAAAAGCTCTTAGACCACAGTGGCCGAATCTGTGGCATCTTTGGTTGCAGTGTGTCAAGGCTCGAATACCCATATATAATGTTTAATTTATATTTGAATTCATTAATGTATTTTTGTGATATAATACAAGCGTCTTAGATGTTTACACTGAATCCCACTTGTAGACAAGGTGTTTGGACGGTGATAAGCCAACTATTTGTCCTTATCTAGCCCCGTATTTTTTTCCTTAACTTCTCGTAAAAAGAGATGTTGAGATACTAATTAACAGATGGTTTTCATGTAAACAAGTTTTCTGTAGATAATTTTTTCTCATTTCCCTCAGCTCTATGCTCTGTTTCACATTAGAAGTGGACATCTTAGAAACAATAAAACTGACCGTAGTCACTTAAAATGAAGATAACCATTATATTAGATAAGATTAAAAAAATAGCAAAAAAAATATTATTTTATATATAGATAATTATTTCACTGTATGCCTTCATCAAAACTATGATATTTATCAGAATTATTTTTTACAGCGATGACTGTGGGAAAGTACTGATGCAATCGTTACATACGTGTAATAATCAAAGTATTAAATTATAAAATACAATACTTCAACTATGATTCGATTTCAGTTCTACAGGAAGGCTTAAGTAATGATAAAAATTTGAGCATATCCAAAACTATTTCGAAGTTCTACTAGTTAGATTAGGTTTCTATAATGTGAAAATTAGTCAAAATTAAAAGGATACTATTTTTTTTATGGTATAGTGTCCCGATTAAAAGATGTTGGTGGAGCTCAAAAGCATTTATATTGCTTTATAATTAGATAAGTTTTAAATTCGCAAGAACTATTATTAACTAGTCGTAAATCTTGCGGCTCATAATGCCACCGAGGCGCAGACGGTACCTATAATTTCTCTGGGCAGCCTTTCGCCTCCCATCGGATTTAATTAAGTCTACAATTAAAAACAGAGATTTGAATCCCTTTTCGCTTTTTGCAAATACATTTCTAGCGTCATACCTAACGAATGTCTGCAGAGAATTGTGTTGATGTTATTATTATTATGGCCAGCGCTTCTGGTTAAAATTAGGCCTTTTAAAAAGAACAACTCGCATTATAATTAATGAATGTTTGAGCCGTTCTTAGGGTTGTATGCATGTATTTAAAAGCGTAGCAGATTCATAACTCAAGAGAATAATTTAACAAAATCTAAAATTAATCCCGTAATTTTTTCCTTGTCTGCGAGCTTCATTTTATTTCAAGAGTTTTCAAGTTATCAGATTTTAAATAGTTTTTTTTTTATCTAAGCGCAGTGGTTAGCGTTGTGGGTTTCCGTGCCGGATCTCACGGGTTCAAGTCCCAGTTCGAACGGCATTTTTTCAATCGATTTATCAATTTTGAAGGCACCCATGCCACCCATGTTGTGATATCTAAAATAATCTCTTCCACCCTTTCTAATCCTTTAATAACTGGGCGTAGCAGGAGGGATTAATTAACCACTAGTCTAATCCTTTTATTCCTACTACTCTCTTTGAAAAAGAGAGATTGAGCGACTGAGTAACAAACAATTTTCGTAAAAAAAACTTCTGTTGAAATACCTTCATTAGGAAGCCATATGTTCCACATTAGAAGCGGACATGGATTTTAAAAAAGACAATTACAAAAGTTTTCTATTCTTGCCATCAAAAATACAATTAGGTTTATTGACTTTTCTGATGAATGAATGAATGACATTTAAAATAAAGTTGGAATGAATAATATTTTGGAAAATAGAAAAACGGAATTTAAAAAACAAACCCTATCAGAAGCTTTCAAATATCTCAGCTTTCTTAAAACGACGGGGCACATTGTAAAATACTACCAGTTAGACTTTCATGAAAATATTTCAGACATCCATCAAGTTGAATTGGAAGCTCTTTCATACATCGAGGTCAAACCTGCAAATAAAACAGGAATCTGAAGTGGTATGCGATCGGTAGGTTTCAGGTTCAAATTGTGAACAGCGTTTGATGAATTTGGTCTTAATCTTAATGGTGAGTAAAAATCAACGCTTTGTTAAAACTTTTCTTGATTTTATTCAGTGATTTATTATGCATATGTATTTAATGTAAATTTTTTTGAACTAAAATAAGATTAAAAAATATTTTCAGGTTGTCAGAACGTTAGCAATAAATAAAATATGAAATTAAGATATCAATCTTAATAAAAAATGGAAATCTGTGATTATGATTTATTTGCAGCACTTACAAAAGATTTTTTATTCTGAATCTCGTAGGTTGTCATAAAAGTTGTAAAAGAAGATTATAAGCATCATTTTGGTTATCTATGATTTTCATGTCGTTGGAAAAAAAACTTTTCCTATTCTGAACGGAATCTTTGCGTGCAAATAATAATTCTTTAGAGAAAAAATCTTCCGCGTAATTTATGTATGAAAATAATGGAGAACATAAAAATGTTACGGAAAATATTCATAAATATTTATTATTCTTAGTAGACGGGAGAATATTCAAGGAAGTAAAATAAAGGCTGACCGCTTATTAATTTTTTTCTGCATTTGTCTGATTTATATTAGTTCTTTTCGTATAGACAGAAAATATCCCTGCACCCTATGGTAGGCAATATATTTTTATTGCTTTTATATTGTTGTTCTATATTGAAATGAAAAATTGCATCAAATAAATATTTTCTTTGAAAATGTCTTTAGGATTCATCGCTAGCTTTTTGTTTGATGAATTATTTTTAGACTTTCGTATTATTAATTCTTCTTACATTTACATTAAGACTTTTTTCTTGCACATAGGTACTGTTTTTTTTTTTTTTGAATTGCTAATAGGCTTTAGCGTTATGGCACGGCCATGGTGTACTATGACAGTGGTCGGCAAACTTTTTGGGCTCACGGACTACTAAGTTCACAATTTTAATCCAGCGAACATTTTTTCATCGATTAGAAAAAAATAAGATTCGAGTTCGTTCACTATGTTTGAAATGAATTTAAAAAATAGTTTGACTAAATTTTAAGCAAATAAAAATGATGATGAATCGTATGTCAACATTACTTTGGGTTTTAAAATGTTTTTTTTTTTATTATAATACATACAACTCGGGATACAAATTTGAACTATTTTATTTTTTACTTTTAAGGTGTTCACTGTCAATACTTGGTGGAAAGGCATTATATTCAAAATAATACAATATTTATAAATAAATAATAATAATTTAAAAATAAATGTGGAAGTATTTCAAATAGATATTGTATTTTGTTTTCTTTTTGATAGGTTAAAAATAGATACTTATTATTAAGACGTATACACTATAGTGAAAAAGAGTAAAATTGGGGTTTGAGAGAGTGTACACACTACAAAATAAGTATAAATTTAGAATTTTATATATTAAAAAACTATTTGCACACTTTTATGTAAATAGGCTTGGTTGACAATTAAAAAAGTAAAAATAAAATAATCTCATCGAAAATTTTGAATATATTATTAAAAATATTTATGAATTAAGGCAGATAGACTTGCCAGATGTGTAACACCACGATAAAGATAAATATACAGACATTAGTCTTCAGAGCTTTAACTATTTGAAAACCCTAAGAGATTATAAAGCAATTTGTTAGCTTCGCTAGTATAAATATGTAATAAATGCATTACGTTTATTCAATCTTTAGCTATTTCATTGACATGCTTCTGAAAAATATATATTTTATACTTGAGTATTTCTCATATTTGCCGCCTGTGTGGTCGAGTGGTCAATGTTGTTGGCTTCGGCTACGGAGGTCACGGGTTCGAATTCCAGTACGGACAGTTTTATAAATTGATTTTTAAATCGATTTATCAATTTCTGTTCGAAGGCATGGATGTATGTGATGTTTTGAATTCCCCCCTCCCACCCATCCTATCCTATAAACGGGGCGTATCGAGAGCGATTAGCTAACCACTAGTCCTGTCCTAGCCCTATTCTTCTATTCCTACTCTCTTTGGAAAAAGAGAGGTTGAGCTACTGAGTAACAAGCAGTTCTCGTAGAAACACTTCTGTTGAGATAAACTCCATTAGGAGTCCATATGATCCACATTGGGAGCGGAAATGGTAAAAAAAATCTCATATTTACACATATGATTTAATTTTTTTAGAAGCTTTGAAATAACAAATCTTTATAAATTCAATCAATTTAATATAACTTTAAGTAAATATGGAGAGAAAAATACAGTTTATTATTTATAAATTCAATTTGGGATAGCAAAGAAGCTTTGAATAATTACAATACTTATAAATTAAGGAATATTGAATCATTTGTAAGTGAGAGTTTTTGGTAATATTGTGGAGACAGCATGTAAAATGTCTCCGCAACCTGGAATGAGAAAGGACACGATACTTCTGTTACACTTAAAATGTATATAATAAATAGCACGTAGCCTTCTGTGCAAAATAGATAATGACTTTCTGATTTTAAGGAATAATAAAAAAAATAGTTATGTATTTGACCGTTCAGTACAGTGTTATCTCTTCACGAGAAGACTTGACAGTGGATAATCTATTGCACAAACTTTCAAGATTTGAAAGCGATTTTTTGGCATATGTCTCTATTTTTTGTTGTTTAGCATTTTTTCGCTTTAAGTAAATATTTTTTAAAATATATTTGCGATACTTTTTGGAAACTTTGTGTATTTCGTACACAACGCTCCGTTTTTTTATTAGGTATCATTTTCAGATCAGTGTTAAATTGGTCAAATATGTATTTCAAATTTGAGATGTATGTAAGTACTTTTTGAAATCTACTGCAATTGCTTAGCGAGCAGTTTGTAAAACACTATAAAATCTTCTCGAAAAAAGGTGTAGTGATGATGAATTGCAAGTAGTCTTATTAAAAATTCTTAATGTAGATTGACAATATATTGTTTTCTTATACCACATTTTTTATTGAAAGTCAGGACCGGTTTCGCTCATCACGAGCATGTTGAGTTTACAGAGACCACCTACTTTAAAAGTGAAATTTACTGTTGAGCTACATTTCATTGAAAGGGTTCAAATATATTCATAATTTTTTTCAAACTTGTTTTTGACAAAAAAAACTATAAATAATTTAACGCGTTTGAATATTTGGTTTCAATTCGTTAATAATTATCGAATTTCATTAAGCAGTTGGAATGATAAGTAATAGTTATAGTATATAAATAGAGATGCAACAATTTCATGATTATTGAAAATCACCATTATCCCAAAACAACTTTCTGACTTGACGCTTTCTGTGAACCTACCGATGAAATAACGTTTATCTCTTGCTTATGATAACCCGTGCTCCATAATTTGGTAATCATAGGTAGAATATATTTTTTAATCCATGTCCGCTCTCAGTATGAAGCATATGGCTTCCTAATGGATGAATCTTAACATTTTTTTTCTACGAAAACTGTTTATTTATCAGTTCCTACACATTTAAAAGAGTAAGGATAGAAGGATATGATTAAGATAAGACTAGTGGTTAGTTAATTGCTCTTGTTACGCCCGTTTTTACGATAGGGTAGGTGGATCCATAAATCCATAAGTCTATTAAATAATCAATCTATAAAAGCTGTCCGTACTGGGACTCAAACCCATAAACTTCGTGTTCTGATTCAACGACGTTGACACTCAAGCACTCGGCCAGCATTATTTATTTACATGCCAAAATAAATTATTCAAAATGAAACAATGTAACAGAATCAAGACACAAATATTCAAATACGTAACTGAATTTTATTGCAGTTGTATTGATAAGTTTGCGTAGTCCGTGTCGTCGATTTTCAAAGAGAATTGGAAAATAAAGTAACAATAGAAAATAATACCGAGTGGATACCAAAATACAATGCTTCTCTCGTTATTATCAGAAACGACGTAAATATATACAATTATACAAATATATTTCACAATTGAAAGCATCGCTATTAAACCCATCATAGTATCAGACAAAGGAGGTTAATGTATCTGAAAAAGTGGAGATTTTCATAAAATATCATATATGTAAAAATGATAAAGTATTATTTTTAAGTTTGGTTGAAAATAAATAAAAAATAAGTATATTCAAACACTATACATTATAATTGATTTGATCAAGAGTTATAAAAGTTTTCAAATCTCTTTAATCAAAAGTTTTTGTTGATTTTAGGATTTTAATACCAATACAAAATATTTTATGAAATAGTTTTAACATACAAGTTAAAATAAATTTTATCCTTAAGTGATTTTAAAAATAATAATATCTTCCGTTATAAAAGTAGACAAGGACGTCATATTTTTTTTTGCAGGGATGTGGAATCGATACCGATATTTACAAATGGCCCGACTCCTATTGAAATAAAACTCAAAATTTTATAAACAGTCATTGCGGATTTTTTAATATCTACTAAAATGTATATTTAATAATTTGATTCGATACATTTTAAACGTCAAAGCCCTATATTTTTGTCAACAATCAGTGTATTAATACTTCACATGATTTGTCATAAATTTTCAAAACCAATTGATTATAATATAATGTACGATTGTCATACAGTTCCATTCCACTTTGTTATTGTATTTGAATGATTTGATTTCGTATTGTCAAATGACACATCAGGATTAAATCAGATTTTTAAATTTTATTTTTGTTTTAATGTACTATGAGTAAAGTAATGTATTCTAAAAACTGATCGCTTTTTTGTTTCGTAAATAGACATGACGTTATAAAATGTTAGATACAAAGTCATAAAGCGTCTCATGTATTTCGAAAACAAATCACATTACAACATCAATGCATTTAAAAAAAATGTTTTTCCAAACTATATGATTGAATAGAATAAATAGTCTAAAGTAGTGGCTTCCGACTTTTTTGACACTGGTCACGTTACAAACACATTTTATCAGTAACTGCAAAAAAACAATTTCACGACTACCCGTCAAAAATAAGGTATTTAATTTTATGATAATAATTATTTTTGTGTTTCTATTTATTGAAAAAACGATAACATAATCATAATTTATGATAACTTGTGTTTTCTGTGATTTCAACGCCGTTGGTTTCGGTTACGGTGTTTACAGGTTCAAATCCCAATGTGAACAGTTTTATTAATAAATTTTGGAAATAGATTTTTAAATTTGAGTTAAAAAACATGGACATCTGTGATGTGTCAACTTCTTCTCATCCACCGAATCCGAAAAAACAATGCGTAGCGAGAGCAATTAGCTAACCACTACTCCTCTACTAGCTACATTATTTTATCTTTTCTGTCTCAGAAAAAATAATGGTTGAGAATCTGAGTAGCAAGCAGCCCTCGCAGAAGAGCTACTGTTGAGCTGAACTCCAGTAGGAGTACATGACCTCCACATTACATTGACAGCGGACATTGTATGAAATCAAGCGTATTGAAACTTTGTATATTCCAAACCTTCCTTTGAATATTGAGAACCAATGGTCAACAAACAAAAAAGTTTTAATTTTATGAAACATAAAAAAAGGCTAGAGAAGGTATGAAATATTTATTGTAGCAAATAAAAATACGTCAGAAGTAGATCTATGTTACTGTGGCATTTGAAAGAATTTCCATACTTTGATTAAAAACTCTGAAAGAAGTTACTCGGGGGACCGCGAAAAAAACTGTAATACAAATGTTCCCTAAGATTATGTTGGAGGCTTTATGATAATTAAATTGTTGGCTCTCGAGAAACTTGTCAGTAAGTTAGTCAGATGTAACTTGAAGGCACATCGTCCATCTTGTTTTTCTCTTTAGTTTAACTATTGTCGGTGATTTAATTTGCCAGACGAGTTTTTCAAAAAGACAAAGTTTTCTAACGATTATAATAAATGATCGCTTTATTTGTATTACAACTTTAATAATGATAACGCACATTGTAATAGACAATCATTAAAACATTATAACTCGAATAATAAATGTAAACTTGTTCTAAAAATGGTTCTTAAATTGGGGAAAGTTTTTATAGGGTATATGAAAGTCAACGAAGCTGGAATATCATAAAAATCATCGCTGTTAATTTATTTTAATAATTTAAAAAAATATTGAATGAAAGAAAACAGTAATATAAAAAATACACAAAAAAAAGTTTAAAAAGATGGGTCAGTAGAAATCAGTACTGCGTAAACAAAAAAAACTGAATTTTTGAATTTTTAAACATATTTTCCTTATTTTTGTATTTGAATAGACTTTAAACCAAAATAGTATCAAAGATTTCTTTCTTCATATTTAAGATGATTTGTTTTTTGTTATCAGTAATGTTAAGTTGGTATCAAATAGAATCCCCAGTGATATCAAAAACGTTTCCCCCAAGGAGTATGTGCGCAGTCTTTGAGATATATTTTTTTTTCAAAACAAATTTTATTTTGAACCCGTATACAACGTAGGCTCATTAAAGGTTATTCATATTTTTCTTCCCATCAAGCCCCTGCCACTTTTTCTGAAACAAAGACTAACGAGAAAATTAATTGTTTTTTTGATTGACATTCTTAAGCGCGTGGATTAAATTTAACTTTTGATGACATGAATTTTTTGTCTGAAAATATTTACTCGGTGTTTTATTTATTTCTCTTCCGGCATTAATACGAATGGCTGTTTTTAAACGTCTACGACGGAAATGTGAGGGTGTATAAACAGATTCGTTTTTTTTTAAATAGCCATTAACTTTGACAGCAAATATTTTACATGGTTTTTCACCCCTTTTAACAGCTTTTAGTAATATATATTAAAATGTCCTATAAGCAAATTTATAAACACAAAACCTTTAGTATACTTACATGGTTAAGAATACTTGGTTTTTGAATTATAAAATGACTTGATAAAGGAAACACCGTAGACCACTGCTGGGTCAAAAGCGTGCGTAGAGAATAAGCAAGCGACCCACCGGTGTGCTGTTAGTGGTTGACTAGTTAACATATATTGTATCATTGACATGTATACCAAGATTATTAATTTTGTACTCTTAATAATAACTGCGTAATAAAGTGGCAACTAGATATAACATATTGTTTTGACTCTTGATTTAAGGCCAACTAATTAATAGTTGGCTATGTTCATTTCAATACGTAACTCGTTAGAAAATATGTAGTCTAAACTGTAAAGGTAGTTTTTCGTAGTAACAAATCATAAAAAATGTACATTTGCATTAAGTCAATACTATCAACAGCCAATTGTTCTACTCACTGCCTGGTGGTTCTACTCATGCTTTTTTAACTAAGAAAATCAATCCCAGGATCCGGATTGCTGGAAAATCGGATTTTTGAGCAATTTATTGTTCCAGGGAGTTCGGAATTCATTATTACATGTAAAAAATCAACAGTTAAATCTAAATTCTTCTCCATTGACGACCATATATTTTAGTTATAAAACTATTTGTGACGGTCTACCTCTGTTTTTTTATAAACATATTTTCGTATCGTTGTGGTCTTACCACCTTTCATATTTTATAGCAGTCGTAGACAAAAACAGCCAGAACAGTTTTTTTGTTCATACTTTTATATAAAATTCAGTTGCAATCATTTTTTTGGGTGGTGCATTTTTATTTAAAATCTTAGACACTGGTGTTTGTGATATCTCTTCTACTCAAATTGATCTAAAGCACCTATGATTTATGAAGAAAAAATATGTTGCATTGGCCGTTAACTGTTACGCCAGCTATTTTTGTGTATTAAAATTAGTGATATACGGTTTACGGGATTGAAAGAATGTGAACCCCAAGTTTCGGGACTGGATGCCGTAGTCTTGACACTTTTTATTTGATATCCGTGCAAATCCTGCTATGCTATATATAATATTTTCTATGATTGAAAATAAAACTGTTATAAATATACTATGCTATTGTAAAATTGCTATTTGCTTAGGTCTAGCTGAACGATAATTTTTATATTGCATACGAAAACCTTAACGAATATTTGGCGCTTATATAAGTTCTTTCTTCAATTGTTCTGTTTAAAAAATCAAAATTTTACTCTTTTTAGACGTTTTCAAAAGTTGCTTATAAAAACAACTAGTTGTAAATGTTTTGTGCAATTATAAATGGGATATATCAAGAAACGTACTTTGGTAATTGATTCCCATCTAAAAATAAATGAAAACCGACAATCTGGTTCAATTATGTTCTGTTTAATCAAAATAGGCGACAGATTGATAGTTACACGTTTATATAATACATTTTACCAAATATTGTACTAAGTCACAGCTGCTTCAATAAGCAGTGAAACGGGGCTGCTAGTTCACATTATTGTTAACTAAGTTGTGATTTCCGTTTAATTACTTTGGTGCAATTGTAATCTAAAATATCAATCCCCAGTTGTCATCGTACAATAATTTAACATCTACAGTCTCTATGACAAAGATATTATACAGTGAACCACAGTATTTATGGGGGTTTTCAATTCCGGAGAATACAGATTGACGTCGATGCTCGGTTACTTTGATCTAAAGAAAGGTTTGTGTAAAAAAGCTTGCGAAAAAGATTCATTCAAAACCGCTGCTTTTAATATGTACACAGACAACGGTGACGCGACTTTCAATAGGTAAAACAAAAACTTTCGTAATAAAACCGTATGAAAAAGCTCGTATTGAAAACTAGCAGTGCTTTCTTCGTTCCATCCCGACGCTGGAGTAGCGTCGTCCTCCTTTCTGAACACGTTTCAACAAGTCTCTCCCCAAGTGCTTCTGTATGAATCGATTCTACCCCGTTCCTTTTTGTATATTTTCTAGCCCGGAACTTTGTATCATATGTACTTAACAGAAGGAAGTTCGCGCACCTACATTGCGAGTTCCCAAGGAAGTTGTGTGTCGAAAATTTTTGTCATTGTGATTTGGCGACATTATTATGAGCGATGTCCCGAGAATACGAAATACGATAGAAAAAATGCAATGCGGTATTTTATTAGGATATCACATTACGAGGGGAATATGTGGAGAAAGAAACATCATTACATCACAAAATAAATAGATACATGAATATGTATTAAAATAAATATAGCTTAATAGGGTAAAATATCAAGGTATTTCAGTTCTACATTTTTTAAAAAAAGTTAAAGGTTGATAGCTATTTCGGCTTACGCCATCGTCAGAACTATGCTTTAAACGTACATTTACTCAGCTATATATACTGTCTAAGAAGAGATACACAATGCATCATATTTTTCACTCTAACATACTAATTCAAATTAGTATGTTCTTAGACAGTATATATAGCTGAGTAAATGTACGTTAAAAGCATAGTTCTGACGATGGCGTAAGCCGAAATAGCTATCAACCTTTAACTTTTTAAAAAAACTGTAGAACTGAAATACCTTCATATTTTACCCTATTAAAATGGAGTTCTACCAAGTAAATGCCAAATCAATAAATAAATATAGCTTATTTTGAGTGAATACGTGTGAACTATAATGGAATATGATACATCGTCCCTACTCTAAAAAAACATACAAAAGAATCGTTAAAATTTAGTATGCTCCCACATGTTTTGTCACTAACGACCTATGTTTCGTCTTTCGCCATCTTCAGGCGTTCAATTGTACGGATGAACTCGAACTGAGGCTTGGCAAATAAGTGTATCGTGTTTATATATAAAAAATATTTATCACTAAGTTAAGAAATTTATGGTGATATGGGTTATTTTGCTAATGCTAATATGTTACGGATATAATCACCCAAACAAACACAATCTCTGCAGGCCTTTGAAATTAAATGTAATTATCGTTAAAACGTCGTAATCTGAAATTACAAAAGATATTATTTTTACTATATATTATTGTTTATATGCACGTATTGACATTGCCATACCAGAAAGATCTCTATATTGTATGCCTGATATTTAGTTGCCTTATTGAAACTCACTTTTAATAAAACTTATCATAAAGAAAAGTTCTCAAAATACATATATTATGTTTTTCATAATTTTCAACATTATTAACTATTAGCGACATTGACGATCGTTTTAATTTTCTATAAGATTTCTAAAACATATTATTAATATGTCTGAAATATTGTTTAGCAAAAAAATCTCGTTCAAAAATACATTGATAAATAAAACAAAGCTACTGAATGTTCTATATAACACAATTGAAGAAACGTATATTTTTTATATCAAGTATACCATTTTAGAATTACATGTTAAATGTTTTGTATACTCTAAATTATTTAATACAGAATTAAACAAACAAAATAATTTGAAAAAGGTTTTTGAAATATTCAGTGTAATCCTTTTTTAGATATCGCTTCATAGATTGTTTCGTACATTTGTATTGTAATCGTTTGAATCCAATATTAATTTTGTAGGTAAAAGTCAGACAAATTTTATCTTTATAAACACAAGTGAATGATTAAAGCGTGCTAAATAATTTACAGAAATTTGTTAAAAGTAAGCCAATGAACAATAACATAACAAAGCAAGGAGGCTCTCAAAAGGATTGTGCTTTTACCATTCCAATGTAGGCATTTTAGCATAACTAATGAAAAAGCTAATTAACGCATTTTTCACTAAGAAACATTTTCGCATTGAAAGTTGTAGGCATTCAAAGATTTACAATGGATTTCATATAAAAGGAAAAGGACTTTAGAAATATACTCGACTGTTTTTCTATTCCTGGCAACGTTACATCCCCGAAGAAGTTCCCTTTTTAAGAGATCTCGAGCTTTTTATATTTCGGGCAGGTGTCGGATGCCAGCACAATTTTTTATTAGAAAAAATGTATGGTGGCAATGAATAAATATAATATGATATTGACCAGGGTTCCTTACCCTCGCAAAATTCTAGCAATCTGGAAAATGCGAGAAAAATATGTTTTGCTTTATGCCTTAGCTAAAAAAATATTTTTTGTTCAGCGTATTTATGACTGCTGTTTGTAATATATGCTTAAAGCAAAACAAAATTAATACAAAAATATATTGGCAAACACATGAATAAAATAATGTATTTTTTATGTACTTCATTTATCATAATTTATTGGAAAACAAAAAAATGTTGAAAAAGAATATTCCATGTATTTTTATTTTAATACAAAAAAACACGATTTAGCTAGATAATTAAATTAAATATTAAATACACACGTTTTAGTGAGTATTTTATCCCGAAATTAAAATAACCAGATCATCAGAAATATAAAAAAGACGTAGAGTGCTGCGTCAGAAAGTTATTATAATAGGCTGCTATGGTGAAAAATAGAGATATTTAAATAGTTCTGCTTTTTTAAAATACAATATTGCTGATAATAATTTTCTTTTCACGAAGTCGCCAATGTTAGAATTTGAATATATTAATATCATGATTCATTTTACTAAATAATAGTTTGACGAAGTCAAAACCTACAATTTTATAGTATATCGTATGTCTGATTAATATGTTTACAGATATCACAGGCTTAATATGAATATAAAAAAACACTCAATCGTTACTAAATAGTGTTTTGTTTAATTATTGATGAGTTATTGTTTAAATTTAAATCCAAGGTGATACGAACGAAAAAAATGCTAAAATCACTTTAGTAGTTATTTATTTGTCAAAGAAAATCTACACTTTTCTATAGAGCAGTATAAAAAAAGAATTTTTCTTTCATTTCATTATAATATCATCACAAAACTCCTAAAAACCTCTTGAAAAAGATTAACAATAGTTGTTCTCAAAATACAGGACAAAATATCATTTATTTACAAGGCTAGAAAGTACTGAAGTGGCAATACTGTTCAACTCAGACCAATAAAATATGTTGGATTTCAGCTTGTCAATACTTCCAGCAAAAACTTTTTCCAGGCCACTATCTCAGCTCATTGTTTCGTTTTACATTAAATAATAATATGTTTAATTGATTCATAGAATTTAGCAGTGTTACCAATAATTTAGATTTTTTAAAGCTTAATATTAAATTCATAGTTATTTAAAATAAATATAGATCGAAAATACGTCAATATTTATTTAAATGTTATTGTTCGTCAGATGTTATGTTTCCACTTCTAAGTAAGTATTTATCTATTTCATTTTCTCGGAAGATCAAAATAAAATCTTGGCCGTGGGAAAACGATTCAATTAATTCTTTTTTCATCACAAAATTATGACTATGAAGAAAATTACTCGCTTGAAATATATATCAAATAATGAATGTATATTGTTATGTTATATCTAACTAATGCAACATGTATATGAAAATGAAGACCAGGTTCACTAAATTGACTATTTTAAAAATGAAAAGAGTTAATCAGATAGAAACCAAAATTTATTTAACATGACCTTAGAAGAGAGAAAAATAGATATTTGGTCGAAACCAGCCAAATTTCAATTTAACTTGCTAAAGTCTGCTTTCTATGTGAAAAGGTGTTCAATTATTTTTTTGTAATATTCGAGTTAATAAAATATAAAATTTGATTATTGTTTAATTCTACGAAATAATTTATCGAAGCATCAAAAAAATATCCCCTCACATAAATAAAATGCAGTCTGCATATTGAGTGCCCACCGACATTTTTTATTTGATAAATGAAAATGGGTCGCTGTATTTTATCGAACGTGAATTCAATACCAAAGTAGTGGACAGCTTGGAACCAGATCTCTATAACTGCTCGTAAACTTTATAACAAAATGCCCTGTTGAGTGAATAAGATTGAATGCACTTCCCTGGGGGGGTCTCCGATGACTAAATTCACAGTTGTATTTTGTGACATGGATGTATAAATGTTAATATAAAATTCATCAATTTTTATAAGTCGACACATTTCGAGTTTATTGCTTTATTTATTTACAGAATCATTAAATAAAATAAAGTCTTTGTGACGAAGCAGAAACAAATTTTTGTTATAAACCATTTAAATAGGTCAAACTTATTTAAAAAATAAACCCAATAATAAATGTAATAATATTTTCCAAAACATATTCCAGAGAAGAATTTATGACTAGCGATGCGCTGTTTGATCACTTGGGGAAATTACATAACAAAGCTTTCAAAGAAGGAAATCCGTTGTATTAGCTATATCATGCGTCATTACTAGAATACATTGTGCTCAGATAGTGTGGTGAAATTTACAAAGTATTTATATAATACAATCAGTATCAGATCATACTCGTATCAGATATTTTTTTATTATTCTACAAAAAAGATTTTTCAACCATATTCACTTCTAATGTAGAAACTTTTACGACCATTTCAACAAATGTGGTTTTACAAAAAACGAAAACGCTCACACGAAATCTTTTATTTTCAGGTAAAGTAAAAAAACCTCTGTCATGCGCCTATTTTTTGAACCGGACATATGGGAGGGAGATTATCTATGCTTTTGAGCTACCGAACAGATCAAACGTCCAGGAGCGTTAAGCAGTCAGCTGAAAAACTATTTGAACGATTTTTTTTTTTATTTAATACTTTTCAATACAGAAAAGGGTGATAAAATATTTCGTGTCAACCATGACAGAAACATTCTTTTATTTTTGTTATAAATTCTTTTAAAATCATAAATGGTAACAATTATTAATTGGTGAAAGATTTTCACCACCGAAAAAATTACTTGAAGATATAAATAAACGGAAAAAAATAAATTTCTTTGTAGGACAGAGAAAAACCTCGTTAAAAGTTTTTAATATTTCATCGAATAAAATTATGTCTCACTCCTGAAAAAATAATAAATTTTCATAAAACGGTAAAAGGTGAGGCTACGTTCTTAATTATTAATCTTCCCTTTAGAAGTCTTTACGTTTTTTTCCTGGTAACTTTTCGCGGGGGTGTCACTTGTTGACCAATTTATTTTTAATTAAATGTTCTCCGTGAAAGCTGCCTCAGGCTGAGGCTTTGCACTTTGTAATCGAAGCACGTAAAAGCTTAAAAGCTTCAAAGTCCGTCTAGTCAACCGGGAATATATGTAAAGGAATTTAAATTATATTATTATAGAATGCGAGCTTAATTTATTCAAGAAATCTTGGTCATAATGTCTTTATTTTCTAGCAGTTCAAGCCTTTCAAATACTTGCTTAAGATTTTAAATCTATCTCTGAAATTATTAAGGATACCTACATTTTTTGTAACGTATATTAAAGATAAAATTTCGATTATTGACACTACCTTTTTAATTCATAATTAAAACTCATTATAATAGTGTTAAATGACAGCTGTTTACGATAAAATATTTTATTTATAAATAAAATTTGTTGAAGAACTGCCTTCGTTTAATTAGTAAGCATTATCAATTAAGGAAAAATACAAGTGAGCAGGTCTTTTGGTAGAGATAATAAATGACTTATTACAATAATATATGTATGCGTTTGTTTTGTAGATCAAAACCGGTTTGGTGTATCATTTATTTCAGAAAATAATTATTTAAAACATAAATTGTACCTAATGATATGTTATACTACAACAACATAGCAAATTGGATATTATAAATAGAATAAGCAGAATCTTTTCACTGTTTAGAACTTTTGTCAATTTTTGTCGGTCTTAATTATTCTTTAACGTGTTTAAAACAAAGAGAACTCAACGACAACTTCTACGAAAAGGAAGTAGTATTTACAAGAGGAAGGAACTCTACAAAGAAAAACGAGCATAAATTGTAACATAACTATGCCATGTATGCAATCTACGGAATGGCATCTTAAAAAAACTTTGTGTTGTTAGACTTTAAAGGCTGTTCTTTATATTATGTCGTCATGTTTTCTAACAAAGTTTAATTATCACTTTGGTCATATTTCAGGTAAACTACAATCTTCGCAAAGACGTTCAACCAATTTTACTTGACGCAGTACTATTGTTCTAACACTTTTCTTAATGGATAAATTTATCATGTAATGGTTTAACTACTCGTAGTAATGTGAATTACTGTAAAGTAAACTGAAGTCGTTTAAGCAATTAAATCAGTAATAGAATAACATAAATCACTTTTTAAATTCAAAACCAACCAAAAATTGTGAGATAGATTATGTTTTCACAAATAATCCAAATTTTTGACGAAAATTATTTTGATTAAGACTTTGTTGGTTGAAACCGAATTTTATCTAAGTTACGGTAGAATATTTTTCTTTCAGTGTTTATTTCCAGTATTCGACATTTTTTTGTTGAAAGATTATTACAAAATAAACGGTTTAATTGTTTACGGCCATTTGAATCAGCTTATCTGGTTGGACGGCGTATCGATTGTAATATACCAATATATATTTGCGGTGAAAAAACCAATATTATAAACGCTCCAATTGCTATATCGATATAGTATTCATCCATAGGTAAACCTCTTGGACTTGTATTCTGAAGGGTCCGTACCCACTTTACATTTTAGACAAAAGCCCAAGATGAATAGCGTTTTTCACTAAGCTCACGTGTGCTATTAAATATTCGGGGCATTGTTGGGGTCGGGATTATATTTTTCGAAGGTTTAGCGGTTCTTATTCAATTCGCGGACTTTACCTTGCCACCGTTTTTTATTCCTCTTAAAGGTGATTATTTAAACTTTAAAAACCTCAGAGATTTTACGTAACTGATGTCAATTGTGTATTTATATAACAAAGTATTCGTAATATAACGTTTATTTTGTTAATTTTAAATATTATTCGAATACAAATATCTGCGCTGCGCCTTGTCTAACTTGCATCAAATACTATAATTTCTTACACATACTATCGATTGCCTAGTTTCATAGAAAGATAAATAAAAAAATGTCTTAAGTTATATTTCTCTCTACATTCAAATACCCCTCTCATATTGCTTCACAAAAGTACAACTAGAAAAAATATTAGAATTCGTATTTTTTTCAATAAAAATTGCATCTAACCAAAACGCACTATTTATTTAAAAAAAATAGTTTAAATGTTAAAAAAATCAAATACTATATTTTTTAGCTTTTATTGGATATTTATAGATAATTAAATGTTGAAAAAGTAAAAGTAGTTTTAAATGTTTGTAAATAAGTCACTTAATAATTTATTTTAATTATAGCTGTCACTGTAGACTGTTACCCTCTCCCCTAATTCACAACGAGCATATTTTAGTATGAAATCATTTTTTGTGCTTTATAATGTAATTTATTAAACGTGATAAACGTGTCTGAGTCATAGTAATTCTTATTTGATAGTTGACAAATGTGAGGTCATTGTCGTAAAAAAAGCATTTTGCCAGACAGTAAAAGAGACCTTTTCTCATTGAGACCCATATGTACACAAAGAAATTGCACATATTAAACAGATACCCGTAAAAAATAAGTCATCACATTGAAGTTCGATTTGATACAAAGTAAATACTATCGAAGTATATAAACTTGCTTATGTATCTGTAAATTTAAAGGCAGGTAAAACCATTGCTGAATATCACAAATCAGTGATAATGGACGTGTTTTCCGTCTATGTTGTTCGGAGCTCAAATTCCAACCTGGAAAATATTCATTTTTATTCAGACTTTTTTTATTTTTATTCAGAATTTTTTATTCAAATACATGTCTAACGGTTTATACCTTTTTCCTTACCCACTCCTTGGAATAGGGGCGCAGAGTTATTGGTTTATATCACCAATTCTCTAACCTTATCTTGTATCCTACATCTTACCCTCTATTAAAAGGAAGATTGAGAGAATAACTCACAATAAATCTTCGCCTTTAGTCTCTGTTCTGGGGTGGAAATATCTTACGACAATTTAAAAAATGTCTCTATAACACGTATGGATTTAAAAACCAAAATAATGACGTCTCTAACCGATTATTAAGCGGTCCAAGAAAAACAATTAATTATTTACAAAATATTACAAAAAAGTTGACAGAGTTTTTTTTTACATTAAAGAAAATAAATACTGAAAAAAGTTCAAACATAATAAATATATTGTCATGTAATGCAAAGTTGTCGTATAATTTTAAAGATACACGAAGAAACAGTTCAATACATTTTTAGCTATGTGGCGTTCCCCTAGAATATTTTTGATTTAAATTATTATTTTTTTGACTGCATATAACATATTCAAAAAGTGATTTGTTACAAATTTAAAAAAAATGCCGTTTAATATCAGTTCTGACAGTAAATAATAAAATTTCTGATTGGAAATCAATGATAGCGTTCAAAACGGTTTTTTTTCATATATAAATTAAATCATAAAGTTGAAAAATTCAAGCAAATCGTGATTTTTCCAATACTAAAATCATCATTTCCCAAGTATTTGTGTGATAAATAACTTTTTGAATGTTTGCTCCTCATTTTGGTAATAATATTATAGCACTTCTTATGACATCACGTGCAGTGACAGATAGTTAACAATGGCGTGATGCCAAAATAGTCATATTTTAATGTTTGCAACAGTATTTTTCTGTTAATTTAAATTATTTCGAAACTATTAATCTATTGATCAAAAACATAGTTATAATGTGGTCAAAAAGTGGTTTTATATGAGTATGTTCTGATTTGACTCGTAGAGAGAAGACAAATTTATTTGCAAACATGTTGAAATGTGATAAATTCGAAAAGAAACATAAGAGGATATTTCCTGGTTTAAATTAAATATTAATTAAGAGCCGCTGTACCTTATTTCAAAGCCGTTGACCAAGCGTAACAAATTCTCGCTTGAAAAATGTAAACACTTAGGCTGTACTCGTATAAATCGTCGGTAAGGTGTAGAGAGTAGAGCAAGGTACGGAATTCTTTGAAAGGCTGTTGAGCGTTTACCGCATAGTCGGGTCGCGTGCGGATCCTCGTTTCCACGCTTTTGTTTAGTCCTGCGAGAACCATTTGAAAAAAAAACCTTTTCATTTGTGACGTACATAAACATTCCCTACATTTGACACCGTGTACGTTTCACGGTTTTTAAATTATTATTTCTAGTTTGCCCGACCTTTTATTTAGCACTTTAAATAAATCTTTTACGAAGATTAATTAACCTTTCTGCTTAATTTATATATGTTTTCAATTTTAAAAGAAACATATCTAATGTTTTTTCAAGAAAACAGAAAAATCTGATTATCTACTTGAAATTTGTATTGTAACATCGTGAAAGTGTTCTCAAAAATATTTCTTAGAAAGGATCTTTATGTTATACTTAAGTATTTTTGCCTGAAAATGGTGGATTGGTGTCAATCTTTCATGATGCCAAAAATAAATTTAAACAAAAGTCTGCGTTTAAATTTTCTTTCATAAGTGAAATTTCACTATATGAACAGCTCTAGAAGCCTTTATTCTGGTATTAGAAAACTAAAAATACTTAAATTATATAAAAAAAATGTTTTAAAAACTTCCTGTTGATATGTTCATGTATTTTTTAATAATACATTAACAACTCTTTTATAAAACATCTATATCAAACACTAAGAAATTGAGATGCAATAAAGAATATTGAAAGTTTTCGGAACCGGACGAGACATTAAGTAATTTTCTAAAGTAAAAAAAATATCTATGGACAGACGATGCAAATAGATTTTAATATCTAGAAAGGTTGATGACTGCCTATAAATTAGCAATCTGAATCCAATCAACGGGCGTCTCGCATAGCATCAGTGTATTTCGTCTTTTGGAATCGAGTCCGCTAAAATGGAAAACTGTTTTTCCCCCACAGTTGCATTTCATTTTCATTAGCCCAAATACCGAGTTTCACAGCGGTCATTTCTGTTTCTCTCTCCCTGGCTAAAGCTTTGGCCAGTGACCATGTTAGTACACGCTGATTTAACAATGTAAAAGCTTTCAACATAAGAATTCCATTGAAACGATATAAAAAACAAATAACGTTGAATTTTAATACGATTAGAAAAGAGAACATGTGTTTACATTAAAAACTGTGTTTTTTTTAACAGCGAATGAACAAGTTTTTAAGCGTACATGTTTTTTTGTTCCTTAAGGCAAAATAAAACAGTTAATGACTTTCGTAAAAATAACATCCTTATAATACGTACAATTTTGATAAAAAAAAACACAAACAAAAATATCTGATTTCTAATACCATATATGTTCATTTATATCACTCAAGCATTGACTTTACCAGTAGCAAAATAAAATCAAATGGTCAATTTAAAACGTATCCATGTGAATTTGGCTTTGTCGGGACTTCCGGAAACTTCTGATTACTATGTAGAAGTTTTACTTATTTTAACTTAAATACAAACTTACTTCATTACACTGTATATGGAAACCGGTTGATGGTAAAATAAAGTACACAAATATTTCTCAAGAAGTAGGTTGTGCTTGATATTTGTGATAGTATTTTTATATATTTTGTTCATAACGCGTAAGGATAAAAAAATAAAATTCTATGTTCAGAGAGCACACACAATTTTATAAACTTCATCAAGAAACTGACTTTTTAATGAGTTAGGTAAATTTCCAGTAAAGCGACAATCACTTGGTAAACTCGATAATGAATCGACCAATAATCGATATTAAGAAAATTAAGCTAGAACCAAATGACTTAGACCTAAAAGAGTAGATTTGGACGTAAAACACATGATGATAACTTTAAGGTAACCGAAAATGGGTGCCAAAACTGCCGATCTGCAAAATTTTCATTTAATAATGGTTTGTTGTTTTGCTTAAACTGTATATTTTGTATTCTATTTATATTTTTTAAAAACCGGGTTCAAATAAACTGTTTATTTATAGTTTGTATATATAGATTCAATGCGCAAAACATCATGTTTAGGTAAAATTCACAATAAAGAGTTGGTACACTGATAAAAAAAGAAAAAATATTACAATTGAATCGGTGGTATTGGTTTAATCATGTTAAACAAATAAAAAATATTTTTGTAACCTCTGAAATGTTTTTAAACACAAAGATGTATAAAAAGAAAATAATACTTGTTTGAAATTATCATTTCTCTTGTATTTCCTGAAAAACATTAGTTCAATTATCTCAGCCCACAATGTACCGATCTATTCTAAAAGGGCTGTTTCTTTACGAATTTCCGACCCAGTTATGTTTATGTTTTTTTTTTGTGTGTAGATTTTATTATAGGGTTACCTCATTAATTTAATTGCGTACCCGGAGGGTGAGAATAATTCTAAAAGATTTTTTTTATACTCTATATTACGGACAGTGCTAATTATCACAATGTTTTTTTTTAGCGTTTTGAGTACTTCATAAACATTTTACTTTTGTTTTATAAAACTTTTACAAATAGTGAACAGTTCTGCGAACGATGTTATTAAAACAAAATAATTGGCGTACATTATAATTTGACTGTATTATTACATAAATATATACGAGAGATATTTCATAAAGTGAAATCCTTTTAGAATATTTAAAACTGCTCTCAACGTCGAGTATTATCACTGCAATAAGCACAGAATGCAAAATTAGTGTTTTTAGAGATTTCTGATTGTACATCACTCATACTCGGAGAAGGTGAAAAAAAGGTAAATAAAAATACTTTCATAGAAATGGCTTTCATAAGCATTAAATATGGAGAAAGTAGGGGTCACGAAAACATAATTTAATCCAGATACAAATCCATAAGTCGATTGAAAAAATAGCCTCTGAAAACAAACGCTTAGAGATGTGAACCATTGACTGCGCCACTAAGTATCACGAACAATTTTAAGCTTTAAAATTAGGCTAAGAAACGGATACACTTATAAAGCAAATAAAATTAATCGACTGAAATATACTTTGTTGGACTACTTTAGAATTTGGTCATTTTTTTTCTTTATTCGCTCTTCACTTGTAACATAAACATATGTTAATACTTAATTGATCATCTCAACAGATGTATTTTTTTACTAGAAATGCTTGTTATTCAGTGAGTTATCCCTTTTCCACAGAAACAGATATAAAAGGTTGCAGTTTGCTGATGATTTTCGCAAAGCCCCATTTTAAGAAGCTGATTGTTGGGTGGGAATGTAAGCATTGCGGACATTCATCTGATCGAAGACACATACCACTGGCCACCGCAACTAAAAATGACGATTGCTTAAGTGTGTTGAATACCCGGCTAAAAATACTGGACATATAATCTTCATTAATATGTTTTGTTTTTTTAATACGAAACAAGAGTAATAATTAAACCGTCATGTATGCATAACAAAGCAATACAAACTTTTCTTTTTGTATTGATTATATTTTTTCTTTATTAACATTGTCCGCTATTTAACTGCAACACGCAAACTGACAGCAAAGTATAACACTGGGGCATTTCCGCTAGAATTGATTGCTTCAGATGTCTTATTAGGAGATTACTCAATTAATTTCATGAGAAGTTGTTGTTTACTAATTAAGAAGTGCGAACGAGAGATGTAGGACGAAGGTATGATAAATGGTTGAACCAAAAAAAATAAGCTAATTAAAAAATACGTTACAGCGGATAAAGTAGTTACTGGATATCCCTAACCATAAAAAAATATGGAATTAGCGGTAATGGTGTTCAAAAATCAATCTAAATATAAAACAATATTGTTATATTTGTTATTTCATTTTGTGTGGCAAGTGCTTTGCCTCGTTGAGAGGCATGCTCATCGTAACTCTTTCGTGAGATTTTTTAAAAAGTCTAGTCAAAGATGCAGCACATTTCGAAAAACCTTAATTGTATATTGCGTATACAAGATTTAATATGCGCTGAACAACTTTGGTCGCTGTAAGAAGACTGCTATAATGCCTGTTCTAACTCGAAACTCATTAACTTTTCCGGTTCTAAGCTCAAGAAATGCGACCCCAATACCCACATTTTCTTAAATATCTATTTTAATATGGGTGATACGATTTTTATAATTAAGGTATTCTTATATCATAGTTTTTTGAACCTTTTGTAGTTTTTATATGAATACGCGATAACGAGATAAGCGCCCGCTTATCAGCGATCGTTCGTAAGATAACTCATGTTCAAGATCAGTTGCAAATTTATATTTGTACTGGAATGACGTCTTTTTTACGCGCAACTTAAAATATGATTATTTATTAAAAAAACACGGATTTTTATAAAAAAATGTATGAGGAATGATGCAGAAAGATATTTTAAAGCCCTTAGACTATTTTTTATTTGAAATTCATAAGAATAAAGCCAATAATGAGGAAACCACTGGGGTCCCTAAACGACCCCACATCGGCAGAGAAGTATTTTTCTAGTCTCTGAGCCGCGAGAGTTAACAGTGTTATTCCGGTGTAGCATAGAAAAAGACACACCGCTTCTTATTAAATTTGTTAAAAAATTTTTGGGATGGACATCGGTGGTTTGTGATATCTGTGAAAAGGCAAATAATTATAAAGAGTGGATTTACATTCCAAAGAATTCTATGAAAAAATCTGTTGAAATTTTCCGCAACTTTGATAATAGTGCGACGAAAAAATATAGCTGCAAAGTATTCTTACAATGGATTTTTCACTCACACATATGTTAATATTACTCGCATTCGTAAGCTCACATTTTGTGAAAGAAGTCTCGTACGGAATAAACATACACATATATTTACATAAAAACCATAGTTTATTCGTTTTTTAATATTTTAAACAGTACTTCAGCAGCATTATGAATAAAACACGAAAGAAAAAGCTTTTAATGGTATTAAAAGTTAAAGATAAAAAAACATATTTGTGAAGATTATAATAAGAATCTACTTATCTATACACTATACAACAATATATTGACCGTATCTCCCTGCAGTGCGCATCTTCAACTAAACTAAAATGGCCTTGCTATGTATACACAACATCCTACATTTATGGTATGTTAAATTATCTATGACAAGTTGGTTTCCCACCACCACCCGTTGTGTATATGCGGCCAGAAATTATCTATGACAACTTATTGTAACAATAAGCCTATATCGATATCCAATTCCTTCTCTCCAAATCTAGCCAGTTAAAATCGAAATTTGAAATTGAACGGCCGACGGCCCAGTAAAAACTACTCGATACTCATATCGTATCATTTGATTAATTGATTTGTTAATTTATGTTCGATGAATATCGATGTACTATTAATTTTACTATTAATGAATTTACTATTAATGATACGATATGAGTATCGAGGCGTCTTTACTAAGCCGTCGGCCGTTCAATTTGAACTCTCGATTTTAGCTGGCTAGATTTAGAGAGAAGGAATTGGATATCGATATAGGTTTATTGTTACAATAAGTTGTCATAGATAATTTAACATAGCCTAGAGGTAGGATGTTGTGTATACATAACAGCCTAGTTGTATGGAAAAAAAAATATTTCTACGCTTGCTTTGATTCAATCCCAAAAAACCTTTTAAGCAAAACTATATTATTGCTTTTCATAAATTCGGTGGTAATTTTGTGTTAATTTAAGTTTCTTTTTAAACTGATTGTGTTGTACACTGTGAACCGTGCTTCTTCTCTTTGAGAAGCATCTCCAGGCTAAAAATCTTCTAAAAGAAAATCAAAACAAATATGTAATTTTTTTTATTACGAAAGAAATTTATTTTAAAGTTTATTGAATTTATAGATAACGATATGAAGTTCACAATGTACCAAAAAGTACATATTTATGCACTAATGTATCGTGTAATTAACAATTTTAAGTTCTCTAATAAATTTCAGACTCTTATTCATAATTCACTTTTCGTTGTTGTGTTATGAATTAGCAAGACAATTTTCATAATGATAGCTACGTTAGTAGTGTATGCAAAATTAAAACAATGCAGTACAGTAATAGAGAAAGATTTTAAGGCTTACAGGTAGGTAAGTATGGAAGGATAATTACTCCCATAGATTCCATAAATAATAATGTAGACTTTTAATACCCTCTTGCGCTACTACTTCCAATATTATTATGAGTAAGTTGTAAGTGTACACGTTGCGCATGAAATTCCCTGAATCCGAACAGGAATTGGAAATCTTTTTAGAGCGAAGAACCAAGTCAAGAAACACCAATAAATTATCACGTATAATTTATCCTCACATCTATATTTCACCCAGACTAACACCAATAACGTAATAAATCACAACAGAGACGGCGTGTATTCCATATTGGGAGTATTAATAATTTCCGTTGTATTATATGCATACGTAGAATCAACACAATATTTCGGTCGTGAGTTCTTTTTTGTTCTATATTCGAATAATTTCATTTATTGTGCACATAATAGAAATGGAATATGCAAGTCTTTATGATAAAAAAACGTTAGTTTCCAACCGCTGGACTAAGCGCATGAATACAAAATAATAAAATTTCTTACTGAAACTATAGCGCGAAAATGTTAGAATAATGCGCGATTTTTGCAGAGAAATACGACCCATTTATAATCCAGATGATAATAAAAAAAACTTATATGAATACGGAAAATTATACGCATCCACACAAAAGTCCCGCAGGAAAGGGATGATAGGATCATTAAACTATTTTTGGCGACATAACAACATAAAGCTCAAATAGGATGGTGTAATGTTTTAGAGGTAATAATTTACATTCAACATTATTTTTAATATTTGAACGAGAGTTTTATACGAACATTTATTTAAAAAAAGAGACAAAAAATGAAAATGATTGTTGAAAGAATTGAAATAAATATCTATTATGGTACCATTTGAAAGATACAAGTAAACTTATATTTTTGAGATATTATTGTTAAGTGTTTTATTGTACATAAGAAAATATTTATTTCGATTGTTATTTCGACGAAATGAAACACATTCTGATTTAAATAGTTAAAAGACATAAAGGTACATTATTCTAAACTTTTTTATTCTCCATAAAAATATTGAATATTAAACAACTTATGTATTGTGTTCGATGATTTGAAATAGATGCTTTATTTTTCATTTTCAACAACTGTTCTGTTGCAAAGCTTTAAATGTGGTAGCTAATTTGTAAAAATTCAGATGATAATTAACAGTGAAAAGTCATTTATAAATTATTAATAAAAAAATGTACATAATCAACCTCGCATCAAAGAACCGCAATCAAATAAATACAGCTAGCTGATAAAATATTATGTTAAATGAGAAAGATCGTACGAGAAAAAGTCGATGAGAATTTTCACGTTACTCGAAGTAAATTGACACCACAAACACCCACGTCTTAAATCTCAAATTTAACCTTACCGATAATCGAACCCAGACTTGCTTGATCGGAAGAGCAAGCGCTAACCAACTAAACCACAGTGGGCGACAAAATGAGCATATGCGTATGTAAGATGTTAAAACAATTTTTCCAAAACTGTAAATCATTTAATGATTCTTTAACCTACCTAACCAGGAAAATGGTGGAATAATTCTAATTCCACTAAGTTTTAATAATGAGCACCAATGTCTACGATTTTGATATTTATTAATTTATATTTTGTATTAGAAACACTTTGTTTAAAAGTGAACTAATTCTTGTTATCGCTAGTTATTGTCAAAACACGATTAAATTATAAATTAATTGAGATTTTATAGATAGTTTTGGTTGAGCTAACATTAACTTTGTAATAAAGTAATAATTATTAACATGAATTTTTATCATTATTAACTATAATATCATCTTCAGGCATCTTCAGGCGTTCTAGCGCATGGATCCGTGCGCTTGAACGCCTGAAGATGCCGAAAGGCGAAACCCGGGTCGTTAGTGACAAAATCCGTGGGAGAGTACATAATTTGAACGATTCAAATTAAATATTGAAATTCCACCAAGCACCTTCAGTCGAAATCTTAAATTATATAATATGAAGTTATTTACTGAAAAAAACATTTTTTTTTTGTTCAACATATTTGATTATGCTTTACTGTATTTTTTTGTTATATTGACATTGAATGATTCTCTTTGACATACAGCAAATAATAAACGTCACACAGCGACACGGTGTCACGTTTTGACGTTAATAGTACCTCAATCAAGGAGCAGTAACCAAAGACTACGAGCGGCTTACTCTTAGCCGTTCATTTGCTGACGAGATGAGAACCTGCGTGATCTGAATGCATTGTTCTCCCTTGTGGGGAATACCCTCGAGTCGGGTAGAAGTCACCGACGACGTCACCAAGACTCACTTCTCCTGTATCTGGCGACATACTTGACATGAAACCCTTCGAAATTTATACCAATTGAATTTATTATAAAATCTACGAATATATTCATTTGGGAAATTTAAATAAAAGTCTACGACACAATTTGATAATGATAAATTGTCTAAGGCCAGACGTACGCCTAGACGTAAGCTAGAATGACAAAGGCAATGAAATATTATGGAATTAGCATAATATAACTACGAAACTCAATGAAAATATCTCATTTGATATAAATTATATTTGCATTATATATGACAAATAATTATAAAGATAAAATACTTATTTTGGCCTGGTAATAACATTTCAGCGTTATGAGGTTCTAGTGACATATTTACACGAATTGATTTTACATTTAATATAAAGTATTCTTGTTTCAAAAGATGTGTTGTATTCATTAAGTTAAAACAAATTAAGAAAATTAAGGACAAAAAAGAAACAAATACGAGAGAAAAACTTATCGCCAATTGGAGTAATGGCAACACCTATCGACGAAAATATGAAGTTGTTGAAATCTACAATAATATTTGTATGATTTCTATAATTAAACTCACTTTAATATTTGTAATGTCTCAATCAATAACGGTTTGCATAAAAGGATTATTAATACAAACACAATTTTGATGCATTGTATAAAATAAATGTAAAAAAAAACATAACCACCTGTTGAAAAATATTGATATTGCTTAAATTTACTGGGACTTTGGTATTTTTCTCATCAACAGGATTCTTTAAATAGAACTGAATCAATCTAAAATTTAAGAAATAGTTATTACTAAAAAACGATTTCACTATTACAATAGCTTCAACGGGCTGAATTAATAAAATTTGAAGGAATCACACGCAAACTTCACACAAAAGAATTTTGTGTGAAGTTTGCTGAGGAATTGGTTCAATTGGTTCAATTCAACAGAAAAAAATACTCTTTTGTATAACTAACTACTCGTCATTTAATAATAACTCAAACACAATTAAAAAATATCCCCACGATATATTGAAACGTTGACGATATATTGAAATGATTGAGCCGTGTTTTATTTGAATTTTATAGACAGAAAGTGAAAAAGTTTTTATTGAAAATTTTACTCGACACATTTTTCGACGTGATTAATAAAACTCATTTATTGAAACCTATCAAATGTATAAATACTAGTTGAGAAAATAATTTTATTTAAAAAATACAGTACACTCTGACTCTAAAACATTTTCGGTCTCATATTTTTTAACATCTGTATTTCAAAGATTTTACACTGCAATAGCTCGAATGTTAATCTTCCAAGGCGGTCATTGTTGTATTGCCAACACCTGCTACAGATTAAAAGACCAATATAACTCCTGTTAAATAGTAGTATTAGACGTTTTCAAATAAAAATGTCAAATGAAAAAATATATTTCGTAAATTACTAAATTGACCATTAGTTAAGATTTTTATAATATATTTAATGATTGTTTTACTATTAATATTAATGATAAGTTATTTATAACTTACAGTTATGTGCACTCGTATTTGTTTGGAATTTGATATCCAGTCCTTTATTATTGAAAGCACTATTTTTTTTATATAAAAGGATGTAATTATTATTCATAAGTATTAGATACTTTTGACTCCATAAAGTATAGCCTCACGAGTGCCGAGAGAAAAATTGGTTAATTCAAGTCATCCTGAAAGATATTCCTTCCATTATGAACATTTTTGAAAAAAAGCACAGTGGATTAACTAATGACCATTCCTCGTTTAATATTTATTTTTTTCACTGGAAATACGTTCCACAGATCACCGTGAAAAAAAAACCATTTGTTTTGTTAAACATAAAAAACTGTTTGAGTTTTGAGAACTTGATATAAATGGTTTAAATGGAATATAATATTGTTGTGATAAAATCGGTGGTAATTTTAAGGTTATTCACTGTATATATGTAATTAAAATTGTAGCTAAGTTATTCTGGTAGTGTATCTAGGCTTGCTACGTGTTTTACCTGTAAAGCATCTTTAGACTTACACTTTTGAAAATTGATTCTTATTTCTGGATGCAAAGAAGATGGGAAATATATAAAAATATACAATACTAATTGAAATATTTATAATAAGTGTTTGGATGGGTAAATATAAAAGGAAATAAATTTTGAAAGCCGGCAGCCAATTATCTTGTTTAAAATATTATTTAAAAAACAAATGATTTGATTAAATTGATCGAAGCCCTAATAGCAATAGTCCGCCTTCTTATACCGCGATATTTCAAAACCATGTAAGAATTCCGTGCAGAAAATGAACCAGGTGTACGATTGTAATTCGATTTCATGAATTCGAAGCTACCATTTTTTTTATTGAATTAAAATAAATGAGAGACCCAATCCGTTAGGCCAATAATAATTTTGAATAGTGAAAACTCGACTTGGTTCCGAAAATATCATTGAGTGGGGGAAATGAAAGGGGCTTTCATATCGAATTTCATCAAAATGTGTTTACCGGAGCGAGGCAATTATGTGCGTCATGACTGAAGTGGTGAACCTAATAGCCTATTGATGAAAATTGCGCCACTTGTGTGTCGGGGTTTACAGTCACATAATGTAATATGGTAATTTGCGTATTTGCCGTGTTCTCGGAGAACGCCTTCAATGAGTATTAATCTCACATATCCGAGATTTAGGTAACCCGAACGATACATAAATATCTTTTATTGAAGTCCCTCTTCTTGCTTCGTAATAAGGCGCCTAAGTCTAGTCAATTACTATAAAATGGCACGGTATCATCAAATTATTTACTGCCATATAAGGAATACGTACAATTATTCGACGGTTTTATTATCAGTTTGCCATTAAAAAAAGTTTCGAAAAAACTATCACGAATACTATTTTTTATGATGGCCGACTTATTCCGGTTATTAAATTTGTCTACGGTTTGTTGCAATCGGAATGATGTCTTTTTGAATTCTGTAAAAAAGCTGAGCCACAGAATTAAGCAATAAAAATAACAAAGTACTCATTAAAAATATATTAATATGACAAAGCTTATGTTGATCCTAATTCAAAATTAAATTATTGATTGTTTTATTTTAGTCGTACTATGAATTTGTTTTATTAAATTTTACTCTTAAAATAAGACTTATTCTTTGTAATTATTACTTCTACAATATTATAGACTTATAAGCCATATAACATAATACTCATCTAAACAGACGAATAATTCAAACTGGCATCCCATGAAAAGCTTTCCTTTTGGTTTAGAAAATATGTTTTATCTTCCGAGAATAGCTTATTATTTTTAATCAGGGTTGATTTATACTTCGCGGTAACTTATTAACAATGAATAAACATCTTAAATGGTACTTTTGCTATTAATACAAGTGGTATGTGTTTCAAAGTATAGTAAGGATGGCGTTGTTAATTACTAGAACGTATCAAACTTTACTGTAAGCTTAGTGATTTGTAGTACTTAAAGACTTAAATACAAAATAAAATAATTTAACAGAGAAAAATAAGCTTAAAAAATAATGTATTTATGACTGCAAACGTTTTAAGTTGAGAATTTATCTTCAAGGGAATATAGAAAGATATATACAAGCTCGGTATTTTAGGGCGGGATGTTGTTCCGAAAAAAACACAACATTTTTCATGTGTCATAGAGCATTGTATGTAACTGCTAGACGCATTTGAGCCATCAGTCAACGTGACCCTAAAAAGCTTACATTCTGATGTATCTGCTCTTGGACTAGCGTCTGACAGTTAGCAATAGAATTTATTAATAAGGGCCGTAAAGCTACAATAAAATACGACAAAAGAGCTACAGAGCTTATTGTGTATAAACATATTACTGTTTATTCTGCTAACTTTTATGTTCGACTGCTTATAAATTATATCTTCAGATAAATTTAGTTTGTATAATGTTGCTACAACCATATATTTTTGGATATTAATTTAATAGAGCTTTAAGTTCAAGAGCATGTATGCGTCAAAGTTCTTCGAGTTTCGTTCATCGCTGATGGTTTGGTTATTAGCATTCCTATTCCATCGTTGCCGACAGAAGGGCGTGATCGTTTCAGAGGTGAGAAATCCATAGTGAAGCTAGTTCACGTGGAAACCAAAAGCATTAAAATTAAATTATTATGTATACTTTCCCATTTACCATATCCATACATACAATACATAAAGAAATAAACCAAATAATTACATTTTCATTATGCTAAGTGCCTTGTTTATAAGTTTTTGTTAATTTTTAGACTAAAAATCAAATCTATGAAGGGTCATTAAGCGGAACAGCTCTTGGCCAAAATCGTTTTAGGCTGAACTATTTTTTTTATTATTATTTAATTTGTATTGATTCTATCGTTCTCTTTCAAATTCATAATCCCAAATAATATAATACCAGAAAAATAATGGAGCTTCACCAAACCTACCATTATAAATATGTTTATGTGCTTACCTAAAATAGTTTATTGATTTTAAAAGTACAAGTCTTGACAGCTTTTAAGTACTTATATTTAGGTAAGTAAATAATTAACAATAAAACAATTTCTGTATAATAATCCCTGTTTGTTTAAAATACGTGTGTAAATTATGTGTAATGATATATCATGTATAAAGATTGCATATCGACCGATTCGATAATCAAAATGTTCAATCACACCTGATACACGTTCTATTAAAAGGATGTAAGCTGAAAATGGCAAATTAGTCTCCGAATTTAGCTTTAATGTTTGAAAAAAGAAGGGCGTGTGAGAATTGCAACCAGGAAAAAGGACCTAAAATAAGATTTTTCTTCAACAATTTATTAAATTAATATAAGGCTTTCGTAAAAAAATCAGTTTATCAGTCACAGTGCACTTCAAGGTTGTGTATATTTCATAATTTACTTTGGCTCAAAATCATCAAAAAACGTTTTCTGTGTCTCCTGTATTTTTTTTATGTGTGGGTTACGTCCTTTTTTCTTTCCACATTCGATATGGTATTATCAAGTTTTCATTAATTTTTTTAGAATTTTTTTACAAACAGTCTTTTAAGTTCTCCTTCAATCGCCAATGTTAAAACAATTGACACATGTTATATACTACAAAAAAAAAATCATTAGAAAACGTCTTAAGTTTTTGATTTGATTTTTTTTATTATGGTTAACATGTCGTTAATCACTATCATGGTCCCAACTCTCGAATCTTGTTGAGAAAAAAAATCATTTAGAAAAATAATACACCATTTGTGGTATTATTTTCTTTTACGCACTAGTCGGTACTAATTTAAGTTTTATTAAAAATATGTTATTTTGAAAAAAAATATGATAAAGCTTGATCCAATTTCAATGTGTATGTATATATCAGTTGAATAATGATCCGAGGATTACTAATTTGAGGTAACGGTACGAAGTATCCGCCATCAAAATTTTAATTAACAGTATGACTAACGTAATTCGACAAAATGATTTATTGGTGCCGTTAAATTGGAGTTTTTTTTTGTATCTATATGAAATGAGGGAGAGATAAAAATTCGCAATTTATATTGAAAAAGTACGCAACATTTACTTTGAAATTATTACACACTGAATAGTTTCATATTCTAGACATATTTAACTTTTGACTGATGGATCGAGAGCAACGTTTTTGTTTTGCCTTTGTTGTAAAAAATCTCTTTTACCCCTTAAGAGTAATTGAAATTTCCAGCATTTGATATTGAAATAATCATAATATACGTTCATGGATAAAACTCTTACATATTACGTCTATATAAGTGGAATTTTATACACGTATTCATATACCAGCCGTATGAATATTACATCAATCATTTATTGAAAAACTGTTTTGATTAAGTACGTCTGTATTCTGTTATATGTCTCATAGCATTTAAATTAACTTAACGGAAAAATATTAAATAGCAGTATGTCTTGATTGCAAATTACATGTATAATGAAATAAATTTACGTATGTAGTTGGGTAAATATACGAAAAACTTTTTCAATTAACATGAATTTAAAACCCGGATACGTCCGCTCGTGGCGTTGTCAACTATTTCGCAATAGCTTGTTTTTTTTTATAGAATCTATATAAAACCTACAGATACTTTAATATATTTAAGACTTCAATATATTCAACAATCCTTTCCCACAATTTATATGATACTTTTGGTAAAAATCACCTGTTAATAAATTGATTAAATAAATTGATTTTCATCCGCACTCAGAAAATTTGTGTTTATTTAGACCTTTCTAGAATTCAGGAAAATCACGTACGGCTTAAACTTAAGCACTCAATATGTATTTTCACTTATGAGAAGAGATACATGCCATGCCAGACGCGTTGTTTTTTTATATTGAAAAAAATAATAACATCAAGTAAAATCGAATATGATGCATATTATAATATAAAGTTATCGAAGAATTTTTACAGAGAAATTAATTTATTGATATAATAAAATATATGTTTGACTAGAAAAAAAAAATTAAGCAAATTATTTGATGAAACAAAAATTATTGAGTCATTAATTTGATTTTCAAAAAACGCTGCATGATAAATTATGTGACACACATTTATTGTTATTTTATTAAAAAAACTTGAGTCTTTTTTAAATATTGAATTTCTAAGCACTATTATTGAATTATTGTATTATCTTTTTGTGAATAGTCAAAACAATACCTGTATAAAATCCTAATGGATATATGAGACAAATGTGTTATGATCTGTTAATTACAGCTGGATTGTTTATTTACCAGTGATAGATAACACAGATAATGGCCAAGAATCGTTATGTTTGATATATTTTGCTACGCGGTCCATACATAAAAAGCCTCTTTATAGCCTGGCATAGATGGATGTGAGACGTGGGTAATATACCGTCGTCACATTACGGCATTAAAGATATTCGACTGAAAATATATTCAAATTCAAATGGAATACTGAAAAACTCGCTTAAAATTTTAAGAGGGCAAAAAGCTGCAAATTTTAGTAGACAACGTATTCTATAGACTAGATATTTACATTTTTAACAAAAATAGCATTTACAGAAACTTTGGTTTATTGTTGAGAGTAGGGATTCCAATCAAACAATCGGTATTCAAGTATACTAGGATCTTTTTTGATATTCGAATATTATTCGTTAAATGTTAAAAATATCACTAAACATAAATATTTGAGTAATATTTATTTGGTTTATATAAAATTGTATCAACTTGAGAAAACTAATGCGTCGTAAGGTTTGAATTGTTAATAAAAAATAATACGCATCGGCAAATGATGATCATTGTAAAATTGTTCCCAAGATGGCGTGAAAAATTCTAAAAGATGCTGTCTAAGAAAATAACACATCGTTTCGTTTGTGGCGTCTTTTTAGATGCCATCGTCGTGGTCTTCCTCGACCCACCGTCCACTTTTCACTTTAAAATTTGCATACTGACAATTTTAAAAACCTTTGAAAAATTTAAAAATAAATGGAGAAGTTTGAAAGCCAGTTATGAACTGGCAAGTAAAAGCAAACTTATCAAGCTTAATATCACACTAAAAACTCTTCCAAATAACATTTTTGTGATCTAGTTTTAGTAGATAGAATAAAGACAATACACACAAAAGATTTCTAAAATGGTAACAGTAAAGTTATGATTTAAAAATTTGATTAATGGAAAGTATTGGTAAAATGAAGCACAATTTACAATTTTGTACAGAAAACTATGAATTTAATTGGAAAAAAATGTACGTTGAGAAAGTGATTGATCTTGATAAATTGTGGTTTATTGTTATAGCTACAGTGTCTTTCAATCACGAAAAAAAAACAAATGGCACAGTACAAGTAGTTATACTACTTGTGATTGAAATAATAAACAAATCTACTACAACTATGTATGTATGTAAGAAATTTCTCAAATCATATCGGTAGTCCACTGATTGTTGCTAACAGTGTACGTAAATGAAATTTATATTTATTTTAAAATTATGTGAAATTAAAAAAAAATGTTTTGAATGTTATGGAAAAACAAAAATTTTATCTCTGAATATATATGTTGATATATTTGACTCGGCTTTTATGCAAACATTGTCATTTCATGTTGACCAGAAAAAAGAGTAAATAAATGTTTGGATTAGCCTTTAAAGCTTTTGGCAATTGTGCAAACGTTTTGAAACGAAATTGGTATATGATGTTACGGTTTAAAAATAGCATCAGCCTGCACTGAATGAAATTAAAACTTTGGAACGATGATGGAATGTCAACAAGCAGAAAGCTTTTTGCAAAATTTTGCTTTGAATTAAACATGAATAATTAATTATGAGTACTTAAAAAATCGATTAACAAAGTTTTGTTGTATCTTTCATGGTTTTTTGTGTTAAAATGGTTCCTCGACGAAAATATCAAATTCCAGAAAAGATATTTTGTACTTCTTGAAAGTGTAGCGCAGAAAGAAATTGTCCTTCCCCAACATCATCAATCTATAAAAATATGTTATGAAAGTTTTCAACCACTTTTGACTTAAAACCGTTTGTTGAAAAACGGTTGAAATTCTCAGTTAGTCCGAATGACAATTTAAGTTAATATTCTACTCTTTGTTTTCTTTATAGAAATACTGATTTCACGGCCGCGGTCAGTGACACTTCTCCAGAGATTTTTTGATTTTTTTGTAGGCCCGGAGGTAGAATAATGCTCACTAAGTTTGGAGTATCTGGGTCAAAATAACAATATGCGCTGGCAACCCTAATTAAAAGGTATTCAATGATGTTGCTTAATGCAAAGCTGTTAAATTAATTAAAATTTGATTGCAAAGATATTATTTTTTATTGGTCACCAAATTATCAAAAAAGCAAACGCTTCAACATTGAAATATAATAGTGTAATATTTCTGAAAAAAAACATCTTTTTAGATACATTTCGAAAAATATTAATATTTATAATTTATCTAATCGCTATATACATACGTGTTTTTGCTATAAGCAAAAAAAATAATAAGAGGTTGTAAATCCCTAAAATATTAATTCTTAATGTTCTATGGAGAAATACAAGCATAGAAACATTAGTAACATACTAAAGACTGCTACAGCAATGGTATTAGGATACATTATTCATTTT
This sequence comes from Himalopsyche anomala, assembly GCA_031772345.1. NCBI lineage: Eukaryota > Metazoa > Arthropoda > Insecta > Trichoptera > Rhyacophilidae > Himalopsyche > Himalopsyche anomala. Next base: position 18,517,620 of record CM062824.1, read on the forward strand.
GATGTATTTTTTATGTTGGACTTATTTACCCTACTATCCCGTTTTGTACATATGCGTGTAAGTTGTTGTTCAACGTAGTGCTTAAGTCATTCAAATAGTTATTTATGTTTAAGGCTAGACTTCAAACAGTTTTGACTTGAAGTTGGGTTGTAAAATGTTAAAATGTCATTTACGATTGGAGTGTACTTGTTTTTAATAGCGGACTAAAACGAATCGCTAGAGATTATACATAAACGCTAGACGCCTGAGAGTGCTTGTATCTACACTATTAATTAAATCATGTTTGTACTTTGTATTCGTTTAAATTAACTAATGAGAACCACCGATTAACGATATTAAATTGCCTTTTAAATCTGAATGAATTATATTCTAAAGACTAATCCAAAGAACTACTATTAAAATTCTTATAAAATTAATAATATTTTACCGATACAACTAGAAATTTTCAAGATATCAATAAAATGCGTGAAAGTTTTCGAAATACAATATTACGATGAATAATATTAATATTATACCACCAGAGTGCGTCAGAATACAATATATTATATAATAGCAATGAATCTACCAAAATATGTATAAACATATTCAATTAAAACTATAATTTTGATGATAATGTGTTGTTGAAATGCTTAGGTCATTATTTAAAGTGTTTATTACTTTTCCTTTTTTAAGTATATAGATTTATTTAAATATCTTAAAATATATTCAATGATGGATTGATCACGCTTTGTAACTTTTAATTCATTCTAGATAAACAAATTATTTAAGAGAAATCATAATAAGACATAATAAAATAAATATAAAATATAAGTTTTAGTACATTATTCATCACCTCCTCAATCAATAGCTGAATAAAACAAGATACATGTTGGGATTTTATTTTTTATTGAATAGAATTATGCGTGACAAAAAGACATACGTTACAAACATACATTTAACTGACGAATATAAAATAATTATAAACGATTAAGTCAAATATAGCCAAGGGGCGGTTTGAATCTTTCCGTACATTTATCGAAAGCTTAGTAATTAGTTCCATCAGGCGAAATCGCGCAGCAAAATCAAATACATATAGACAGCTACCGAGTACTTATTAGTCAATACAGATTATGAATGTATTAATTGGGACAACGGATTAATGCTGATGGAAAGTCTATATATAAACCATTAGTAATTTTATCGCTAATGACATAGATTTATGAGCAGTTTTATATGATTTATATGCCATGTAGAGATTGCAATCTTTGGATATTCCATATTTGTGTTTTTCGAAAAATCAGAAATGATTTACAATAAAGCATATAAATAATATACATTTTATTTGGAATCAAAATTAAAACAAAATATCTTTCTCAAATACCAGTACACATTGCAAAATGGAATGAATTAATAAAAAATAGAGTGTCAAATGGTATTGGTAAAGACATAAAAATTATTCATGTCAACAAGTTTTGAAGTTTTGAAGAACAAGATGAAGGTAATCTTATAGAAAGAAACAGTTTTGTGCAATAAAAAATTGTATGAAATTAATTTAAATTTATTCATATGAAAACGATAGATTAATAAATTGCTTTTCTATTATGACAAAGCATACAAGAATGTTAAAAAGAAATAGCAATTGGAAAGAAAATCTGTCAAATAAATTCTGATAAAATATACATTAAAATACAAAAATAGTACTTGTCTGAACTCATTCACGTCTATGCAGAGTATGCTAAGATTAAAGGCAGTGTCTTGCAACGATGTCAGAGCTCTTCCCAATTGCATTACCATTGGAAGACTGGTTATAGAGTTTGGTTATAACCCACTAGTCCTGTCCTAGCTGACTATCTCTACACTTTCTATCCTTAATCTTTTTCAAAAAAAGTAATAAGCAGTTCTCGTTGAAAACTTCCGTTGCGATACTACCATTAGGACGCCATATGTTACATTAGAAGCAGAAATGGCTTAAAATAAAAAAAATGTTAAAATTACAAAGAAACCTATGACCAGTAACATGTTTCAAAATGTCAAATAGAATGTAGCGATAGTAATTGATCGCTCTTTTTATTAGTAAATATATTTTCCAAATGTTTAGACATAATAAAATTTTGCACAGTTTGTAGTCGAAAATTATACAGCCCTTTAACGTTTACTGCCATAAAGGCATTACTTTTTACTACGAACCCCATTTTGGTGTTATAAAAATTTCAGATAAGGTTACGGTTAAGATTCTTAACTTTTATGCCGTAAATACCTGTAGGTATTATTCTACAAATAGAGCAATTACTAAAATATGGACCGTTAAATATTTAATGGAATCATCAGGGAGCTGCTCAGATTTATCTTTCAGGTAAATAGAAGCTTCTCCTTACCAATTGTCATAGTAATGCGTTAATCGCCAGGCACGATTTGGCTTTAAGTTTCCAGTCACATTTTTATAAATAACGTTAAGTGTTGCCATTCATTTAAAAGGGAATAAATTTTTGTGAGGAGAGAAAGCAGATTCAAGGGAATTCAAGAGGGGTGGATCTAAAAATTAAATAAAATGTGTTTTTGAAACTTCAAATGAATCTTGTAAATTGCTTTTTACCTGATTTCTAAATGTGTAAGGTAAAAATGTAATATAAGTACTAAAGTTTTATTTTACTAGTATTTGAAAGTGGTACTGAAGAGTGTACATAGATACCACAACGTCACTACTATATTAGTCACTTACTTGTACAAAAATAAAAAAATTGAAAAGTAATTTTTAAATTTGTGTGAGTTACATTGCACCTAAAAATGCTTAACAGATACCATAAAAATAATACAAATTTAGAAATGAATGCTTGCCATTCTGTTGTAGTTTTGAGTTTTTGTATGTTTCATTATTATACAATCTGTAAGAAAATGAATTTAATCCACATTAGAAGGTTAACTATTTGGTATAAAATAAAACAAAAATGTTTCGTTTTAAATATTTCTTGGCAAAAGGTTTAAATATTTAAAAGAATTAAGAATTTTTGCTGGTAAAATCAACAAGACGTTATTCGACATAATGAACATTTTATTTTTTTAATTCAAATAAAAAGAGATTGCTAAAAATATACGTTGAATGAGCTAAAGAAACTTTTGATAATTTTTCATCAATCTAGATAATAATAGTCGATAAGGTTTGTTTGTTGGCCGAGTGTTGGCTGTTTGTATGCCCGCGATTTCGTCTTTTTGATGACGTCAAGAAAGATGGAAAGAATAATATAAAAACTGCAGGGCTGTCGATATTGGATATAGCAGCTCAGCAGGGTAGCTCAATTATGATTTGTATGAATATATATATTTTATTACATCCGCTATTTGTATATTTTGTTTTGCAGTCCCGGTGTATTTTAGTTCTTTTAGAGAATTGGGTGTATTCATAAAAAAATCCATTTTGAGAATTAATTACGTTTAGATTTTCTGGCGTATTCATTAAACAGGTTTGCAATTTATTTTTCACGTCAGTAAATTTTCTGACTATTTAAAAATGCAACTAAAATCCCCCCGTTGAAGGCAACGGGCTTACATCTGGTCACATCTTAATTTGATAAAAATCAGAAATCAGCAAATATGAATCTATCACTGTATATAAATGTCATCGTTCACAGTATGAAGTAATATTGCTTTTTTGTTCATTCATTCATTCATAAGTTTATAAACACGTTCATAACTTACGTATGAATTTAACGAAAAAATATGCACTAAAAGAATATTTTAATTGGTAAAGCAAATATACAACTTTCAGTCAAAAACTACACAAATTGAAATAAATTTCAAAGAAAAATTCGTTTACAACTAAAACGGTATTAAGAAGAATTTTTCGACCGCAAAACGAGACCTTTTTCTTTTTGCTTTACCTTCGCCTAGAAAACTTTAAAGGTTTGTCTAAAGAACCGCGTATTACAAGAAAAAAAATCTGAGATGGATAAAATGGGTAAGCAAAATCAGTCGGATATTATTACCATGAATAATCCTTATAGAGTGGCATCGTATTACCATTCAATTTACATTGTTAATAATAGATTGCTGTTGTTAAATCTTTTAGTAATGGAATACACAATGCGAAATTCAAGAATGAAGCGTCGAAATTCAAAATGATTGTTTCATTCATATAATATAATATTACATTTTGAAGCCGACTTATACAATGTAGAATTCACATTTTGTAAAATTAATATTCTAAATTTACAAAAAAAGATTGTCATTCACATCTATTCCAGCTTCAAAAAGGTTTTAAACAACGATGGTAGTAATTTATATCTTCATTCTTAAACAAACTAAGTAACGTGAATTATTGTATACTGCCTATTATTATGTATATTAAAAATTTATATGGAAAACATCTTTAGATATACTTAATTATACTATATACCAATTGTTTTGTAACATTTAAAGCTTCGAATATTTATAGTAACATAACATTCATTAAGCAAATCTAGGAAATCATAATATTATGATACACCAAATTGTATATTAGCTCTCACCCAGCAGTCGTGGAAAATTATTTTTAAACATTTTCAATTCAAGCTTTGAGTTGTATTTTTTTTTTACATTATAACTAATTTAAATAACTAGAATTAACCATTTTTTATGTCTTTCCACCAATAAGTAACAGTGACTGCTACCAAACAAAAATGTCAACTAAATATACTAGACCCAAACAATTGAATAAAAAATAATATCTTATATTGAATGAAAAAATAGATCTTATAAACATATTTGTTGATAGAAGATCAAATAGAACAAACATAATGTTGTATATACTGATATGGTATAAAATAACTTATGCAAGCAATTATACTTCAGTAAGATTTATAAGATGTTGGTAGTATATATTCTAGCGGTGAATGATGAAATATAATCTATATTATATTTCATCATACTTTTTATAAAATAATTTATTATTTTGTGTCTAAGTTTGGCTGTTGCAATGTCAGAAAATATTTCATTAAATGTTAAATAATTTTAAAATCACAACCAAGAAAAACAAATTCTCTTCTCACTCTCTTGGTTCGATGGAAAGCTGAAAGAAGCTGCTTTTTGAGTAAATACTGTGTTTCAAAAAAATTAAAAAAAGGAAACAAATTTTTAAATTTACTCATCTATTCATTGATTGTGCTGATATTAATAAGAACCCGACGAGGCAGCAGAGTTTCATTCTATTTGCAATCTAAATGAAAAATACAGATATATCAGTTCATTTCTTGTTATGAATATGTGACCAGAAAGTTTACAGTGAGCTTTCACAACACAAATACAATACAATAATTTATACCACACACTTTTGGACCGATGCAAAACCCATATTCTTAATCCTAAAATATTGTTCTAAAAAAATCTTGCAATTTATCAGATAGGTACTGAGTTTGTTCTACTACTTATGCTGTGATTAGCAAACAATCGCTGATTTCACAACAGCCGTTTATAACGCAATAAAGGTCAAGACGACAAATAAAGTTCACGTTTTTGTTTCAATATAATAGTGCAAATAACCATTTTTTACAAATTGTGCAAAAAAATATAAAATAAATAAAATATATGAAAAGATAAACTGCAGCATGTAAAGACGTCTTTCCGTCTTGAGGTAAAATGTTTGCCCCGCTCTCAGGAAAGATGGTCACCGGCCGTTTACGTGAATCGCCTCTCATTTGAATAGGTCCTGTCGCTAATTAGCCGGCTGACCGCACCGGCACAATGGGGCAAACTTACCCCAGGTAGCCGTGGGGTGATTGGGTTCGGATAACTTTGTTAGAACCCATCCTGAGCAAGTCACCTCACCGTTGAGCTAGTATGCCGGTGGGAAATTTTGCATACCGCGAGCGTGTGGGTTGCGATCCCCGTTTAATACATTCGATTACAGTTCCGACGATTCTTGGAGCTGTTTTCCCGGAGGTTATGTGCAAGATTTAACCGCAATATCATTATTTTCGGTTATATGGATAATCTTATCACGGGATTGTAGTAATTTTAACACACTGAATGCTCGCAGATAAGTTTACAAATACACCTAGGCCTCGTATAACACGGTTTTATACAACACGGTTTTATACAACACGGTTGTATAAATTGTGGCATATTTTTTATACAACACGCTTTATGTAACACGGTTTCAAACAAAAATTAATTTAAAATGTTTAATTTGTACGTCCGTGTAATGTGCACATGACAAATCTTACTGAGCATGTCGAGACATGTCAATTTTGTTTGTTTCGATAAATTGCAGTTGCGCTCTGGCAGTCAATGGAGCAGTGCATATTTCTTCGTAATCCGTAGATTATTCTGGGTTATTGTTTGTATGTATTTATACACTTTACATATTTCATTTTATCATTATGTATATGTACATAATAACCCTTTATAATTTATACAAATTTTATAGATTTAATCGTATCAATTTATTATTTATTTGTAGATGAAAAATATTTAAACCCCAAAATGTCGACAGTTACGGATAAAATTAAAAAGAAGAGAAACTTTATTTCTATTGAAAAAAAAATAATATCCTAGATTGTCTTAAAAGGGGGGAGAGGCCGTCATCACTTGCTAAAATTTTTAATTTAAATGAAGCAACAATTAGGACGATACAAAAAAATGAAAACAAAATTAGATCTATAGCTTCAGCAGGATCATCTGTCAGTGCGACAAAGATTTCCGCATACGCTCAGTAATAATAGAAAAAATGGAAAGAGCTCTTATGATATGGCTAGAAGACTGCAATGACAAAAACATTCCTATGGACAGAAGCATTATACAAAAGAGGGCACAAAAAATTTATGATAATTTAAAAATAACTGAACAATCGTCATCGGAAGATCAAAAACTCATCTCACAATTTTTCTGCTAGTAGAGGATGGTTTGAAAATTTCAAGAAACGATTCTCACTACATAATATAAAAATTCGAGGAGAAATTGCGTCAGCTGATATAGAATCTGCTAAAAAATTTGTTCCAGAATTCGCAGATATTATAAAAAATAAGGGCTACACACCAGACCAGATATTCAATGCGGACGAAACGGGATTGTATTGGAAGAAGATGCCGCAACGAACCTACATATCAAAAAATGAAAAACACGCGAAAGGATTCAAGGTGGCAAAAGAAAGAATATCTTTACTATTCTGTTCTAATTCTTCAGGAGATTCCATAATGAAGCCATTACTTATTAATCGATCCTTAAGCCCCCGAGCACTAAAAGGTTATGAAAAAAAGAATTTACCTGTTTATTGGAGAGCCAATAAAAAGACTTGGACCACAAGTATTCTTTTTAAAGATTGGTTTTACAATTGTTTTATACCTGATGCAAGAGATTATATGAGAAAAAAGAATCTTGATTTTAAAATATTATTGATATTGGACAATGCACCAGGACATCCGCTCGATTTAAAATATCCTAATGTGGAAATATTATTTTTACCACCAAATACTACGTCTTTAATCCAGCCCTTAGACCAAGGTATAATTTCAACATTCAAAGCCTATTACATTCGTCGAACATTTGAAAAAATATTAGAAGACATCGATCAAGGTGAAAATTTAACACTTACTCAAGCTTGGAAAAAATTTTCTATTCGAAATTGTGTCGATATTGTTGCTGCATCCGTTAAAGAAATAAAACAATCAACTTTGAATTCTTGCTGGAAAAAACTATGGCCAGAAGTAGTGTCTAGAGCAAATCTTCTACCACCAATAGAAGATGAATACCAAAGGACAATAAACATTTGTCGTGGTATTGGTGGAGAAGGTTTTAATGACATGGATATTCATGACATCCAAGAAATATTGGAGGATCGTATGTTGAACGAAGAAGAATTAGTCGAAATGTTAGATGAACCCACCACAATTAACGACACAGAAAGCAGTTGCAGCGAAGCAGCTACATGTTTCACATTAAAAACGATAGATGACGGTTTGGAATTGGCAATAAAATTAGAAAACTATTTTATTGAAAAGGATCCTATAATGGAAAGAAGTTCAAAATTTAAGAGGGAGTTGCAACAGATTTTGGAACCTTATAAGGAAATACGTAAGGATTTATACGCTAAAAGCAGACAATCGCTTATTACCGAATTTTTGAAGGCTAAAACCACAATAACTCCAGAGTCCTCCGATGATGAAAACGTACAACCGATTTCGAAAAAGAGTAAAATATATAGAATTATAAGTGATAGTGATGACGAATGAATGCTATATTATGTTATTAGAGTTTTTTCATGAATATGTAAATGTATATTTGTTTATTTAAAAAAATAAAGTATATATTTATTGAATTATCTTCGTTAATTTTTTTTTTTGGAACGTAACCCCTAATTTTGTATGAACTTCAAACCTTGCATAACACGGATTTGTATTACACGCTGTTTTGGTGGAACCATATAACCGTGTTATACGAGGCTTAGGTGTACTATGAGAATGGCAAATAATAAGTTTGGTCAGGAAAAATTATAAATATTATGGTATATAATACTATCGCAACTTTTATGATATATAAAATTTATTTACAATAACAATATAAATTTAGATTGAATGGCCGTAAAATGATAATTAAAAATACATAAATACAGAAGACAAACTCAGCATTACTTTCAACATGTCTTTTCTTCTTATTCTGAGGCTGTTTTTTATTCAAGCATTTCATTGTAAATAGGCAATATGGAACTAATCAAAGCCCCCTATAGTGAAAGCCATGCTATTGAGTTGAAAACAGGTACTTTTTTCAGATGAGCGGGCCGGCGTCATAATTTTCAAAGTAATATCACATCATTATGAAACCATTTATTACTGTTATTTTGAAGCAAATACATATATATATTGTAATTATATATCTTTTCAATTAAATCATTTTTTAAATAAGAAAAAATCACATTTTCTAAGGTTTTTAAATAAAAATCTCTGAGAACAAAAGCAAACAAAGATGCCAAATCGTTTTATTTAAATTATTTTTTTTACAATATTTCAATACAGAATATGAGGTTGGATAGTTCATTTAAAAAACCAACCAGAAGATTTCTCAAGTCATATCAGTAATCAAAAATCAGTAAGTCAAACTAGGATAGCACAATTCATTTCATTATTTTTTAAATATTGTTATTGATTAAATCATCATTTACTTGGTATATTGCCATTATTATATGATACAAGACGCAGCATGTATTTCATACTATCACAATAGGCGTCAAAATCTTATATAATATTATATGAATTCCGCTTGTAACAGTCGTTTATGTAATTTATAATTTATATTCTATATAATTGTGATACCTAATAGTGGGAAGTTAAATTTGATTGGTTTTTACCACACATCGCATATCTTGCCATTCGCTATATTTCTTACAATCATTACTTAATTTGCATATATGGCCCTTCCGATGTATCGTAAATTGTAAATTAATAACACCAACAAATCACAGAATATCCATACGAGAAATCTTTCAAACATACATGTTACATTTAACGAAAAATAAGCTCATAAATTAGAATTTAGAGTTGATCTACGTATAACCGCCATAGAATTTGTTAGTAAAGGCAGGGATTCAACGGCCAGCTCAGAATTTGCTGATTTTCTACAGCACTGCTTGGAACTTAAGACTGCTATGAACTAGTTCATTACAATTAAAGCATCAAAAAGTAAACACCAATAAATTTACTTTACAATGTTTTGTATCTAAGCAACATGTTTCGTGTTTTATATTAACATTTAAAGTTTAATCGTCAATACATTTTTTTCTGTATTTTCAATCAAAAACAGTAAAATAATTTTTATGGGCAGTTAACCGCTTATTACAATACATATATGGAAAATAAAATTCGACATATCGGCATTGAATTTATGGGTTTTTTCAGGTAATTTCCAAGACTTGCGAAAAATAATATTTTATTTTGTATGCTTATGTCAAATTAATATATCCTGTTCTGTCTATAATGATTTTTTTAATATTTGTTTTCCATTTTGTTATCTGAAGATTTGAGGCGTTTTGAATTTTGACCAATTCAAATTCTGCACTGCTTAATTCTAACACTTTTTTTACAAAATATAAATTAAAATAATTACTTTAATTGCTAAACGATAGAAAACCACAGAGATATTCGATTATTTTACGATATCTTACGAAGAACGGGGTATCCTTGTTTTCTCGTTGAATTCGATGTACAATAGAGAATACCTGACCACCACGATTGATCCTCAGTGTACGCAGCAAAATCAATGCGAATAAAACAAAATTGAGTAAAAATCTACCTTTTGTTTTAAACAATAAATTAATTAGTTTAAGTTGGACGAAAAGCGTGTGAAGTAAATATGTTTTTTACGCGACATGAAGAGCTTAAATGGCAGCCGTAAAAGAGCTTAATAAACCTAACAGAAATGATAATACATAACAATTTTAAAGAGAAGATTTGATTTAGAAGTCATTATAAAAGTCATACATTCAAGATACGAAAAAAAAGTTTTTTTTCAGTAAGAGCCAAAATAAAAAAAATGTGCATACGTTAAACGAAATAATTATTTTTCTATTATTTAACTTTTTTTAATTTTCTCACTTCTCACCAAACCAAGTTGCATTCATTTTTTCTGAAAGAAAGCGTGCTTGTGAGCATTCCAACAAAACCGGAACATGCATATTATGATAAGAAACTTTTTCGTTTTTCAATGCAGACGTGGGTAAATTAGCATCAACTTGGGAAGCGAGTTTTCTACAACGAAGAACATGTTTCGCATTTCACTGGAAATCAGTTTTTTGTTGTTGTAAATAATTCAAAACAAATAAGGTAAAAAATAATATTTCTAGTACATTTTACAGCTGAAAATATTATTAATGACTTGGTTCAGCAAATTGGCCACAATGCATTTAATTTTCAATTATAATAAATCATAAACAGCCGACAAAGAAGTATGCGGAAGAGTTCTGAAGGAATAAATCACGTGCTTTGGTAAGCATTATAACAAGAAAGTATATTAATTAAATAACGAAAGACAGATCTCTGTTTTATCTTACTTAAATTGCCAAGTTGTCGTATTTAGAACTTGAGTTTACACAGTAAAATAAATATTGTGAGAGCCTTTTCTCTTTCTTTCATAATCCTGATGCTATATTTTTACTACATCTGTATAATTAATTTAATTTACTTATGTAGCTTTGAAAAAAAATACCAACTAATTTCAATTTTAACGTATAAAACAATTAAAAAAATGAAACAGTTTTTGTACTTATTTCACATCATTATTATTACAATAAAGTCTGTTTCTTTCAACATGAGAATAATAAACCGACTATTAGTGTTCTGAAATAAAAAATATTGTTTTTTTTTGTATATTGATTAATTTTAAAACAATATTTAACATTACAGTTAATTCCAATGAGCCAAATAATTTTTAATTGAATGATCATAATAAATATATTTGATTAAAGTCATTTAATATTAACTCACTGAGAATTGTCATCACTCACACCCATGTCTTAGATCTTAAATTGAAATTACAAAAATCTCAATTTGACATTGACCTTACCTGAAAATGACCCCAGACCCGCCTGATTGGTAGAGCATTCTCTAACCAACTATACCATATCGGTCGACTTTTTGTCTCTTTTACCACTTGAGCTGAGTTGTAATATGTCCTATGAGGATTTTTTGTTTATATGACCCTTATTCTAAAAACATGTATTTTTACTCGTTACTCACGTCTGGTAATAGTTAAAAACATTTTTTTTTAAATTACGGCTTCAGTCAGTCATTTAAAAAAATCATTTATTTAAATAGTAGCAGTTAAATAAATACCATAAAAATCACTTCAAGTAATAACGTCAGAAAAAAGGTTTGCTTGTTAAATAAATATGTAAAAATAGGCAAAGTAAGAAAGATTTTTAGTATATTAAAAATGTTTCTACGAAATCCCAGCCTACAAATCTGTCATTAAGTAAAATTTATCGAACCGTAGGAGTCCTTTGCCGAAGCTACGAGTGCTACGATATATCGTAGACGGTGCTCTACTACACAATTTGTGTTGGGCAACGGGGATGTAGTAAACAAGGAAACGCAAGATAAAGTAAATAACGTGACATTGACAGTTGTCATTGGGTAGTTTCTATCTGAGAGATGCAAAATACCGCATACCGCAATTGTTCTATTCAAATATCTGCGGTCCGAATTAGAATATTGGCTAAGCCTTGTCTGCCGATAGTTTATTTATTGTTTTTAGTCATGCATACAATTCAAAATAAACTTGAATATTATTATAATTGATAACAATAATAACGTAGCCGCTTGTTTTTGTAATGTAATACAATTATAATTATATAAACACATTGTAGCCTTATGTGTTCTATTCTGTAAGAAATTTTCTCTAGCGAACAAAGTTGGTCTAGATTTGAGTCCCAGTCAAATGACTTTTAATTTAAATCAATTTAAATTTAAGATATTGGGCATGGATACTTAGGATATATCTTCTCATCACGTTTATGTCATATTATTTTCTAATAAGCTCTCAGCACAAAGCCGTAATGCCCAATGAGTTTTCTTTTTTTTTCTTTTTAAATTATATAATACATATAGACACCTCGTTCATGTATACATTCGTTAGTCAACATATACATATGTATACTAGTAGTTTGAGTTAAAGACACCATCATAAAAATTTACATCTACTTTGACTAGTCAACGTTTGAATTAACTAAGCAAGTCTATAAACTCAGTGAACAGCGGCAGATGGAGTAGAAATAACATTCGGCTCAGGTAATGTTAGTAATTTTGACAAGCGCTATCGAAAAACAATTGAAATAACGGCTTAGGTTAGGTGAAATTAGGCAAACTATGTTAAATAGATAGATTGTCAGTATGACAACAAGAAATTGATTTTTTGAGGTTATGCGAAATTTCAGATGACAGGTAAACACAACAACAGCTTGTCGGTTGGCATTCTATGGATGCGCCAATTTAAAGTTTGTGAAAAAATTAACTTCGTCTGTGAAGTGAGCATAAACATTGAACAGCAAAAGCGTTATTTTTTTCTTTCGTGTATACTGTAATTGTCTACGATGGAAATGATACATTGAAGTGTATACATTAACTGTTACTGTACATAAACTTAGTTTTGAAGTGTTTGAAACCCAAGTATCTATGCACAGTTTTCTGCATAATAACGATGTATAAAATGATGCTGATTGCCTACAACACTAAAAATACCGCATTATTTTGACGTTTACGAAGAACTTATTTTGTGAACACTAAAAGTGGAATAGCTTATTTTTTAAAATCAAATTGATTATGTCAATAAATTTTAAAGAATACTAGTCGTGAAATAATAGTTTTTAGTTTGTCATTTTTAATTTTTAATGCCAGTAAGTGTGCCCGAGTGTTAATAATGTAATTATTGCAATATTTTTCTTAAAATGAATATAATAATATAAATAAATTGTTTTTCTTGTAGTAATAATCTCCTCAAGTATTTGCTGTAATATTGAGCTTACTTGATCGTGTGTATGTGTATAAATGACTTATTGGCATCCCTGATCTAGTAGTAAATCCACGGTGTTGTGTTTTCTACTAACAAGAATCTTTGTACAGACTTTCGTACGTTGCCTCACTCATACACAGCACATCAGTAAAGAATGTTCATACGACGTTGTTAGTGTTTTAATTTAAGTTTGCTATATTGAAATGCTCTTTTTTGAAATGTTCAAAACTTACGAAACTATTTATTAATAATGAATAACTTGACATAGTTTAAAGTACAACGTGATCATCGTATACTCTGTAGCAATGTTGAATGATATTTCTTTAGAATTATGTAAAGGCCGAATATCAACTATTTTATCAATGTTTATATTTTATTTATGAAAATATTTATTCGAAAGTGAGAGGGGTTGATTCAACAGTCTGACGAAATAATTTGCAAGAATGCTTGTTCAATTTTCAACATAAAAGATATATTTATATAGATTTTTTAAAAGTTAAGTTAAAAGTATTTTGAATTTTGATTGAAGTATATTATGCTTTCAACGATTCAATGTTTTAAAAATTAAATGTGTTTAAAAATGAAACATTAAAGGGTGAAATATAAAAAAATGCCGAATCATATTTAACAAAATATTTGTGAACCAAGTTAGGACTAATTGTTTTTGTATTTAAAAAATTCGAATTCACAAAACAAAAGAATTCCCACAAATAGTAAAGTTAGTTCATTCAAGCGTTTGGTGGCGGAAATAAACGTAATTATGAGAAACAAAGTTCATTATTTAGAGTCTGCCTTGGCCGTGAGATTACAGGATCTTCGGGCAGTGTTTTTGGTATTTAGTTGTAAGGAATATTGCCGGAGAAAATATTTTACCGCATTTCTAACAGTAAACGCCGCAATTTCAAGTTTTAGCAAAATAAAAAAAGCGCCACCATTAGCACGTATTTTTTCATACAATATGACAAAAGTTTTTTTTGTTTTAAATATCCCAGAAAATTGAATTGGATTTTGAAAATGCTATTAAAGATCCTGGAATTTAAAATTCACGAAGATAAATTATTTTCCAGATATCTTATGCTTCACTTTACAAACTTTTGTTTTAATTTAATTTATTAAATTTGTTTGTATAAAGCAGCTCGTTAGATTTTTCTTGTTTTTAAATAAACTTATAACCTCACGTAGTTTTAATACTTTCGATGGTTTTGGCGGTAACTTTGTGGAAGTTCCTTTTAAAATAAAATTTAAAATAACTTTGATTAGTATGATTATATTTGTTTGCTTTGTTTCAATTCTATAACCCCCTTTTTGCTTTCCTTTAAAAAGGAAAAATCCCAATCTGATTGATTTCAGCTCATTAGTATCATTATTTGTTTGCTTTATTTCGATTCAATCAACCCCCTCTGCTTCCCTTAAAAGAAAAAAAAACCCAAACTCCATTTTGTAATTTCATAATTTAAAATTTTAGGATCAATCTTGCTTCATTACTTAAGCAAAATTTGGGATAGTAAGTCTGAAGATACCTCTGAAAGAGGAGAAACACGTGTCACAGTTAGTTACACAATACGTGGAATAATCAAAGTTATTTTAAATTTTATATCACGTATAATAGTTTTTGTTATATAGTATAACATAATGTATCAGAAAAAATCCAAAGTCTGGTTATGGACCATTTGCTTTAAAATATACAAACTTCTGAAATATTGCACAACTTGGTTATAAACAAACATATAATGTTCTACTCATCACAAGAAGAAAGCAATTGAAAATGCTCAAAATGATTAAAACCGGTCCAGATCACTTAATAAATTTTGAAATCAAAATATGTAAACATAAAACTAATACTGATACACTTTGATTGTGTTAACTATCAATTCTCGGGATGAGTGAGATCATTTCTAACGTTTATTAAAAGATTTGAAAACGAATACAATAGTTTATTGGTTTTATTGACTCACGATTGAAAAGAGTTAATTATTGTAGATTGCTCGTTTCGTGAATGTTTATGAACACGACATGTTTGCAGGTATGAACATATTTAAATTCTCAAAAACTCTAATGAAGAGCACTGAAGTCGTGAAAACTTGATATTTTGAAGCACTTTCAATCAGCAAACGACTATTGAAGTTACACTTGCTGTCGCGAGGAAATCAAAGATATATGAAACTTTATGCAGAAATGAGTTTAGTTGATTTTATTTGAAAAGTGGTTAGTTTGCACTCTTCAAACTTTCTTGATCTATCCCTCAACTTCTCATTTCAGTTTATCTAAACTTAGTTTCAAACTACACACATGTGCAATAATTAAAGCGTAAAGTGTGATTGGAGCAGCTTAAGCACAAAGTTTGTCTTAATTTTGATACGTGCTTTATTAGGGATTTTGAACGATGTTTAATAATTATAACATAACCTAAAACAAACCAAATGGTTTCAAAATATGACTGGTAAACGTGTTTTTCACTAAAATGGTCACCATGTTTCACACAAAGTAAAGTGATGTCTTACGTCAAAAGTTGAATAAATTGTCTTATTATTTTATGAATATAATACATCGATATTTTGGCAAAGAGAATTTTAAAATTGATTCAGGACTAGTTTAAATAAACGAAGACGCATTTTTAACTTAAGTCCACTTGTTTGGAAAAATAAGTACACACAAGATTGCAAACTCATAGAACAGTTAAGAATTGACACCAGTACAACGAGTAAAATGACAAATTTGAATATTCCAAACATAGGTTAATTTGTAAATATTTTTTTTCGAAAATTCATTTTTTCTGCTCTACGGTACTAAACAATACAGGTACATGTTTTATGAAACAAAAACTTGAACCAATATTGTATATTAATGGAATAAAAATTACGCAATTTCACATTCAGCTAAAGAACAAAATATATGCATAAAAAATTAGCTAAACGTCAGAAAAAATATGATTAAAATAGGAAAAAAGTGCGAGCAAATGATGTTTATTTATTTATTATTCAAATATATGTATGTGCAAATGATATATGAGTAGAGTGCTGTGATTACACTTGAAATTAGGCGTACTGGTGATATTCCAATATTTTTTAATTCATCAATCATATTTCATTGTTAGATGTATGTGTATATAATATGAAACTATCAGTATATGACGGAATTTTCATGCAAAGAAAAATAAAGATCGCCAGAGTAATGAAGTCATTTAGGTGATGAATAAAACATATGAATATTTTAATAAAAACACAATATTCCTTTGTACTTCATTCCACTTTGTTTAATATGTCAGGACCGGTTTCGCTCATTATGAGCATCGTCAACTGATGCTCGTAATGAGCGAAACCGGTCATGACATATTAGACAAAGTGGAATGAAGTACAAAGGAATATTGTGTTTTTATTAATACAATGCCTTTCCACCAAGTATTGACAGTGAACACACTGAAAGTGATACATGAATATTTTATTTTTTTATATAACCATGGTTATTTTATCGTTTACTATTTTTGTCACGGTCTCAATTTAAAAAAAGTTCTGTTTGAAACAGTTATGCTAACTAACCAAGTAGAATAATCCTTTAAAGTAAATTATGGTTTAAGTTTCATGTAAATAAATAATTTATTATTTCGGTTGCACAATCTTTTATTTGTATTAATGTAGAAAAAACAAAAGAGAATAGATAATGCTTAAAACAGAGAAATGATGCACTTTTTTTTTGATTTTTTAATGTGATTTAACTTTTGTTCAACATTTCATTAAATGAGATTGTTTTACTTGGCGCTAGGAAATATTCTAGAAATTCGCGGAATTTTTCAAATCGGATTTGCAAGCCTCGAGAATACTTTTCAGACAAGAATTCTCCTGTGAAAACAATTTATTCATGTTAATTTAAGCAGGCGTGTATTGTAGATACTAAACAAAGCGACAGAAAAAGCCATGTAAAATGTTTTTTACAATCCTTACATATATTTTTGTCACTTATTTGAACACCTTTTATTTTCGCGTTTTCCTTTATTGCAACCAAATAGGGAATACGCATTATTTATATCAAGATTAAGCTAAATATTTTTTCGAAATAAATGGAAATATTTTGACATTATTGTTTGTACCTACATTTTTAATTATGTATTGAAGAAAAAAACAAAACAGAATTTTTGAACTCACTGTTATTTTAATGACGGATAACTCAGTGAGTATTAATTTATTAAAAATAATAAAAACAGTTGAATAACTGACAAAATAATAAATAATAAGCACTCATTACAACTTGTAATCAATTAAACATCATTTAAGAAAGAACAATAATCGACCTATTATTTTATTTGGTCGTTTAAAAAGAAAAAGTTTTTTTTTGTTTTCTTGATTAAGCTTAAGTGAATTTACTTGGGAGTTTTTCTTACGGTGGCGTAATATCGAAACAGAATTATCAACAGTTTTTGTAATTATTTACATATTTTTGATATTAAAATGTCATTTTTCCAAATACTTGATGTTTTTAATATAGAAAAACACTGATTTTTGACTAACGGAAATGTGCTGATAATTGAGAGATAATGTATGCATACGAAATCACAAAAATAATTTAAATTGACAGTTAAACTAATTTTCATTTTGAAACCAGATTAAAAACATCGTGATTATGCAAAGTTAACTGTTGTGAATTTGCATAATTAACAATGCAGTTTTGATAGTTATACAAAATAGAGATGGATGTTATGCATATAGCTTTATTATTGAAACGAATTACAGAAAAAAATAATATTCATGACGTATATTATCATACTTCTTTTTTTAATTACATTGTATTGTATATTTATTTATTTTCAGCGGTCGCTGTATCATCAAGTCAAAACAAATCAAGTTATAAAGTAATGTAAATTATTTTATGAATTTGTACCGTACAAAGTTTATTTCAAACTTTCATAAATAAGATAAAAACATTTCCTAAAACCATAAGGTGAAATATATTATCTACAAAATCAAAAGTGAGGTATATCAATTACTCATACTCCACCAGACAAATTCGTGGATTGTACACTTCACCGCGCTATTGCTTGTAAAGCTTTTAAAAATCCAAGCCTGGCTGAAAAATAAAGCCTCCTGGGTGGTTTGTACAAAGCAGGTAGTTGTTTATCACATTTGAGTTTTAGAATCGGAGTATTTCGACGCTTTCCGGTGCCTTCTTTACCCCGGCGTCTCTTTGAGGTGGATCTAGCGAGGCGGGGGAGATTTTCGGCTCCCCGCGGAGAGTCGTGCGACCCTCTCGTCAGTGGGGCCACAGCCTCCGTCGCGAATACCCTTCGATGCGAAAGCTCTGCGCCGAGCTCTAAAAAGTTTTAGCCTAATGGCGTTGTTTTGACACGTGCCCGAGAAGGCGGACAGAAGAGTCGATGTGAGTGACGTTTTGTTGATTGGATAGCTTAAGGAAGCTTGTAAATTAGTATAGAGGAAATATGTTTGAATAAACAACACTTAATTGATGAATCCCGAATCGAAAATTTCCATTTGAAATTATTTCCGCGAATATTAAACCGGAATAAATTCATGAAATCAGCCATCCGTAAACACGTTATTTGTTAATTATTATGTCAAAGTAAATTTAAATTTCCTTTTCAGCAGTATTTCATAAACATTTTATTTTATTTTAAAATAATTTATTTTTAAATTAATTCATTGTATTTCAAAATATAAAATTTTCTTGTAAAATAATTTTCCGTTTACATAAAACGAGAATGAATTTTTGTCGTTTTTTTTTATTTCTCTATTTAACTGGAATGTATTGATATATTTTTAAGACACTTTTAAGTGTTATTTAAAATATTTTGGTATGTTTATGGGTATATTTTTGGTTATGCATATTTTTGAAGTGTTTAGTGCTATTTTTATTTTCTCCTAAAGATAAAAATACGTTAGTTATACTTTTAAAATAAAGAATTTCATAATTTAAATTAAATTATTTTTGGATAATTTCTAGAAAAAGAGATAATTTTTGAATGTTCTATACAAAATAATTAATTATTTTTAATGATTTTCAATAACTGTTCGTATAACGTATTTATTCAAAGAAATAGTTTATGAAAACAGCGAAAATGAGAAGTAATACAAATGTTTGTATTTAATTTTTGACCGTAAAATATTTTCGTAATAAAATAATTTGTTCAAACATAATAAATCTTATATTATGTCAAGCAATCTTGGAATGTTTTATTAGTTTCAAGCCAAACCAATCATCCGATAGCGTATAATGTGTGTTTTAGAGAGGAAAGCTTTCATAACAATTATTATTATTCGAAAACAATAATCAACAAAGCCGTTGACATAGAAGTTGACAACTATTTAATTATTTTGTAAGTTAATAAATTGTTTGATTTGAAAGCATTATATTATATAATATGAAAGTATTTTGTACCAATAAAAAATGTTTAGATTGCTATTGAATGAAATATTCTATCAAAGACTTATTGGTAAATTGATCATTATTATTTACATAGATACTGTAAAGAATATAAATTATTCGAATTACTGAGCTATTTATAATTTTGTCTATGCTATTTTTAATTAAGTCGTTTTTTACAGTTACAAAACTTTTTCCTATATAGTTTTTATAGTGATTATATTATATTAAGCTTAAAAGCCTTTAATATTGAATTTTTTTTTTTCGAAATAAGATTTATTAATTGAACGATATCACCTTCAAGAATAAATAAATGGTTTAAGGTACATAATTTATTATAGGTTGAAAATTAAATAATTTGGCTATAAATATTTTTCATCTTAAAATGTGGAAATCATGACTCGATTTAAAAATACAAATGAAAAACATATGTTATTTATTATGTATACTAAGTCATTTCTTTCGCGCGAGTGTTATTTATATTAAGTTGCTTAAATATTACGAATTTTTGAAAAAAAAGATGAATAAATAAATATTTTTTCGATTATAATTAGGTATACTGTATTTACAAAGCAGTAAGTAATTTAAAAGATAAATACAAAAATCCGAAAAAAGATAATTTTATAAATTTTATTTCATGATTTTAATAATTCAATAAAACAAAAATAAGTAATCAAAAAACGTTGCGTAACTCTCCGTTGTACGCGTCAATAGTCAATACCAGTGCTCCACAACATTTCTTTTCATTGATTTAAAAAAAAATATCAAGATTATCGCGGAACACACTAGTAAAAAATATTATATAGAAGTTTATACTCAAAAATTATGTTCTTTGTTTGTCAGATAAATATTCGAAAACAGCTGTAGGTGCTGGTGGATTAGATATTCTGAGAAAAACAATTTAATTTTTGCGTCAAAACTATGCGCTGCGGCACTCTAGAATCGCTTGACAGCACAGTTTTTGCAGAGCGCTTGTCAATACGTAATACATTTATGTTTTTATAAATTAATTGCTGGTTTGACTTTCTGCCAGTAAAAAACAAGCTATAAACTATGAATTGAACATCTTATGAGAAAATAATATTCATGTTAATAATTCAAATATACTTAAAAAATATACCAGTTATTTTTAAAAAGACGTTAATACTGTTTTCTATTTTATTATTATTTTGGGTAAACGCCATAATATAATTTGCAGTAATCACCCAAACTGTAGAAATCTTTTAAAGAAAATTCTACAGAATTATCATAAAAAATGCAAAAGTAATGACTCAAAAAAGGATTTTTTTATTTTCAAATACCACAAAATCTAATTATGGTATCGTGCATGAATATTATTTTTATTCATTTTAATGACGATTAAGATATAATAATATGTCTATTTTAATTAATTATGAATTTTGTTTATAAAATCTTTATAAAACATTGTTTTTAATTGTTGATAATTAATGAATATTTATTTATATGAAAACAGCCTTAGTTTAACTAAGCTTCTTCTTCGGTAAAAAATATTAATATGTATTAAAAAGTTACGGCAAGTATAAGTACTTTTGTTTTATTCTACTGATATAATTGAATCGTATTTTCTCAATAAAATTATTATTTTTTCGCTTCTACAACAACTTTGGAGTTGCTTATTTATGGATCAATAAAATTATTGACTCGATCACTGCAAGCAGTGCTAAAGAAAAACAAAACTTTACAACGAAGTTAGGCACATTATTTTTCAATAAATATTGGAAAAATCATACGCAATAAATTTATATTTTTTTGAAGTTAAAGCTTTTTTACACATTCAACGATTATTGCTTATTTTCGACATTGAAAAATTGTATGTTTCAAAAATTGAATATTAAAAAAACTGCAGATACTCAAAAACGGATATGAAAATTGAATAGTTCACAAATATCGTTTTCTACATATACCGCAAAAAACCGTATGATAAACTACAAAACTCCGTATTCATATGTATAGTCAAGTGAAAAAATGTACAGTCAAGCTCATTAGAAGAAATCTTTTATATTTGTGAATGGAAAGCTTCACATTAAGCCAGATATATATTTTTTGTTATTACTTGAGGCAAATTCAAAGAGAATTTACGTGTCTATCAAAGAAAAAATCAATAATAAAACGTATGAACTAATATTTAAAATTTAAAATACTAATATAATATTAACAATACGTAATAAGCCTTGCCAGAACTTGAATCAGGAATCATTTTATACGTAAGCAAAATTCTTACTGCTGTTGGTATTTCTTTATTTTTTTATGCTTAAAAAATAAACATGTTATCTAATTAGATTAAAAGCTTTCGAAGAATCAATTGAAATTAAGTATTTTGCTAAGTAATATTTTCGAGATAATTGAAGATGCCACTTGAACTGCCGCCATTAAAATAAAATTTTGTTGAATAAGAATGAAAGAGAATGAAGAAAATTGGTTGTCAGTATACATACTTAGAAGCAAAAAACAGTTTTTTAATCATTTTTATAAATGTCCTTGAATTTCGATTCAATTGAACATTTTATGGAAAAATAAAAATGGTCCAGGCTAGATTCGAGCATAATGCCAAGAGCTCAAAAAAAACAGTACTAACAGTAGCTTCTATTGCTATGTCACTTATTCGTACTAGCTATTTTCATAATTTAATAATTTTTCATAGTTATACTAATAAAATCGTTTTATTATTTAAAAAAAAGTTTATTTTGTTTAAAAACTGGTTTATTGATTGAGAATAAGTATGTAAAGTAACTGTAAAGTTTTCTACATACAAGTTATTCAATGAAATTGGATGGCAAAAGACAACACTAAAATAAAACTGTGTTTATTCATAAAGACAATAACTGACAGTGAAGGTATTATTTTGAAAAAAAACCAAAAGCTTTATTTTCTTTGGTGGTTCATGTATTCATTTATTTTTATTTTTAGGTGCATATTTTTTTTTTTTTTTTTTTATAAATTAATATAATGAGACTGAAACGTATAATCCGATCCATAGGTATGAATACTAAAACGTTCTGTATCTTAAATATTACATTATACAATAAAATAAAATGATTTAAAGAAAGCATTTTTTTAGTGATTGAAAATAAATGCGAAAAACCATTAAAAAGCTTTGCAATGATTTATTTTACTTCCTTTGATCATATCGACATTATAACGTATATTTCGATCATTTATCGAGTGTTTCAGCGCTGACGGTTGACTGGCTTATTGTGTTGTTTTGTATCCACAAAATGTAAAAAAAAGCTTTTGATAATTTTAATTTGATAGATAGATAAAACAACTATAACTATTTTTTGAATTGTAAGTTTACTATCAATATTAATAGTGTTGAAAAAACGTACATAATTAAATTGAAATTAGATGTATTTTGTTTGTCAGTTAGATTATTAATTTGATCTAGAACAGTATTTAAAATAAATCAAACATTCGCTTGGCTGATTGTCAATTTCAATGACTTACTCTTTGAATCACAAATCTCTACGTAAACAGAACCATCTGACAGTTTATCAAATGACATAGTTAAAATTGACAGTTCCTTTTAATCTAAATTAGGGATAGGATTCTGTGACACTGTAAGCTATTAAGTACGGCCTTTTGAATAAAGGTTAATTTACTTTAAAATGGTGAAAAAGATTCATCATTTATTTGTTTTATGTCAGAATAATGACGAAAAGAATTATAATACTCTTTAATGTCGATAGTTGAAACTTAATTGCTTGATAAATGAAGTTTGAAGTTATTTTTTTTCATGTCTTTATTTGGTAATAGATAAATTAATAGATCACAAATAAAAATGTTTATCAGCGCCTTGTCTAGACTACGTTACTACTAAAACCTAAATTTGGCAATAATTTTGCATTAGAAAATCTTTTTATTCAAATTTTTAATATTGAAATTTGGAATTCAAATTCCTAAAATGATTATTCCACTAGGAATACATTTTTAATGTATCTGAGTTTGATGCCTTTGTTTGTTGAAATGTCTATTATTTTTTTTAAATTTATTTTTCCTTCGGTATTAAGAAACTTTAAGGTTATATTAAATTTATTGTTGACTTTTATTTTTTGAAATTTATTAATAACTGCACGATTTTATACGAGCGTATTTAAATTATTATGTAAGCGCTTTCGGCCTTTAGCATTCAACAAAATACTTAAGACGAAAAAATGTTATACGGTGCTGAATCAACAATTGAAATACATATTTTAATGGACGCGTCGAAAGTTATGAATGCGGAAAAAAGAAATGTCACAGGTTAGCGAAATCATCTTTCATATATGTATCTAAATATATATTTTGCCTGCGAGAATTTTTTTCCATTTTTCATATTCAAGACGATTAACAAAGAAAGATGACAGACTTATATTTAATATATTTTTTGCAAAAGAAGACATGTGAGATTCAATGATGAAAACTACAATTTTTTTTTACTATGTTTTCAATAACTTAAAAACGTTAAGGCTTCGTTAAATATTTGTAAATCTCGGTGACACGATCAAATATCCTGTTATCAGATAATATTAGACAGAACAGTTTTACTCATGTTTGATTCTGTTTAACATTTTCGTCCAAATTTATGCCATAAATTACCGAACAGGAAAACTTTTCATGTATACAGGGAAAAAGATGTTTTTAATATTGTTTTATAAAATAAAATGGGAAGAAAATTTTGTGCGCACCAAAAGACTTTGGTTAATGAAAGTTACGCTAAACAAAAGATCAGAATCTTTAGAAAAAGTAAAAAAAACTTTTAAAAATAAACAAAGATATTGATCTAAATAAGAAAAAAGTTATCATAGCAGGAAAAGCGTATTTCCCGTGCTTTTTTTATTTTTTCTTGTTGTGAAATATTATTAAAACGAATGCTCGACTTGATTTGAGTAAATTATTAGTCTACCGTCAAAAGTTTGTGCTTTTCCTATATATGATTGATGTACTTAGCATGAATTTCAATATATGATATAATTTATTTCATTAGAACACATTTCTCAGTGAGTAAATTGAATGAATCGGCAAATTTATTCCACTTCATATTTCAAATCAATGAACTGAGTTTGAACTTTATATACTTACAGAATATCATATTTCTTATATAAAACATTTATTTTCTGTCTCGGAAAATATTATTTCACAAAGGAGATCAGGAAAAATATTTAAATTACATCTTGGCACTAGTGAAAAACTTAATTTAATTTCAGGTTTTATGGATTAGATGTAGGTAAAAAACTAACTATTAATTTGAAATTTATATACTATTATTATTATGGTATAAAATAATAATATCATTTTAAAGTGTTTATTTTGTATTATTTGACTGTAAATATACTGCGCAAATATTATGAAAATAGCACAACTGGAAGTCTATTTATCAAGGTAATTGCTTTTTTTGGGAAAGTTATGATACATAAAACATATTTTGATATGCTTTGGTGTATACACAAAATAAACGTTTCACATTCAGAAAATAATATAGAACAGTGATGGGTACTATTTTTTTTGTATTTGGTTGAATAAAATACTTTTATGCGTTATGTTAAGATAAATAAAAATCAGATTTCGAAAACACTGTTCTATTTTAAAAACCAACAATATTGCTTTCGATTTTTACCTGGTTGATTTTAGTCTGGAAGAAAGACTGAATTTAATTTTATGTCCATTCAATAAAAATATATTGCAGTGTTAAAATAAATAATTTATTTACTGGCCAATGATATAAAGTTTTCATTCATTTCTCGTTTTAAATGAGACGCCAAATAATCATGGAGAGTTTTGATTAGCTCAAAATATAAAAAAAAATGTATAAATTTAAATAAAAAAAATTGGTAGATGGAATTTCATCACAAAATTAATTTGTATTCCATACGGAATGTGAAAAACCCGTGACTCATAGAATTAACTGGTGTTCCAATTCTTGTTAATTATTATTTAAATAGGTCATTTAGTCATGCGAAAACGTTTGTGAAACGTTTCAAAAGTTTGGGATTGTTTTTAAAATGCGATTCTGTGGACTGTTTATTTAATAAAAAGACAATTTTATTGATAATTATAAATCAATTATGTAGAGTTATGAACTTGATGCCGAAATCGTATTTATTGTTTTGAAAAGTATCCAAATAATAATATGCAAACTAAGCAATAAAAAAATATAAACTCTTTAACTTTGAGTTGGTGCAAACACGATAAATGAACGGTCTACAATCTATAATTTAAATAATAATCTATTTTGTGTTAATTTTTGAATTTTTACACAATTATTAGTTGCCAATATCAAGAGTTTATGTATGGGGCTAGAAAATGATTACTTGTAACCTTATCGCTCTAAATAATCATTTTTTAGAATAGTATGGATAAAAATGAAATGTTAAAACGCATTTGAATAATAATCTATAAAATTAGTGAAGAATCAATGAATTTAAGTATCCGTTCAGAGTTCCAAACAGAAGCCACGCAACTTCATTTAGATAAAGAACCAGCAACATTTTGGAAATAGAGCATTCGTTTATTTATGAATAACTAATACGTAAATAATAACAGCGTATGAAATTTGCTTATTTTACAAATATTCTTTTAGAGCCATATTTATGATCCTAATATATTTGCAAACTTGCGGTATGTTTTCATCAAAAGTTAGTTTATTTTGAATCTCAGTTTACAGCCTTGTTTGTCATGTTCCTACTGAAACATAAAAGCCGTCCAAAACAAAATGGTCTAGGGCTTGGAGAATAATATTACTCTTTATTGCAGATTGCTGTTTTGATTAAGATTAAAAAATATATGACACCTTTTTTGCGCGGATTCTCATAAACCCGCAATACAAACGGGAACTAATAAACATGTCGCCAGATAAAAATTATGTCTAGAGTAAATATTGGACTAAAGCGATTATTTTTGTTATTGGGTTTATGTAATCCATTTTGCGCGTACGTTATTTTATAGAAGAAATTTATTTAGATTTTTATCAAAATTACTGATTAAAATTGTAACAACACATCGCTGTCAAAGATAGTGAGGTAGTTTGAGTTTTTAATTAATAATAATATTTTTTTTTGACGAATATATTAAAAAAATTGTTTTCATAAATTTCATTGTCTAAAATGACAATGTAAACAAATTTATGGAATTATTGATGTCATATGCAAAAAGCATTTGCTCAATATAGTTCACGAGTAAACGGTGAGTGAATACGTTAACATTCCGATAAAACGACATCTAAAAAAAAAAAAAGTTTACTTCCTGCATACCTTGTTATATTGTTCCACTTTCAGCTCACTGTAAAGCTGAATAAGGTGCCAGTAGTATGCTTAAGATGTGCCCTATATTTTCAGTAAATTTAGTCTTCTCACTAAAAATGATGTATGAAATGTTGGAAACTATATTGAACACTCATGAAATTAAAATATTGACATCACCGAAAAATCATTATAATATATTTTATTTATGAGTTGCTATGTCAAGAAGTCTGACGAAGGGTTAAATAGAATATAAAAACATTCGGCGATATTAATCTTTTCTTTTTATAAAAAATAAATAAACACTTTTTAATACTAATTGCACATCATTTATTATGAACATAAGTACAAAGGAGTGTTTTATAATTTAATATAATGCCTTTTAAGCAATTATTGACGGTAAAGAGCTAAAATTTAATTTATTTTTGTCCATGTTAAATGAAAATATAATATTGTAAAATAATGTTAATTTTTTTCCATTTGATATGCCGATTAGAAACGGTAAAAGATAAAAATCTGAAATTAAAATACAGCTAACGTCATAAAGAATCTTTACTATAGTATTAAAAATTTCGTGTTATGCTAATATCAACCAAAATAATATGAAAACTTCATTATCCTATGTTTAAGATCACAGTTTATGTGATGTAAATCAGATTATATTTTTTACACTTAGTTGACTGAAGAAGGTCGATTGAACACCAATTCATACTACCGAAAACAATTACACTGTCAGTTTGTCAGGTCCATAGCATAGTGGTCAACGTCGTTGGCTTCCATGCCGGTCTTTATGGGTACGAATCTCAGTATGAATAGCATCTATCGATTTCTGTTTGAAGGCATAGATATTTGTGATGTCCGAAAATTTCCCCTACCATTCCAATCCTAAAATAACGGGATGTATTGAGATTGATTAGCCAACCGTTTGTTCTGTCCTGCCTATTTTTTTTATTCTTACTACTCTCTTCGAAAAAGAGAGATTGACCGATAGAGTAACAAACAGTTCTCGTAGGAAAACTTCTATTGACACAACAATAGCAACGTCTCTTTTTTGTATTCAAATTATCTAAAATTAATACCACAATTTTGCTGTGAAAGTTACTGCATAAAAAAAATGTTTACAAATGAAAAACAAATCATTATACAAAATAAATCAAGACGAAATCTTCATTTTAATCCGCGTATAGTATGTCAAAAATTTAATTTCGTCCGCAATAATAATTTATTTATTCCTTAGTGTCCGGGTTTTCCGTAAGCCTAATGAAATTAAATTATTACCGGATACACCTTGAGTACACTTTATTCTTTTCTATCTCTCTCAGTTAACAGTAAAACAGGTCATTGTCAAAAGCATTATTAGTCAAAGGTATACAGCACGACAGAAAGAAAGTACGGTATTTTTATGTTTTGTTTTTGGTTATTCTTTTTACTTACTAGTATTTTTAATAAAATTACAAATGATACAAACAAGGTGATTACTTAACCACAATATTAAATCATTCAAGATTAAAATGTTTACAGTTATTCGAAGTTAACTCAAGTAGTAACGACAGTAAAATAATCTATGTTCAAGAATTTTATAACGTTATGTTGAAAAGATCGTTATTAAGTCTTTACAGGGGGTGAATTAATACCCTTCTGCACTAATAAGACCACTAAATGTAGGTTCACAGCTTCTGACACTGTGTACGTATGTTGTCATAGTATATTATCCTTTAACATATCTTTTGATTTTTATTAATAAACAAATACAAAAATCATCAAACAATTAACTTTACATAACAGTCGTCTTTCTTTCTATTAATATACCGAAAAACGATTAAATCATTCGTCAGTTTTTTCTTATTATTATGTATTATATTTTTATTTTACGATTTCAATTTGTATGATGCTTCATCTTAACATTATTAACATTCTTCTCCATGTCCATATCTTTAAAATCAATAATTATTTCTGAAAGTCTATGTTTCGATTCCTTTCAAAGCTTTAAGGACCTTCTCGTGGGCATTTTAAAATTTCAGTATGAACATAATATTATCTTCAATATCAAATTTCATCAATGATTTTACAGTTTTATGATTTCACTATATTATATTTCTATGGAGCATACATTTTTCAATTTTTAATTATGTGCAATCATTTATCATTTGAAACATTAAATGGCGTAATTTATTTTTAATGTTAATACATAATATTGAAAGTGAAACTTAAACAACCAATACTCGATATAAAACAATCATATTTGTTTGTTCGTTTTCAGAAATGTCGAAGACTTATTTACTTTTATAAATTTCTGTTGGAAAGCAGACGTTAATGCATTTTTCAAGACCAGAATAATAACTTAATATACAGATAAAAAATAAAGCTTATAAAACACTATTGATTTTTGAAATTGTTTCAAGTAATCTTCAGTAAAATTTCATCCAACGATGAAAATTGTTTAGTAACCTTCCAACACAAACAATATTCTTCAACCAAATGATCAAGGGAGCATTGCTTATTTCAAAGTGCATTATTTGAAAACCACTTTTGCCCAAGTAAGAATGGAGTAAAAGCAGACATAAAGAGAATGAATAAACAACACACTGTACCAATTAACATGGGCGCGATGATAATAAATACATATATGTACATACAATAAAATCAAGTATATTAGTAGCACATAGATAAAAATAATCTGATTTGAATTTATATATATACTAGCTGGCCCGACGAACTTCGTACCGCCTCAGAATCAATAAATGTTGTGCTAATTTATTGGATGAGTTAAATTCAGTTTGAATGAATACTCAAAATGAATTAAGTTCAATAAATGTGCAAAATTAAAAATGAAAAGTATTTTAATTACATTGAAATGATGTTATTCACGTGGCACAGTCGATAGATTTAAAAGAATGCAGTGGACCAACGATTTGATTTTGAATTGTGAAGTTGAAATGATCCACATCTTTGTTATTTGCTGCAAGAATTGCTCGTTCACTCAACCAATTATGATGTTTGTGATTAGCAATGATGAGACGAAATTTCAAAAATTCGGCAAAAACGAAATCAATCCTTTCGATTCGTCGACAGGAACACGGCCGTTATAGATAGTCAGCAAATGCTTGGAAAAATCTGCGGCAGATGGTCGTTTAGAAATGCGACTCGCATGTTTGTCGTTAGCTGAAGTTTCTTAACATAGCGCCACAGAGTCGATGTTTTAAGTCAAGCGTTTATTTCATCGGCAGCGGTCGATCTTGGAATAACTGGTAGTGTTTGGCGAAAATCGCCAGATAGTAGAATCATTGCGCCTCCAAAACATTTGAGTCATTGCGCTGATCTTTCATAGTTCGGTTGAGTGCTTCCAATGCGGAGGAAAAATAAGCCACCATTTCCCTCATCAATTGCCTTCATTAAAGTATCGTACACTTTCTGTTGGGGGTTCAACAGTGGTACATTCGTTCGAAGTGATTGGTTCAATGCATCTCGATCATATTCACGTTTACGTTCCGATTCTCGATTGAAAGCGTCGTTCATTCCTCGATCTGGCGACGCATCATGCAGCGCATGAGGTAACACATATCTTCGATCAAAAGCAACGCCTGGTTATGTATCTCCTCATTCACCTCGAGATCGGGATTCCCTGAACTGACGCAAATTCGGTGTAAAGTGTCTTCGGACATGTCATCCTTGTACTTTTTCCACAATTCACGTGGATTCGATGGGAAGCGTGTCAAAAAAATGATAGCAAATAATGTGCGTATCTGACTTGGAGACGCAGAAACAATTGCTTCAGCGATTGTCATGTCCCAATGAGTTTAGTTTTCAAGCAAATTGAGCTATTGACATGCGGCACGAAATGTTTGGAATACGACGCCATTGACAGTTCGAAATGATTCGAAATGTCGACCCGAATGGAATTATTGTTTTTTTTTCAGATTTTTCATGTTCACAGAACTGAAAGACTCTTAGAAAACCATTCCGAGCACTCTTACTGATTGGTTTAGAAATACTTGGCATAGCTAATACCTCTTTATTTCACTGTATTTTAAATAATAAAATTACATCTTCACAATGTTGACAAACGACTACTTTTGTTTGACAGTAACTGTCAAACAAAGACTATTAAATTTAGGTAGGATAAATTTGTTCTCTATGCATGTCACCAACATAATGACAGGGATCTTTTCAAAATTATTCAAATAATACTTTTTTATAATTTTACGAAAGTTCATTCTAAATTTTCATATTTTTTATATTACCAAATGATATAAATTCTCATTATAACAAAGAACGCAACATTTTCTAAATCTTCAATATTATATTTATGAGATTATCTTTCATTAGAAAAAAAAATATTTTTTTTTTGTTTAATGTTCCACACATACCAACAGTTATACATTCAATCCTGTTTTTATGCGGTAGATGCGTTCCACGAAATATCGCAACAAAAAAAATCGCATAAAAAAACTTGACTTCCATACAAAAATTGGGGTGCGTTACTTAAATTGTAAAATCCGCATAACTTTGAAACAGCGAGTTAAAATATACACTAAATGGCAAAGTATATGAAAATAAGGGGAAAACCACGGCGTAAAAATATTAAAAAATAATCACTGTATGAAAATTCTATGTGTGTTTTAAAGCATGTGGTTCTAAATCACTCTTTTTCGGAAGAAATAGTATGCGCATCAATTTCATAAAACTATGGCTGTTTTCTAACAATGAAATTAGTGATCAGAGTTTGTTCAGATTTTCTTTTTCGATAATTAATTGGTTATGCAGTTTGTTATACCCATATATATATATATTTTAAAGTTATCGTTGAAACTTGAATGCGCGATCAGAATTTGAATCATTTAGAAAGAAATGATCTTCTAATTTACTGAAAAGTTGGATACCTTCTTCAATTATTTTTGCAGTGAAGAAACTGGAATTTCTTTCAGTTCGTCATTGTTTTCTGGTTTTTTGTCAATAATTAAATTTAAATTATGAACACCTTCGTCACTTATAGCTTTATCTGTAAGTAATTCGTCGATATAATTTTCGCTAAAGGTATCAAACCTTTCTTCGCCAAGTTATATCGTAAAATATGGTACATCTAAAAAAATGCATTTCTAAAAAACCGCATTACTTCGAAATCGAATAAAAAAACCACATAAAAACAGGATTGACTGTATATGGGGATCAAAAATAAAATAATGATTTGATAGTATTCTATAACAATATAATATACATGAAAAGTATACTGATTTTTTTTTACATACCTTCTGATTTTATGTACTTTCATTCGTCTTTTCACATTTCAGTATATATTTTAGCGACGGTGATGAACATGAGACATAAATTCCTAAAAGTTTTTTTTTTAAATGGATATTGAAGATTTAGTTTCGATTTAGTTTAAAGTTGGCATTCCTAACTTGATTAACAAAATGCCTCACATGAGGTAACACATGTCTTCAATCTAAATCAAAGCCTGGTTATTTATCTCTTCATTCACCTCGAGATCGGGATTCCTTGAACTGACACGAATTCGATGTAAAATGTCATCCTTGAACTTGTTCCACAGCTCACATGAATTCGATGTGAAGCATGTCAAAATCATGATAGAAAATAATGTGCGTATCTGACATGGAGATTCAGAAACAATTTCTTCAGTGATTGGCATGTCCCAATAAGTATAATTTTCAAGCAAATTGAGCTCTTGACATGCAAGTAGAAACATTCGTCATTTTTCGGATGAACTGTGTAAATGCGACCAAGAGCATCAATAGTCATTCGGGTGATCAGGAACCGCATCGCTTTGCTTTTGACGTTAAAATGTCTTCGATATAGCGTTCCAAGTGTAATAACGTGTCATCTCAGAGCAAAGCAACGTTCGTGCAAAATATTGTTGTCAAAAATTTATCATACCTAATTATATATATAACCTTACTTCAATATTATCCTTTTTTCTTTCGTTTTTATTTCATATCATCGATTTCTTTTATTCTAATCCATATTCTAAATTTAAAATTATTCATAAGCCAATCGTATGCAAAAGAAGCAAAAACAAACAAATATAGAAAACAGTGCGATCTGGTGGATTTTTCTGAAACCAGCTTACGACATTTTATCGTTTGATGAAGCTATTCGTCATTTGAAAATTTTATTCTGTATGAAGATATTTATTTTCTTTATAATTTATTTTCCGTGATATTTTTCCGATGTTTTAATGCTTATTCTGCTATTCTAGGCAAAAAGGAATTTTATAAAGCAAAGATCATTGAAATCCTTGGAGTAATTCTCGAGATATACGTGGTGTAAATAACCCGACTTTGTTTTATATATATATATTTACGTAAAAGAAATTTGGAAAATAAAGGGTTTCATTAAATTTACTTTGACGCATCTGTCTATAATTTCAAATTAATATTTTTTTTATGAAATTCGATTATTTTGTGAAGTTAAGAACTAACTGTTGCTGTATCAATGTTAATTTATTAAACATGAACACATGTGCTCTTTAATTGACGCGGAATATTTTAAGACCATGTTTTTGCTAGAAAATTTATTAGTATGTATTATAAGAATGAATTTTTTTAATGTGTTTATTGTCAACTCTTGGTGGGAGGCATTATATTAAACAAAATAAAACACTTATTTGTACTAATTCCACTTTTATTTATTGAAATCACATTAATATAAGTGATAAAAAAAATAACGATTTAACTACTTCCGGGTAACGCAGGAATTTAGTATACATTTTCAAGCACATCAACATGAGAATTCTGAAAACGAATATAACAAATAATATCAATTCTTTGAAACAAAATTATAAAAAAATGAATAGTTGATGTAGGTTAATGAAACGGGTTATGTAACGGCGAGAAAAAAAATATTAGTTCAATAAATTTGAATTAGACAAACATTTCTTGTTAATCTAATGTTGTCGATTAGTTATTTAATTGCAAATTTTAAAAGTTTTTACTGTCATCAAAAGTATAGTTATTTTGAAAAAAATGTTTTATTTTTTTAATTTTTAGACTGAACTTTGACATAAAATAAAATTCATCTTTATACTCTTCATAAACTGGAAGTAAGTTTTTTACGTTTTTCGTCATAAAAAGATATGTGCTTTTAATATCTCGAAAATTCGCTCACTCATACACCTACCTCCCACTATGCACATGAATAAAACAAACGGATGATGTATGTACTTACCTACTCAACACATAACTTATGACGGAGAAATGCTGTAATAAATATTTCATAAGCATTATTTAAAGGAAAACCTCTCGGAATGTAGATTCTATTTAAAGAAATATTCTGTGACTGAACATATCTTTCATATAACAGAGCTGATTAAATACACCTGTATATGACAGGTAATTAAGTAAGTTATTAAATTAACACATTTACGTTTTTTTTGTGAGTAATTGGTTTTGCACGATATTCTTATTACATCCAATATAATATAATTGCAGTTTTGTTATGAAAAATTCTTAAAAAAATCATTAATTTTATTGAGGTTATTTTGAGTAACAGATAGTTTTACTCTTCTCCAGATGGTCTACTATTTTAACTATTTATTTTTATTAGATTATCAAAAAAATATCAAATTAATGTGCGGTGAAAAATAAACTTCTGTTATGTTTGTTATGAAGAAATATGATATTTATTGTATAACTGTAGAAGTTTGCATTACATGAAAATAAAAAAAATATTATATTTATATCATACAGTATAAGCATAAATTAAAATAAAAATTATGTATTATTTTTGATCGCTCATCCTGAGATACATAAATGGTATGTAAAAACTGTAACAATATTTAAAAATAACAAAAGACACTGAGTAATTAATTATACATAGTTTAACTCATTCATTTCTGTCGTTATCATTATTGAAAATATATAAAACGATTTTTCGAGCGTAATACACACGTTTAAAACCGTTTTACTTTACTGCTGGAAACCTAATGAAGTTTTCTAATAATAGTTATGCTAAAAGTTTCGACGAAATATGTAAACAAACGATAGAAACAAATAAATGTAAATCAGATAAAAGACATTACTTTTAAAATCTCTTTGATAGAGATAATTTCGTTATATTTACCGGAGCAAGCAAACAAAGAGACATATGTTTTGTATCATATTAAAGCATTCAGCAAAAGGAGCAAATGAGACCTGATACATTATTTACTGTAATATATTATATTGTACGGTATTAGCATTTCAAAAGGAAGGTGGCAGTATAAATAGTAAAGTAAAAGTGGCTAAAAGCTGTCGTGCTTGTACTTGTATGTTAATATCTTACTACATACGAGTACCTTTACACTTTGAGTTTAAATCATGTGGTTTCACAAAGGATTATCTGATATACAGCCATGTTTCCTTTACTAAAATAAGTGATATATAGGCATTGATTGTACATACATATAACATATCTAATATACATTTCGCACGCAGCTGCGTTCTAGAGATGATTTCAAATAACGTCTAATTTGTCCACAATCCTATAATGATGAATTTTATTAATATAACAGTGCTTTGTCGTGCAGTAATCCCTGCTTAAATGCGGTCTTGAATATAAGCGATTGTAAAATCCGCTTAGATGAATCCAAAATTAATTTGATGCTATTTTTTTACGAATAAGAAATGACAATATAGAATAAGTAGAGAAATATATTACACCAGAAAGCGGAGAACAACCGCGATTCTTTGAAATATGAAATAAAACGTTTTACATCCAATTTGCTCATGGCATCGAATCTTAGAAATATATTTAATTTATTCAATATAAAGTATACATATAAAATTATTTCCAAACAATTATCAGTAACGATTTTTTTTTCTGTACGGCAATGTGAAAGTTTTGAGAGATTTGTCAAGCTTGTTAAACATGACTACAAACATGACTAAAGTTACGAAGGTCATTTTTTAAAAGAAAAACGACCCAACGGCACATGGGCTTGTATAACACGTGATGTAAAAGAAAAATTCCAAGGTTATTTTTCCTTCTATGAAATGGTAATTGGAGACTTCAAATATGAGAGAATTTAAAGAAAGTGAAAAATGTGGGTTGGGTCGATGGTCTTTTGGTCCCCTCAAATATTATTTATTAAGATTGAAAAAAGTTACAATGATTATCATAAAAATATGTTTGTTCATATTTTTAAAATTATTTTCAAAAAATTACGCCTAAATAATCAATTATTGTACCAAAATTTTAGTTGGTATATTTACTTTTAACGATTTATTGTATTAAAAACAATTCAAGCTATATATTTTGACATGAAAAGTCACGCTCTTTCTATCTCTCCTCCTCTCTCTCTCACACACACTCACATAGACAGACAAGATGAGGAGCAAACATTCAAAAAGTGTTTTGTCACACAAATGCTGAACTTGGGAAATGATGAAAAACGTGTCATTTGATAACGAAGCCCAAGTTCTTAAAAAAATGTTATTAAAATTAAACTGTTTATGGAATGAATTTAAATCTACGTATTTTGTATAATCTAGAAATCTTGGATTAGCTAATTTTTTGGTTTGAAATTTGGACAAAACACTTTTTGCATGAAACTTGTGGACAAAACACTATTTGAATGAAAATTAAGAGTTTTTAGTTATATCGTTAATAATATAATTATATTTTATTAATATTATAGAGCACGGGTTCCCAACCTATGGGTCGCGTCGGGTTTTCTGGGGTCGCCAACTTTTTTCGATTTGGATTTGAACAACAAAACTAAAATTACCTTTTTAGAACCTCGACTTAGGGTGCTTGATGGAAGTTTATCTTTAGATTAGAACTATTTTCATTATGCACGTTTCCATTATAATTTTGGCAGAACACAACCCGAGTTTCGCCTCTCGGCATCTTCTGGTGTTATCCAGTGCGCGAATGCACTCGAACTGACAGGTAGCGGAAGTTTTGTATTGTCTATATACATAATGAAAATATGTCTAATCTAAAATTACCT